>PVKZ01002569.1:0-212782 GCA_004027375.1 Macroglossus sobrinus | reverse complement strand
AATTGCACAGGACAACCAGATACTCATGGACATGAACTATAGACTAGAGGTTACCAGACAGTAGGAGATGGGGGAGATGGAGCAGGTAGATAGGTTAAAGGGGATCAAATATGTGGTGACAGAAAGAAATTTAACTTACACAGTGTAAGTATATGTATGCTTTACTGTTAAAGTGTACAGTTGAAACTTATTTGATTTTGTTAACCAATGTCACCACAAAAATAAATTATATATATATATATACACACAAAAACACACACTTACATATGTGTGTATATAGATTATCTCTCTCTCTCTCTCTCTATATATATATATAGATAGATAGATAGATAGATATAGATATATAGATATAGATATAGATAGATATAGATAGATATAGATATATAGATATATAGATATATAGATATATAGATATATAGATATATAGATATATCTATCTATATATCTATATATACAGAGGGAATAATTTTTAAAAGAAGTTTACAATATACGACCTATAAATAAAACTGTTTCATAAAATACCTAGTGAGAAGGCAGTTATATTTCACCAATCATAGTTTACTGAACTGGCTCAACATAATTTTATCATAATAATATCTTCTAATTAATATGTTAAATGGAGAAGCTCTTGTACAGGGGCTGACACTATGCAGCAGGATTCACTTCAGCAGGACTCTAGTTCCTCCCCATCCCCCTTTTGGGTGTGTCAACTTTGAATGTGGTCCTAGGTTGTGCTCTAGCTGACAGTGAAGTTGTTCACTGGGTTTTTAGTCCAGAGCCTCCTGGGAGTGGCCTCACCTCAAGCCGAGTTCACCTGCAGCCTGTGCCCTGCTCATGGCTCCCTGTCATGAGCCACCAAGCAATCCAAAGATAGCCATCACACACAATGGTCTTGTATGTGCCTCAAGATACCATGTTGTGAACTGTGGCCACCTGCTGCTAGTGCCAGGCATTGGGCTACTCAGCAAGAAATACAGGGCATGCCAAAGCCAGATGCTGCTTGTTTGGATTCTGTGACCCTTTGAGAGATTTTAGTAATGTTCACAGCATGATCCAAGACATACTGTTTCTATTGAAAATCCCTGGAAGCAGGGATTTGTTGACCCACAAATTGGATGGGGTGAAGACTTAAGCAATCACTATAGTGGAGCCAATGGTGTTAGCCACATTGATGAAGACTCAGATATGGTGGCTCCCAGTGTCCACACTCTAGAATGAGAGAGAGCTCAACGAAGAAACAATGAATTCTGTCAGCACTTTTTTTCTGAGAGAAAACTGCCTCTCCAGCTCTTGACTTGAAGCCAGACAATTCAGTTTCTCCCCATAAGTGCCTGGTATCTTTTATGCTGCTGCCCTAGAGCTGGAACTCTGAGTGTGGGAGTCCATCAGCAAGCAAGTCCATGTGCAGGCCCTTTAAGAGGAGCATCTGGGACTCCATCCACCCTTAGTCTCACTCAGCCACAATCTCCACTGATTTTCACAGCCAGAATTTGTGGGGACTTCTCTTCACAGTACTGGAATCCTGAGCTTGAGACCCTTATATGGGGCCAAGGCCCTTCACTCTTTAGAGGGTAACTCCACAGCTGAGATAGCCCCCTTGAATTTTATCTGCCACATGCGGGTTTGAGACTAGCTCATTCCTTGTCTCTGCCCCGCCTATAATTCTCAAAGTGGCTTCTGTATGTGCTTTGTTGTAGGATGTCTATTCAGCTTGACTTCAGGTGATTCTCAATGATGGTCATTCTGTAGTTTAGTTGTAATTTTGATGTGGTCATGAGAAGAGGCAAACACTGCATTTACCTATTTCATCATTGTGACTGGAAATCAAATCGAGAGAACACTGCAGAATTCAAAATGCTAGCCCATTCAAAATAGTTGTCTTGAAAAGGTAATGTGGCTACTCCATCCACATTTTTAAAAAAATGTACACATTTTCGGAAATTGCCAAGGTATGCCAATCAGAACAAATCATATGTAGAGACTTTCCAGATGATAACCTAGCAATAAAAGCCTGAGAGATGCAAAGTGTTTTACCTCAATGCTTTCTTAGGCCCATGGTCTTGGAACAAACTCTACAACTTCTTATAGAATAGTCTCAAGATACCTTGCCTGTACTCACTTGGTCTGACAGAGCACTTGAGCCTTCTTGACTGATTGTCATGCCATGAAAGAGCACACTGTACAGCTTCTTCTCAAAATCCCCAAAACTGAAAAATACCATCAAGTCCTCAGTCAGAGCCTCTAGTAAAAATGGAAGTACCCCTGCTGCAACCAGGACCTCTTCTTCTCCAAGCATGAATGTGGCCTGGGCCTGGAACCAGGATTTTCATAAGTTCTATCTCATTGCTGCCTGAGGCAAGGAACCTCAACAGAGGGCTGCAGAGGTGAGAGCCTGAGGTCCAGGTAGGTAGATGGGTGCAGAGCTGGGATTGAGGGTGGGTACATAGCAGTGGAGCTAACAGACTGGGGAGAAGAGAGCCTGGTCTCTGGGGACCTGGAGGATGCACAGCCAAGCCTTGGGCTAGGAGGTTGGGCTATACACTTAGCTTATAAGAGTGCAGGGGATGAATTTGTAGCATTGAGGTGAATGTATACTATAAACAGGTTAAGAGGAAATAAGCTGCAGGAAGGAAGCTTGAATAAGAGAGAATACAAACAGAGTTTAGAGAAAGAGGAGGAGATGGGTTTAGTGAGATTGGAGGCAGGATGGGGTAGACAGAATTACAAGATGCTAAAGTAGAGAGGAAAAGGGGAGATGGGAGCACTGCGGTTGAGGTGGGGAAAAAGGAAAATAAATAGTATCTAGTGATTTGCAGACATTTCAGGGCCTGGTGAAGATGATCCATTGGAACATAGAAAGAAAATATTAGAATTTATATTTAATTTTAATCTTTTTAAAATTATATTTTTGTAGAGCTTTATGATTTATTTAATAATTAGTACACTAGTACATGTGTATAATTTATAAATGAATGAAATACATATATTGGGACATAAGTTTATTTGTAAAATATAAAATATAGTACAACCTAATTCACAGGATTGTGTTAAGATTAAATGAGTTAATATATACCACATGCTTAATGGTTATCTAGAAGATAGTAAGTACTGTATTATATAAGAATTCTCTATTACTATTTTTATTATTATTTTCCATTGTAAGAGGTTTGGTGAGTTCAGCTTTAAGGGATAAAAGAAGAGAGTGGTGTTCAATAAAATTAGCTGTATTATTATTATTATTATTATTATTATTATTAGGAAAAAATTTAAACAGTTTATATCCCTAAATTCTATTTAAATGAGAACAGAAGTATAAAATAAGAATAAATAATTACCAAAACTGAGAAATTGGTTACGTAGCATTAATACACCAGAAGCTCTAAAAAATATCTACATATTATTAGATAGATGAGACAAGCTTGGTGGAGGAAACTGGGCCAAGGAACTACAAGAAACTACAATTCACACTGGAATAGAGGCTGATAGAAAATGAGTTTTCATAAGAGAATCTGGGTAACCCCAAAATTAGAGATAAATGATAAGCTATGAGAACTTAGATCTATCATATGGGGATAATCAAGGTGATAATTAATTTTAAAAGTGCTGGAGGTTGTTGGGTAGGGACTTCCCTACAAAATATGCCACAATAGTCACAGAAGCACCACATCTTCAAGGCAAATTCCTAGGAGTACTAAAGGGAGGCTTTTATGAAAGTAAACCCCACCCATTCATTTGAGTTAAATCTCCAGCAAGTATCACTCAACTTACTACCAGTGAGAGTTAATATCACAAGTACTAGGAAAACTCACTCCAGCTACTAAACGTGGTCAAATAAGATCCTAACTTGTGAAAATGAAAATACCATATATACGTGAACAATTTCTAAATGTATATCTCCATTCACATTTTTTCTCTGAATTTATATATTTTATGACCCAAACAACATGTGCTCTTGAAGGTATAATGGACATAGAATATTTCATATGGCCATGTTAAATGTTTGCTTTTCTCATCCATATATGCTCCTCTTACAATATTCCTGAACTCAGTAAACAGCTGAGTTCATTACTCAATTAATCAATCCCGAAACCTAGAATTCATTACTGACTCTTTATTTCTTGCCTAAACTGAAACAAAACTTTCTGCAAATCTAGTAGATTCTACCTCAAAAATTTATTCAAAACTGTGTACTTTCTTTTCCTCAAACCTGGATCTTACTATTTCTTCAAGAAACCTTGGTTTCTTTCAGTGAGGGAATGTAATTTAAGTACTAAGACCTTGTTACTATAAATATTCATTACTACTGATGTCTCATTGCTTTTAGGATTTTTCTGTGGACAGAGCTAAAAAGTATCCAATTCCATATTTGTATTTTCCTTATTCCACAGTGATAACCCTGTTTTTTAATAACATAAATATTTTTTCTATCCTAGAGTATACACAATTTCATAATACTAAATCAATACAAGTTCTTCAAACAAACATGATGAGTGAAGTTCAAGATATTTTAATATATTTTTATGTTTAGACTATATCACTGCCAGTGTTCAACCAGAGTACTATTTTAAATATTAGCTGAATAAAGATTTTTTTCTCTGTGTGCTTGTTATTTATTTGATACACTGTTATGATCTTTTTAAAATTTGTTTTTGAGTCTGATTTATTCATATTCCTGATTTAATTTTACTGTGTAAGTTTTTTTAGAAGTTTATACACTGTAAAATTAAAAAAAAATAAAAATAGATGTACTCAGAAAAGTTGCCCTCTACCCTCCATCCTATGTTATCATTTTCATTAGTTTCTGGTTCATCCTTTCTGTGTTTTCTTTTCAAAAAAGTCTTGTGACAGAAAGTAAGGATGCACTAAAAAATTAATGTGGGTGTATGCTTATGTTAAACAGAGATAGGAATCAGCTTGAAATGGATCCCACTGGATACATTTGAGATAATTTGCACATCAAAAAGAAAAATGATGGCAAAAAAATCACATTTAAAAATAATGAGTCCATAACAAAAGTCAGAAGTGCAGGAGAAAAGATGCAGAGAGGAAATTTCTTTGCTGAAGAAAATGACAACTAATATATGTAGAAAGAATAAGATTAGAGGACCACTTATATATAACTCCTTGTGTAATGATTAATTTGTGAAAAGATCATGATTGAATGATCAAATTATTTAGTGAAATGTTGTTAGCAAACAGGATATTCACATGGTATAAAAATAATATATTTATTAATTATAAGGAGAAAACTGTCCTCTTTACAATGTAAAGTATTAGCAGCTGCTACTTTAACCAAGAATTTATGTTTAGATTCTCCAGTTATGAGATAGCCTGACAGTTATGTATCCCTTGATTTTTCATAGTAGGAAGGACACAATATCACCTGTGAGGTGTACTTGCTGGAATTTTTTAACCTGAACGTAATCACATGTTAAAGGAATCCAGAATGTGGAATGTTTTGTAGGACAACTGGTCTGGACTCTTCAAAGTATTCAATGCCAGAAAAACAGAAGGAAGTGGAGGGGCTTTATCTATATAGGGGGAAAACAAATAGACAGAGTCAAATACCATGTATAATACTTGTGCATGTCCTAAATCAAAAAAATATAAATGAAAATGAAAATCTATAGAATACATTTTTGGACAATTGTGTTAACTTTAGAAGCAACTCTATGCCAGATAATGTTTAGAATTAATGTTGACTTTCTTAGGTGAGGTAATACTGCTATAGTTGTGTAAGAGATGGTCTTCGTTGGTGGGAGATACATGATGAAATAGTGCTTAGTAGTGAAGTGTTATGATGTCTACAACATATTTTTGGAAGGTTTAATGAAAACGGAAGTGTGTGTGTAAAGAAAAAGAAAGATACCAAAATGTATGTCAAAAAGTAATAACTGCTGAGTCTAAATGAATAGTATTAAGTATTTATTGTTTAGTTCTTTCAATTAGTCTTTGGAGTTGAACATTTCTAAGTAAATAATAAACTAATATATCCAAAATCCAACAATTCTCACTGCCTTGACTAGAAGAATTTACTCCAAGCCACAATCATTCAGAATGTATATTATTGCAACGGTCTCCTAACTGTTGCTTCTGCCTCAACCTAAGTTTCTGACATCAGTCAGAATGGACCAGTTAAAATGTTTAAGTCACATAATGTTAGTTATCTGCTTAAAGCCCTCCAGTGGCTTTCTAGGGATGAGTCAAATTCATTAAACTGTGCAAATCCCTGCCCAGTATTTTTAAAATATATGTCTCTGTTTCTTCAGAGATGTAAATATTGGGATAATTTTAAATTCTACTTTGGCTTGCTGGTATATATGTGTGTTTATGTATATGTGTGTGTGTGTGGGGGGGTGTATTTATATTGATGATGCAGAGAATTATTTATGTAAATCCCCAACTTTTAAATGCAATTCACAGTAATTTCATCACAATTTTGGGGAAGATAGTGAAGATGTAGCAGCAGCATTTCCGTAAATCTCCAGAATGACAAGAGACAGCTTTATTTCCAAATTTCAAATGGCCAGCTAACTGATTAGATCTAAGTAATCCTTGTTATAAATAATAGATTATAGAACAGATTATAAAAGCAGAGGCAAGCTAATTAGCAACATGCCTATCATCACCTTAATCCTTCCTCTGAATGTGAAATTATTCCTTCTTTCAAACTTCCCAAGCAATCACACAGTGGAACTGTGAATAGGACGAAATGTAGCTTGGAGGCTTGTAAGAACAATTCCATCTCCCTCAACATGAATGTTCAGTTTGTGTACATTCCACCAATTTATCCTTTGTTCATCTTTAGAGCTATCACATGGATATTCAATAAACTCTCTACTAAGCTAAAGTCCATTTGTGAAATTAGGCTAGGCCACACAGAGTTTTCTTGCTGATAAATACTGTTCATCATTTTCTTTCCATTAAGAAAAATAAGTTTTAGAATCAAATATAACTGATTATCTTTTGCTTATTAACTGTGTGGCCTTATATAATTTTAGTCTACAAAGAGAAATCATCATATTATCTAATGTTATAGGCTTGTGATTAAGTGTTTGGGCTCTGAAGCCAGACTTGCAGGGTTTTATTCCAGCCCCATGACTTAACATCTTATCAGCTATGTGATCTGAAAAGTTACACACCCTGTCTTTCTCTAAAAACACCAGTTTTTCTTGGCTGTTAAATAAAATAATAATAATATGACTCACTTCATAGAATTTTATGAAGATAAAATATTATTTTAGCTAATAACAAGTTTCTATATTTTTAAGTTTTTTTTCTTATTTTTATTTTTCAATTAAAGTTGACATTCAATATTATTTTAAATTATTTTCAGGTATACAGCATAATGGTTAGACATCAATAGAATTTATGAAATAATACCTCTGATTACTCTAGTAACAACCTGGCACTATATATAGTTATTACAATATTATTGACTGTATTTCCAATGCTGTATTTCATATACCTATGACTATTTTGTAACTACCAATGTGTGCTTCTTAATCCCTTTAACTTTTTCATCCAGCCCCCAAATCCCCCCTCCCATTTAGCAATCACCAGTTTCTTCTCTCTATCTATAAATCTATCTCCACTTTGTTTCTCAGTTTATTTTATTCTTCAGATACTACATATAACTGAAGTCATATGGCATTACTCTTTCCATGTCTGCCTTATTTCACTTAGCATAATACCCTCTAGGTCTAGCCATGTTGTTGTAAATAGTAAGATTTTTTTTATTGACTAATATTTTATTGTGTATGTGTATACATATACATGTATATGTACATATACATATACATATACATATACCACTTCTTTATCCATTCTTTAATTAATGGACACTGAAGTAGACTCCATATCTTGGCTATTATAAATAGCTCTGCCATGAACTTAAGGGTGCATATATATTTTTGAATTAGTGTTTTTATTTTCCTCAAATAAATACCCAAAAATAGAATTTCTAAGTCATAAGGTAGTTCTATTTTTAATTCTTTGAGCAACCCTCAAACTGTTCTCCATAGTGGCTGCACCAATTTGCAATCACACTAATAATGCACAAAGGTTTTCTTTTCTTTATATTCTTGCCAACACTTATTGCTTTTTTTTAAATTGATGATAGCCATTCTGACAGGTGTGAGGTGATATTTCAATGTGGTTTTAATTTGCATTTCTATGATGATTAGTGACATTGAGCATCTTTTCATATAACTATTGGCCATCTTTAGGTTCTCTTTGGAGAAATGCCAATTCAGGTTTTTTGTTCATTTTTAAATTGGATTACTTGTCTTTATCTGTATTAAATTGTATGAGTTCTTTGTAAATTTTAGATATTAACTCCTTATAAGTTGTTTAAATGGCAAATATCTTCTCCCATTTGGCAGTTTACTTTTCTGTTTTCTTGATGGTATTCTTGTTTCTGCAAAACTTTTTTAATTTGATATAATCCCATGTTTTTCTTTCATTTCCTTTGTCTCAATCTGGCCTCCTCTTATCTCCCCAGTTACAGTTCTGTTCAGCTAGTCTTCAGATATTTATCTAGAGTCACTGTTCCATAATTTAGTTGCTATTTTAATGTACTTGTGGGAAGGGACATGCACAGCCTTTATTTACTCATTTTATCATTTTGACTGGAATGCTTGAGGATTAAATATTGAAATAAAAATATAAACATTCTATTGAGAACTCACTATGTGCTAGATTCTGTGCTGAGTAGAAATAGGATGTACTACATGTATTATCATATGCAAAGATTCTGATTGTTGTATTTCAGAAAATAGAAGAAGGCCAGAATGGCTTCCGTAGTGAGTAAGGGAGAAAGTAGCACAAGATTAGATGTTAGTGGTAGGCAAAAGCCAATCATCCTCCTTATAGACTTTATGATGGATTTTGGATTTTATTTTAAACATCATGTAAAACCTTTGAAATGATGTTAAGCCAGAGTATATTGAATTTCAGGAAGGATTTTATCTAACCATGTTAAAGTCAACCAAGGGGTCTTATCAAAATGAGGAATGAAAAAGAAGAAAGAGAAAGAAAGAAAGAAAGAAAGAAAGAAAGAAAGAAAGAAAGAAAGAAAGAAAGAAAGAAAGAAAGAAAGAAAGAAAGAAAGAAAGATTGCATTCATCTAATATGGAGGCAGGAAATGACCTTGACAAGAGAGTTTATATGGGGCTCTGTATAGTGAAGCTGGTATATCTCTAATTGTAATGCTTATAATACCTAAGAAAGAATTTGTTTATATTCATTTTGGTATTATACTCACTTAAAAGACAATGTATTAAATGACATTTGTAAATTTCTTAGTAATTCTCTGATTCCAAAATACTTACTTATCTATTTTTTATGTTTGCCATTTTTAATATAAAAGTAAAATTTTAATCATAGATAACATTCCTATCACTGGTTATAAAGCAACTATTATTTCCATTTACAAAACTACATGGATTTTTTATTTGATGAAAATATGGTCAAATCTTTCCCTGAGCATTTTTTATTTCAGAAAACTGATTGATATGGCTAACCTCAGAGAATTAAAATCCATTACTGCATGATACCCAGTCAAACGGTAATAATATTTCTCAGATATCTATCTCCCCCCTTTTAAAAATTTTATTCATGCCTTCTATTTTATTTTCCTACTACTCTTCACTCTTTGGCAATTTCACTGTTCATTAACATATCTATCAGATAATGTACAAGAATTTCAAGGAAAATAAGATGAAACAAATTAGATCATTTTATTATTCATCACCAGATCTCAAAAAGCAACTGAAGAGATTAGAAATTAATTTTTAAATGGATATTTTGGATTATCTATTTTAGCTGATGCCTATGTATCACAAAAGTAATCAACTTTATTATTGACAAATGTATAATAAATGTAGTGTTTTTGATCTTATATATGTTAGTGTGCTCTTTCAATAGTACAAATCAGAGAACATTTTGTAAATATTCATCTTATTGCCATCCAATTCAGCATATTTATTAAACTTTATAAATTTTATATAGGTAGAAGAAACAAAAGATGTGATTATGCCCTCCAGGAGAATGAACAAGCTAGGGAGTCTGGCTTACACATCTAAAACAGATGATAAGAAAACACAGTAAACCATTATTTAACACCAATGATAAAGGCAAAATATGTATTAATAAACAAAATAATAAAGTATACAAGACTTATTTGAAACTCTATATTTTATTTCTGAAATTAACTATTGTGGCACTTCCATTCCAATAATGAGTCCATTAGTAACAAACTAAAGTGATTAGGGATACTTTCTTTGTCTTTATTAAACACGGAGTCAACTAAGACTTTGCTGAATAGTTCAAAATATATTTTTATTATAGAAAATCTTGGTTTGACAGGCTTAGATATATTTAAGTTTTTGATAAAATTATATATCTGATCTATTTTTTTTTATCCAAGGGAGAATACTCATTCAACAAAACAAAGACAAATAAAACATCATTAATATGCCCCACATATCAATTTTCCTTTGAATTTTTTTGAGTATAAAATTTACTATCTGGCTTGAGACATCAACATATTTGTTAAATATGCTTTACAATAGCATTTTCCTGAAATATTTCATTAATAGGCCACATTATTTGAAAGAAATTCTGAATAATTGATATATTTAACAAATATTTATCATATGCCTACTATGGGAAATGGAGTTTTATATTATATATTATTTCAATTTCTCTTCTTTTAATGAAAATAGATTAATCTTTCAAAAATAATAAAACAAACACCACTGCCTATGAGAAAACAATGAGAAAATGTCCAATATTTATAAAATATTATAGCAAAATTATGATTACATATTAAATTTAAATCATATGTTGTTGTAAAACAAGAATTATCTGAACTTTAGCACACAGAATAATTTTATTTTTTTAAGGTTGATACTTCTAGTGATTGTGTTTTCTAAACTGTGAATGTTTATATAATTATAACAAAGACCAAATGATGGATTCCATTCAGCTGTTGGTTTATCTGTCACAAAAAGAGACATCAGATACCTAAAAATTTAATTTTCTGCTTTTCAATCTTCCTAAGAAAGTGTGAACAGTTTTGTTGAAATTCTTTTTTACCGACTTAATTGAAAAATAATAGACAATTAGTTGCTTATATTTACATTGTATAATTTAATGAGTTTTTTAAAATTATAGTTAGCATACAATCATATACCAGTTTCAATTGTATAGCATAGTGATCAGAGATCCACATAACTTGCAAGTGATCACTAGATCACTAAATCTAGTATCTCTCTTCCCCTTTACACATTTATTACAACATTATTAACCATCTTTCCCATGCTACACGCTATATCTCCATGTCTATTCTGCAACTATCTATTTGTACTTCTAAATCCTTTTGCCATTTTTTCCCCCAACCCCACTTCCATCTAGTTACTGTCAAACTATTTTCTGTATCTATAAGTTTATTACTGTTTTTGTTGCTATTGTTGTTGTTGATTTTGCTCTTTAGGGCAAAATTTTATATGTACGTGAAATCATGCAATATTTGTCTTTCTCTATCTAACACATTTCACTCAGTACAATGCACTCTAGGACCATTAAGGCAATATCTTTTTCATTCTCTTCCTTTTAGTCTGTGTATGTCATTTAATCTGAAGTGAGTTTCCTGTAGGCAGAATATGTACAGTTCTAGTTTTCGTATGCATTCAGCCACCCTATCTTTGGGTTGGAGCACTTAATTCTTTTCTATTTGAGGTATTTGTTGATAAGAATATAGTTATTACCATTCTTTATTCCTATTTTTGATACATGGTTTTTCTTCTTAAAGAAGTCTATTCAACATTTCTTGTAATGTTCACTTGGTATTAATAAATTCCTTCAGCTTATTTTTGTCTGGGAAGCTCTTTATCTGTCCTTTAATTCTAAATGATAGCTTTGTGAGATAAAATATTCTTGGTTGTAGATCCTGGATTTTCATTCCTTTGAATATTTTGTGCCAAGCCCTTCTGTCCTGCATAGTTTCTTTTGAGAAATCAGCTGCCAATCTCATGAGTGCTCCCTTGTAGGTAACTATCTGCCTTTCTCTTTCTGCTTTTACAATTCTTTCTTTGTATTTATCCTTTGGCATTTTAATGATGATGTATCTTGGTGTGGGCCTTTTGGTTCCTGGTTTTTGGGACTCTTTGAGCTTCTTGGGGTTTTATGTCTATTTCTTTCACCAGATTAGGAAAGTTTTCCATCATTATTTCTTCAAATAGCTCTTCAATGTCTTATGTTTTTCCCCGGTACCTCTATGACATGGATATTTTTATATTTAATAGTGTCACATAGTCTCCTTAAATTATTATTATAGTCTTGGCTTTTTTTTTCTTGCCATTGTGATTGTGTGTCCTTGGCTTCCCCATCCTCTATTTAGGTAATTTTATTCTTTTCTTTATTCACTTTGCTTATTTCATTTAATATACTTCTCATCTAAGATAATGTGTTCTTCATTTCTGACTGGTTCCTTTTTTACAATTTTAATTTTTATTTTTACGTTGTTTATCTCTTTGTTATAGTTCTCACTGAATTTCTCTACACTTCCCCTAAGTTCATTGAGCATCTTTATAACCAGTGTTTTGAACTCTGCATCTATTAGATTACTTAACTCCATTATATCTGGATTTTATTCTTTTCTCTCATATGTTTTCTGCTTCTTTGTCTTTCCATTTTGGCTGCCTTTCTGTGACTATTTCTAGGTTCTAAGCAAAGCTCTTAGGTCTCCCAGTCCTATTAATGTGGCTTTGTGTGGTAGGTGTCCAGTGGCACAGTTCTGAGAAGGGCTCAGCTAGAGGCCAAATTTAGCCCCAGGCTGTGCCCTTCTGAGACCACCTGTTAAGATTCAGCAAGCAATCCATAGATGCCACACTTACAGTTTCCCCAAGAGGCCACACCAGAAACAGAGGCCAGCTGCCACCAATTTGAGTCTAGGTGCTGCTCAGTAAGGGGCACCTAAGCGAGGACACAACTAGATGTGGTTTGCTTGGACCCACAAGTAGGGAGAGTTGGAGTTTTAGAAAATCTTCTGGGTAGAGCTACCTTTGTTATCCAGTTTGGTTGGTGATGTCTCTGCTATGCAGTCAGCACACTGGGAGTGGATAGGGCTCAACAGAGGAACAATGGATACTGCTGGCATTTCTGTACAGAAAGAGTCTCACCTTGGCCCTCTCTCAGACAACTCAGTGTCCCCCCTGTAAGTCCCTGGTGCCTCCTGAACAGCCAAACCAGTACTAGTACTCAGAGGAAGCAGTCCCATCATCACAAAAGTCCACTCCCAGACATGGCCCCTTTAAGAGACATCTGCAGTTGCTGGCTGTCACTGCTATGGCCTTTGTCCCGCTCAGCCTCTTGGGAATGTGCAACCTTGCATCCTCGTTCTGTTCTACCCTTGGCCATTCCAGGGTGTTTTTTTAGTTCTCTTCCTAGTTGTATGGCTTGTTCATCTAGATCTCAGGTGATTTTTCTTGCTCTTTACTCCTTGTTTCTGTCACACCTTTAATTTGGTCTTCAGAAAGTGAACATATCCTCTATCATCTATGACTTTTTTTTTCCTCAGGGCTTAGTTGAAATTCTTTTCCACCTTCCTTTTCCTGGAAAAACAAGTCACTTTTTATGGCAATGCCAATATCATCATCTTCAGTAAAAACTAAAAATAAAATAAATAACAAACAAAAATTTACAAAACAATCACCACATATCCATTGAGATTTACATTATAAAAGTTATTTTAAGAGTTGTAACACAAGAGCTCCAGGCTTGGAACTTGCACCTGGGTTTAGGTATTCCGGAAGAACATCCAGAGGATCAGAGGATTGATAAAAGCCATTTATTACTTATAAAGCAGGTAAATTTCATTGGCGGTTGGTCAAAGCTGCAGGAATAAAGGGGTTGACCAAGAGGAAGCAGAGTTTTTTTTAGGCACACAAGCAGAAGGAGTGGTTTTCTCATTGGGGAGCAACCGCCTTCTCTGACAAATGGCAGAAAGATATGCTGCTTGGTTACAAGAGCAGATAACGTCCATGGGAGGAGGAGAAAACATCTTTGGGAGTAGGCATTGCTTAAAGATCTTTGTATACTGCCTTCTTTGGCTACTGGCTGGGCAGCTATCAGTCCCCTGAGAATGTGAAGGAGCTATGTTCTGAGCTAACCCTATAATAGTTTATTAAAATTACTGGTTGATTTAGTTAAAATGATATACTTCATATTATGTAATTAAAAAAGAAACCTTAAGTGTTTTTTTGTATTGCTTCTAATTCTATCTACACAAAGTCTAAACAACCCATAGCAAAACAGAAAGTCAAATCAACCCACTGTTCAAGCTACATGACATGAAATTACCAATTTAAATGTTCTCCGTTGAATTAGCCAGATGTTTTAACACTTACTATCTAATGATTGTATCAGAGGGTGAAAATTCACATGCCTATCCACATCCATTCAGGTATTAATATACCTTTTTCATAAGTGAAGCACACTGTATAATATTATGACAGTACATCAATAGCCATAATGTATCTGGCACAGGAATTATGAGGATATACTGCAGTCATATAGAGGAGAAAATTGTCTTATCTAAACTCTGATAAATTAAGATAATTTATTGTGTGTAGTTTTTTCATATGTTTTAAATGCGTAGAATATGTAGTTATACGTATTTTGAACATATACTTTTTTGAACTAATGATCTGAAGAATTTCCAAATGATAGAATTGTGAGCTCTAGGCTGAAATTTTAAAAGAAAATGTCACAATATATTTACAATGTAAAGGAACATAAATTAACAGAAATGCTCTAAAAACAGCTGTCTACTTTACTGATCCAAGAAAATGATCACTGAAACACCTGCCCTGTAGTAGACGTTTTGGTAAAACTAATCACCCTAAGCATAATTAATTTATTTTCTTTTGTGCTTATTAGTAACTTGACAAACTTTCTCTGGTGTAAATATTTAAATGTAACAATAAAGAGAAACATCAATAGCCCAACTTTCAAGAGAGGGCCAGTACTGATTTGGGGAACTTTGAGGTCTCTGAGAAAGCTTACTTTCGATTCATAATTATTCTTTTAGAATTAGAGTTAGAAACCTCTTTATCCTTAAGTTTATATTAAGCCTAATTAAAGAATATAAGTGTCATTGTGGAATATAATGGAAAAAGGAATGGGAATGAACAGCAGTGAGAGAGACAATAGAGAGATGGTAGTGGGGGAAAAGAGAGAAGAGAAGGAGTGAGAGGAGGGAAGAGGAGAGAAGATGGAAGGAATAGTAGAGTAGCACTGACATTATTGAGGTGTAATGTAATAAGTAAGCATGGCCTAAGCTGTCAAATAAAATCAGTTTTTTTCTTCTCAAAGTCGTCAAGGAGTTTTGATGTAGAGCAAAGTTAAATGACTTCTGTGATTCCACATACAAAAGTACTTAACATACCAATATATATTTTTTTAATTTAACACAATTTTCCAAAGTTTTCTTTGGTTGCATACTTGATAGTATCATAATATACCAAAGGCAATTTCTTTAAGTAAATCATAAAGCTCTTTTAAAAATGACATCACTAATAAGGAGGCTTTTAGAGAAAAATAAAATAGAGTTCAGTTAAACATGTTTTATAATATTGTGGTATTAGAAATTCTAAATTACAGAAAATTCCATCAGAACATCTGTTTACAAGCAACCTATATAGAAAGACAAGTGAAGCACAAAAATGTTAATACCATAGCATGATTTTATACAGCAAAATTCAGTTAGTGAGGTCTATGATGCTTGGAGTGCCAAAAACTTAATTTACATTTTATTTCTGCTACTTTTCCCTCAAACAAAAATATGTCAGTATGCTTTAAACAAGAGCTGAAGATGCATTATCATCATCACAACAAGGAAAAAGAGGCAACAACCAATCACAGATTGAGGTTGATGTGGAGACAGAAGAAAGATATTTAGCTTCCTGGCAGTAAAAGTAAAAAAGGAAAAATAATGGATTAACTTTCCATTCTCTAGTTAAATGAAGCAATACAGAATTTCAGATAAGATAAACTCTCTGTCTAAGCCTTCATCTTTGTAGTAAAGTATTGGTGTGATTCTTTATATTAAGAAGTACTAGGCAAAAAAAAAGTACTAGGCAACAAAAAATTGTCTTGGGTGATTTAAAAAATTAAAAGTACAAGAACAATCATTATAAGCTTTCAATAATGATCATGAATAAGAGTAGAAGTGAAATATGAAACTAAGTATTTATTGAGGCTTTCTCATGGGGAACTGTATTTCTATTATTTAAATATGTAGTTATCTGACAATCTGATTTGAAAGAGAGCTACAGTATAGAGATTTAACTATAGTGCATCCCTATTTCAGTGGCTTCCAACCACACTAGTCATCAAAATAATTTAGAGATCTTTAAAAACATACGTGCCTGGTACTGATTCTATAATATGCTGTTTTGATATGTTTGGTATGGGCTAAAGAATCTATGTTTTCAAACAGCTGTCTCTGGTTGGCTCCTCTGACTATCTGACATCCTTATTCTTTGGATTTCCTCAGAAAGCAACCATTATGTTTGTGCTTCATGTATTATGTTTACAGGATGCTATTTTATTATCATTTATTTATTTTTCTCTGGTTTTCAAAAAGGTATATTGTAAACATTTTTTTCCAGATGAGTTTGAGAAATTCAAACTTTCAAAACATTAAAATTTAAAATGATAGGTATAACATTGGCCTGAGTTCCTGAAAACTCTATATGGTGGCATGGCTTAACGTATTTTTTGTTGTTATTGTTGTTGTTATTTTGTCTGGACAAACACATATATCACTTAAAGGATAAATAAAAAAATAAATTAAAATACATCAAATGTCTACTCTGTGCCAGGAATTGTTTCACTTTATATATTTTTATTTATGTTATTTCATTTAACCACCAGAGTAATTCTGGGGTATTTATAATCCTTATTTTATATATGAGAAAACTCAAACTCATAATAGGTAAGCTTTATTCAAAGTCACACAGCTTATAAATGGTAGAACTGAGATTTAAGTGTTCTTAAAACCAATGTTTGATTCACTCTCCCATGTCACTTCTATGGTAGGTAATGTGGTGTGCTACATATTGTATGTTCATGATGATAACTCATGACATGTTTTAAAATCAAAGTAAAAAAGTATAGAAATGAAAAATAAATGATTTGTTTGAATGTTAAATTTATTTATGAATCCATTACTCTTTAAAGCATATTGTAGCTAATATTTCTTCTCCATAATTGTCTCATTTCAAAAAGCTTATAAAAGATGTTTCTCTGATCAATTTATAAGAGTATAGATTATCTTCTTGTTATCAAAAAGTGGATTAAACAAATAATATCAAGTTGTTGAAAATGAAAACATGCAGCAAATAAAAACCATGATTGAAAAAATGAAATAAAAAATATTAAAATCTCAATCATAAACAATTACTAAAGAACCAGAATTTACATAGATTTTTAAACCTCATATATGGACAAATAATTTTCAACAAAGGAGACAAAAATATACAATGGAGAAAGACTTCAATAACTGGTGCTTGGAAAACTGTAAAGCCACATGCAAAAGGATGAAACTAGACTGTTGTCTATCACCGCATGCAAACATTAACTCAAAATGGATCAAAGACCTAAATATAAGACCAGAAACAATAAATTGCATGGAATAAAATATAGGCACTAAACACATGGACCTTGGATTTTGAGAAGATTTTATGAATTTGACCTCAAAGGCAAAGGAAGTAAAAGCAAAAATAAATGAATGAGACTACATCAAACTAAAAAGCTCTGCACAGCAAACAAAAGCAAAACAAAACAAAAACAAACAAACAAACATCAACAAGGCAAAGAAGGAATTGTCCGAATGGGAAAATGACTATATTTGCAAACAACTCCTCTAACAAGAGGATAATATCCAAAATATATTAAAAATTATACAAATCAACAATAAAAAACAATCTAATTAAAAAATAACCAGAGAGCCCAACAGACACTTCTCCCAAGAAAACACAGAGATGACCAACAGACATATGAAAGGATGCTCAATTTCATTAGCTATTAGGGAAATGCAAATCAAAATCATAATGAGATAACATCTTATCCTGTTAAAATGGCTATCATCAACAGGACTTGTAATGACAAGTGTTGAAGAGGATGTAGGGAAAAACATACCCTCATCCACTGCTGGTGGGACTGCAAAGTGGTACAATCACTATGGAAAACAGTATGGAGGTTCCTCAAAAAACTAGGAATTAAATTATTATATGATCCAGAAATCCCTCTTCTGGATATTTACCCCCAAAATTTAAAAACTTTTATCCACAATGCACACCAATTTTATAGCAACATTATTCACAGTACACCCTAATTTTATATGCACTCCAATTTCATAGCAACTTTATTCATGGTGGCCAGACATGAAAGCTACCAAAGTATGCTATGCAACCCAATTTCATAGCAAAGACATATGCACCCCAATTTCATAGCAACTTTATTCACGGTGGCCAGGACATGGAAGCTACCAAAATATTCTACAATACATGATTAAATAAGGAAGATGTGATACTTATATACAATGGAATATTACTCAGCCATAAGAAAAGATGAAACACTGCCATTTACAACAACATGGATGGATCTTGAAATAAGCACGCTAAGCAAAAGAAATCAGACAAAAATGTTAAAAACACATAATTTCATTCATATATAGGATATAAAACTGAATTCAACAAACAAACATGACAAACAGCACAGAGACTCATGGACATGGACTATGTATTAGTGGTTACCAAAAGGAAGAGAGGGAGGGGAGAGGTAGAGAAGGGTAAAAGGGTTCAAATATTTGGTGACAGAAGGAAGTCTAACTTTGGATGGTGAGCACACAATGCAATATATATATATATATATATATATATATATATATATATATATATATATACACACACACACACACACACACACACACACACACAGTACTGTAGAATTGTAAAATTGAAATTTATTTGATTTTATTAATCAATGTCACCTCAAAATTTTTAATTAAAAAATAAAAGAAAAAAAGAATCTTAAAGTCCCATTAATAAACAATTACCAAAGAACCAGAATTTAAATAAATCTTGTTAATTGTGTTTATCTCAGTGTGAAGCCATGTCAGAAAACCTAAAGCAAATGTATTTTATTAAAGTACTACTACTGGCATAGGTCCTAAATATTAAAAAGAAGGCTTGTCATTATGGGGTTATAATTTATAAAGAAGACTAACAACAGTCTAAATCATTAATATCATAACTTAAATTTGAAATATTGTGTTATAAAGCTATCTATATCCAACAGAATACCCTAATACCATGCATTTGTCACAACACTACTTGAATCACTCTTTATAATCTGCTTAACTTCACATGAATCATAATTTAGAATCTTGGCCTACTGTTGTATTTAGAATTGTAATACTAGTTTGCTTGGGACTATTATCAATATTAATTGATATAAAAATGATTTTCCTTTTGGAAAGATTTCTGGATACCTATAGTCTAAAAACACAAATGGAGTTCTATAATCTGAGAGGTAAGAATGAATATAGTTGATATGGTACCTGGTTCAAGATGATAGACAGTTCCCATTTGTATCCCCCTCATAAAATTTCCCCTAATGATAGTAGTGAAGTACTAAAGTAGTAAATCTACAAACTCACTGAAAGTAGGAGAGGCATCCAAAGATTAGAGCTTTGATACATATTCTGGAAGATGGAAAGAAGATGAGAGCATGTTGATGGATGATATACAATGGCAAGAGCCACAGCTCAAGGCATGCACAGAATGCTGCAAAACAAGTTTAAGCTGCTTTCATCAGAAAGGTGGAATGGGAATAGAATTATAAAGCAACATGTTTGGTGGTCTACGGCAGTGGTCTTCAAGGCCATGTGTGCTCATTTCAAAGGGTGCACAAGGTAATTTCATGTGATACAAAAAAATTAGAGTTTCTATTTTTACTTATTTTTTATTAAAAAATAAGACACATTATACTTATCGATATTTCATAAACAGATTAACAGTAGTATATGTATGTGACTTAGAAATATGTAATACATATTTTGATATAGTAAATATATTTTATTAATTTATATACTTCAATAAAATAAATATATTTATATATTTATATAAATTTTATGTTTAAAATTATTTTATTTAAATTATTTATATACATATATAATTATTGATAGATTTAAAAAAAAATTATAGTCTACAGAATAGCTGTATTGGTCAGCAACACACTTATACTAGCCTTCATTTGCAGGCAGAGGCCAAGGTACTATTTTCTAAAGAAGTGAATGATCTACTGGATGAAATTAGTGCTCTTGTTATGGTAATTGGTAACTGACAGAAAAGCCATCTTTATTTTCTTATACAGAAGAGTGACTGTGTGCCTGTTTTCTACCATAAGCCCTAAAATATAACCCACTAGTTTTAATTTACACCTGATTTTAAGAAATGAGGCCCATAGAAGATCCTAATAATGGCAGAAGAATTGTTTACTAGTGACCTATAATAATCCACCTAGTTCTTCATTTATAAATATGCACAGAAAACCAAGCATCATCAGACATTTGTAAAAAAAAAATCATAAAGGATAGCACAACCAAACCTGAAAGAACTATAAATAATTTGGGGGAAAACATTTTTTAAATTATTCTAATTATATTCTTGAGAGAATCATAATTTTTCACATTTATAAAATAAGAACAGGTGGCTATCAGAAGATATAATTCAGAAAACAAGGGAAATTTAAATTTGAGCAAAAAGTTAAAAATCAAAACAAATTTAAATTGAATGTAAAATGAATTGCAAAAATATTGAATATCACATAGATAATTAAAGTTTTATTGGAAAACACTAAGAATCACTGGACAGAGCCATTGGTTAATAAATAGTTACTAAAGTTAGATCAGTTCAAGATTGAAAGAAGAGAAAAATTAACAAATATGACATGGTAGGTGTTTCACAAGAAGACAATTTAAGTATTAAAATATTAAGAGAATTCTTTTTGGGAAATTAATAGAAGTTTCAAATATATTTATAAAAATTGCCTTCTTTATTTTCATGCTGTAAAATTTAAATGCAAAATGAGAATATAGTAGAATATTATCTTACAATTTTGTTGGAAAAATTCATTCCCAATTCCATTTAAAGATCAATGCTTCTTTCTTTCATTATTTGTTCTAAAAAATAATGTATAATTTTAATTAAAACGTAAATTATTATATGTAAAATTAAACAAAAGTATATTTTAATTTTACTTTCCACTATTTCCATAACTATAAAGTATTTTTCTTGTTTTCAGTATTTTCACTTTAAGTAAAATTTTTAAAACATGAATAATAAGGTCTCAGAATAGTACATTTTAAGAAACTGGATGATCTTAAGTCAAAGGGCAAATAAGGCATACATTTCTTCTGTCAACAACGAAAAAGGAAAAAAAAAGCTGAATTTTTATGACAGGAAAAACAAGAAGCTTTATAGCAATATGATGACCTAAGCATGAAGCAAATTAAAATGTGGTATGATTTTGAGCATTAAATGGAGTGTAAAATAAAATACATGACTTTGATGTTTGAAGCATCTTCCTTAAAGAGACTATATCTGTTCTTTATGTCGATTCAGTCATGCTACTTGACTCTACAGTAAAACATATTTTCATAATTATAATATTGAAAATTATATATATATATATATTTTTTCAACAAAACACCTATAACTGAAGATGGAAGTTTTGTATTTAAAGTGCATCACTTATGATATAAATTTTGTTAATGTGAAAAATTGAATCCTCTCATTAAGATATAAAGAGGGGGAGAAGACCGTTTTTTTCTCTCTGATTTAGAGGAAAAGTCAATGGCTATAATTAAAGATCAATAAATTAAGAGTAGCTTTTGAGGTTTGAATCAAGATGGTGGAGTAGATTAAGGCTGTGCTTGCCTCCTCACATGACAGCATTAAAATTACAACTGAATTATAGAAAAATCAACTTGGAGAATCATCTGAAGAATGGCTAAACAAAAGTTCTATAACTAAGGGTATGAAGAAGAGGCCATAATGAGACTGATAGGAGGGACAGAGATGCAAAATAGCCTGGCACCATACCCGCATGTAGCAGTGAAGAATCACGAGGGACGTATCAGCTGCAGAGGTCACCCATGAGGAGCAAAGGATCCCTGCACCATACCAGGCTCTCCAGCCCAGGGTTTCAGTACAGAGAAGAGGAGTCTCCACAAAATCTGGCTGTGAAAATCAGCAGGAATTCTATCCATTGAGGTGAGATGGAGGGTGGTTGGAAACCCCAACATTCTCTTAAAGGAACTGCACACAGACGTACTAGTTTGCATGCATTTATCCTGGGCCCCAGTAGAGGAAAGGTGAATCAAGAGGTGCCAGAGATATACAGGGAAAGACTGAGTTGTATAGCTTCAGGGCAAGGGCTAGAGAGACAACCTCAGTTATCCTTATATTGAGCCCTCCTCCCATGTAGCCTACAGATAGGCACCACCTTGTCTGTGTTGAGCCCTCCCCCAACACAGTCAAATCTAAATCTGCATTAGCATGGTGAACTCTGCTCACTGTAACTTGGTAAATCCCTTTGATACTGCCCTATCTAATTTTAACACTACCAGAGGCACTTTCAGTGGCTGAACAACCAGCTCTACCCTGACCACTGGAAGGAGATTCTTACAGCAGCAAAAAGCCAGCCTCAACTTGTACAACAGTGGAGATGCATTTGGTGGTAGGCACAAGTACTGGATCATGATGCAGACCCAAGGCAAGTGGCAACTAGCCTCTGTGTGCTCAGGTCATTTTGCAAATTGGCTCTAGGCTCAGCACTGATGACAAACCTGAATTTGCATTAACCTGGTGAATACCACTCACTCCACCTTGGTGACTTCCTGGGACCCTGCATCACCTAACATACATACTGCTATAGCCACTTTTGGTGGTTTGAAAAACAGCCCCACTCCATGCACCACAGGAGGGCCTTTGAGCAGCAATCAGTATTTCCTGGGTCACAAACTGATAGAGACACTTTCAGTGGCAAGCAACCAGCCCTAGCTCGACATGGTCTTCTGTGGACGAATCTCAGTGGTCTTTGGGACCCAGGTGGGTAGCAACTGGCACAGTATGGTCTTGAGATTTTTGAGTGTTCCCAGGCTTAGCTCTGGAACCCAACCTAAATCTGCATTAAGCTGGTGAATATCACTTGTCCCATAATGATGACTCCCTGAGAACTGGCCCCACCCAAAACCCATATTGCCCAAGGCTTTTTTAGCAAATGAACTGTATGGGCAGTTGGCATATGGCATCAGGCCTCATAGTGCTACAGGCATTTTGATAAGTTTCTGCAGGTCTGGTAATGTTGGCAGCTGGCCTTGGTTTGAAGTGAAGCCTATCTTATGGGCCCCTTGGTGCAGGACGGATAGCAACTAACTTCATATAACTTTGTAGATCCTACTAGGTAACTCTGAACTGGTAATAGTCAGCAGCAGACTTTGGCCTGCACTAGAGCCCCAGAACCAGCACACAAAAAGACCAGTTTTGGAACACAAAAGAACAATACCCCATTAACCACAAGTGACACAACCAAAAGGTGGTCTCAACAGGCAAAAAAATTTGATATCATCCCCCATACAATAACTAATACACTGTTGGCATAGCCAATCTTCACAGCCAGTCAACCTGAAGTCGATACCACCCTCCCACTTGCCAATAGCAGTGAAGGCTCAGCTACAACAGGAGGGCACACACAACCCACACAAATGACACTCCTGTAGTGCACAGCACAGGTCATCAGAGACTGAGGCACTGGACCACACAGAATATCTACTACATAAGGTCGATCTGACAAGATTTGAAGACATAGCAGATATATCTAATACATAGAAACAAACACAGAGAGGCAGCCCCCCCGAAATGTCTCAAATGCAAGAACAAGAGAAAACTCCAGAATATGAACTAAAGTAAAGGAAGGTGAGCAACCTATCAGATACAAAATTCAAAACATTGCCTATAAGGATGCTCAAGGAACATAGCAAGAACTCCAAGAAATAGATAGTAAGCATAAAAAAATAAAAAACATAAAAAAGAATTAGTCAGAAATGAAAAATCCAATAACTGAAATAAAGAATACACTAGAAGGAATCAATAGTAGATTGTATAAAACAGGTAATTGAAACAGAGAGGTAAAAGACAAGGTAGCAGAAAACACAAAAATTAGAAAAACAAAAACAGCAATAAATCCAAAAGAAAAAAGAAATAATTTACAGGACCTCTGGGACAACATCAAGCATACCATTTGCATAATAAGAGTACCGGAAGGAGAAGAGAGAGAGAGAGAGCAAAGAACTGAAAATGAATTTGAAAAAAATAATAGTTAAAAACTTTTCTAACCTGGTGAAAGAAAGAGACATACTAGGCCAGAAAACGTATTCCCAAACATGATAAGCCCAAAAAGGCCCACACTAGACACATTATTATTAAAACACCAAAAGTTAAATACAAAGAGAGAATTCTAAAAGCAGCAAGAGAAAGACAACTAGTTACTTACAAGGAAGCTCCCATGACTATAAGCTAATTCCTTCAACAGAAACTTTCCAGGAAAAGCAAGGACCTACAACTAAGACTACTCTACCCAGCAAGGCTATCATTTAAAATTGAAGGAGAGATAAAGAGCTTCCCAGACATCAAAAAGTTAAAAAAAAAAAACTCATCACCACTAAGCCAATATTGCAATGAATGTTAAAAGGGCTCCTTAAAGAAAAAGAAAAGGAATAAATCAACATAAATATGAATAATAAAATGGCAATAGCTATATACCTATCAATAATCACTTTAAATGTAAATAGATTAAATGCTCTAATAAAAGATATAGGGTAACTAAGTGGATAAGAAAACAAGATCCATACATATGTTGTCTACAGGAGACCCGCTTTAGATTGAAAAACACACAGACTGAAACAGGGATAAAAAAATATTTTTTTTGCAAATGGAAATGAAAAAAAAAGCTGGGATAACAATACAAATATATCAGACAAAATAAACTTTAAAACAGCCATAATAAGGGACAAAGAAGGCTGTTTCATGAGAGAGGAATTAATCCAGCGAGAGGATATAACCCTTGTAAACATTTATGCACTCAACATAGGATCATCTAAATATATAAAGCAAATATTGATAGACATAAAGGAAGAGATCAGCAGTAACACGGAGTAAAGGACTTTAACACACCACTGACATCAATGGACAGATTTTCCAGACAGATAATCAACAAAGAAACAGTAGTCTTAAATGACACACTAGATTTAAACTAATATTTTTAGAGCATTTTACCTCACAATGGTATGAAACTAGAAATCCATTACAGAAAAAAAAAAAAAAACCTGAAAGCACCACAAGCACATGGAGGCTAAATAGCATGCTCCTAAACTATTAATGGGTTAACAATGAGATGAGGAAGAAATCAAGTCACCTTGAGATAAATGAGTACATAGATGCAACAACATAAAATCTATAGGACACATCGAAAGTAGTCCAAAGAGGGAAATTCGTAGCAATAAAGGTCAACCTCAAGAAATAAAAAAAAAAAAATCTCAAATAAACAATTTAACCTCTACCTAAAGGAATTGGAAAAGGAACAGGAAATAAAGCCCAAAGTGAGTAGAGAGATGGAAATAATAAAGATCAGGGTGGAAATAAATGAAATAGAACTTTTTAAAAAAAAGATTGCAAAAAATCAATCAACCCAAAAGCTAGTTCTTTAAATGAATTTTTAAAAATTAATAAACCTTTATCTGGACTCATTGAGAGAGAGAGAGAGAGAGAGAGAGAGAGAGAGAGAGAGAGAGAGAGAGAGAGAGAGAGAGAGAGAGAGAGAGAGAGAGAGAGAACCCAAATAAATAAGATCAGAAACAAAACAGAAGTGATAACTTATACCACAGAAATACAAGGGATTATAAGAAAATACTATGGGCAATTATGTGCAAAAAAATTGAACAACATGAAAGAAATGGATACATTCCTATAAACACAATCTTCTAAGACTGAGTCAAGAAGAAACAAAAAATCTGAACCAACCACTTACTACAAACAAAATATAATCAGTAATAAAAAAATACTGGGAGTGGAGAGGGCTCAAGAAATAAATGATGGATTCTGCCAGAACTTTTGTGTGGGAGCAAGTTACTCCTCTGGCTTTTGTCCTGAAGCCAGAGAATATGTTCCTTCCCCTATGACCCTGGCACCTTTCAAGTTTCTACCCTAGCATTGGAGTTCAAAGCAAGTGACTTAAACAACAAGTAAGTTAGTGTGCAGGTTCTTTAAGAGGAACCCCTGAGAATCCAGTTAATTTACATCTCATTCAGCCACAATTTCTCCAGTTTTTAATAGCCAGAAGTTGTGGGGACTTCTCTTCACAGTATTGGAACTCTGAGTTGGGGAGTCAGTGTAATGCAGGGACACATCACTTTTTTCAGGTGACCTCCACAGCTATGATACCTCTCTAGATTTTTAACCACCACAGGTGAGTGTGGGACCACCTGGTTGCATGTCTCTGACACTCCTACCAATTTTAAGGTGTTCTCTTCTGTATGTCCTTAGATGTAGGACTTCTGTTCAGCTAGACTTAGGGGATTCTCAATGATGGTCATTCTATAGTTTATTTTTAAAATTTATTTTTCATTTTTTATTAAGTTTATTGGGATAACATTGGTTAATAAAATTATATAATTTTGAAGTTATAAATAGACATCTGTATATTCTATTGTGTGTTTACCCCCGAAGTCTAATTTTCTTCATATACCATATATTTGATCCTCTTTACCCACTTCACCTCCCCCCTAAATTCCCATATTTTACCCTTTTTAACCATCTACCTACCCCATTCTACCCTACCCCCTACCGTTTAGTAACCACCAGTCTACAGTCCATGCCCATGAGTATCTGTTTATCTTCTTCATTTGTTGCTTTTAGGTTTATATCCCACATACATGTGACATCATACAATTTTCAACTTTTTCTGTCTGGCTTATTTCGCTTTGCATGATTATCTTGAGGTCCATCAGTGTTGTTGCAAATGGCAGTATTTCATCTCTTCTTAAAGCTGAGTAATATTCCATTGTATATATGTATCACAGCTACTTTAGCCAATTATTTATCATAGTACATTTTGGTTGCTTCCAATTCCTGGACACTGTAAATAATGCTGCTATGAATACCAGTGTGGAATCTTTTGGGATATGGGTTTTCAATTTTTTTTTTGGGGGGGGGTAAATACCCAGTAGAGAAATTGCAATATAATATGGTATGAGGAAACTCCATACTGTTTTCCAAAGTGGCTGTATCAACTTGCAGTTCCACCAGCAGTGTATGAGGGTTCCTCCTTCTCCACATCCTCTCTAGCATTTGTTATTACTTGTCCTGTTGATTATAGCTATTTTAACAGGTGTGAGATGGTATCTCATTGTGGTTCGGATTTGCATTTCCCTAATAGCTAAAGATGTTGAGCATCTTTTCATATATATTCTTGGTCCTTTGTATGCTCTAGAGAAGGAGAATTGTCTGTTCAGGTCCTCAGCCCATTTTTTAACCAGATAATTTGAATGTTTGTTGTTACTGAGTTGTATGAATTTTTTTGTACATTTTTAATATGAGGTCCTTATCAGTGATGTTGCTTGCAAATATATTTTTACATTCAGATGTTTGTCTCTTAACCATATTGAGGATTCCTTTTGCTGAACAGAAGTCTTTTAGTATGATGTAGTCTCATTAATTTATTTTAGCTTTTATTTCCCTTGCTTTTGAGGTCAAATTCATAAAGTCCTTTTTCAGTTCAAGTACCTTGAGTTAAGTTATTATGTTTTCTTTTATGCAATTTATTATATTAGGTCTTATATTTAGGTCCTTAATCCATTTTGAGTTAATCTTGGTGTGTTGTGAGAGACAATAGTCTAGTTTCATTCATTTGCAGGTGGCTTTACAGTTTTTCTACCACCATTTATTAAAGAGGCTTTCTTTTCTCCATTGTAAGTTTTTTTTTTGTCAAAATTATTTGCCCATATAAATATGAGTTTACTTCTGGACTCTTGATTCTGTTTCACTGGTCTGTGTGTCTATTTTGCTCCCAATACCATGACGCTTTGATTACTGTTGCTTTGTAGTATAATTTTAAGTCAGGCAGAGTGACGCCTCAAGCCTTGTTCTTTTTTCCTCAAGATGGCTTTAGCAAATTGGGGTCTTTTGTGCTTCCATACAAATCTAATTATTTTTTGTAACATTTAAAAAAAAATCCGATGGTCATTTGATGGGGATTGCATTAAATCTGTATAATGCTTTAGATAATATGGTCATTTTAACTATGTTGATTCTTCCAACTCAAGAACACGAAATATCTTTCCATTTCTATATATCTTCTTTGATTTCTTTTAATAGGGTCTTGTAGTTTTCATTTTATATATATATATATATATATATATATATATATATATATATATATATATATATATATATATCCTTCACATGTTTTGTTAGATTTATTCCTAGGTATTTTATTGTTTCTTGTTGCAATTGCAAAATAAATTATTTTTCAACTTTTTTTTCTGACACTTCATTATTCAAGTATAGGAACGCTACAAACTTTTGAACATTGATATTATATCAAGACACTTTACTGTATTTGCTTATTGTTTCTAGTAGCATTCTTGTGGAGTCTTTTGTGTTTTCTATATAGAGAAACATGTCATCCACAAAGAGTGACAGTTTGACTCCTTTGTTTCCTATTTGGATGCCTTTTATATTTTTCTATTGTCTGATAACACTATTGTCTGATAACACTTGCCAGGACCTCCAATGTTATTTTGATTAACAGTGGTGATAGTGGACAGACAGTCTTTCCTTGTTCCTGATGTTAGAGGGAAGGTTTTTTTTTTTTTCCACCATTAAGTATATTGTGGGATGAGGGTTTGTCAATTATGACCTTTATTATGTTAAGGTACTTTCTTCTATATTGATTTTATTAAGGGTTTCAGTCTCCTTGTTCTGCTCATTTAGTTGTTTTTTTCAATTCATGAAATTGTTAATATGACTCATTTCAGAACTCACTGAATTTTTTCAAAAGTACCATTCTAAATTCTCTGTCATTTAAGTCACATATTTCTATGTCTATAAGCTTATTTTCTGGAGATTTTTCTCTTTCTTTCTGAGATACCTTGTCATCTTTGTTGTTCATGGTGTTTAATAGACTATTTTTTTGCCTAGGCATTAATGAAAATGTATTCTGTTTTTTTTTCCAGAAATAAGATTTATTCTATAAAGGTCTCTCTTTAGCCTCTTGCAAAGAATACATTTTTCTTTGGTTTCCAGTAGGTGGAAACCAAAGATCCCTGCTTCATATAAAGCCTTAATAATGCCTTTATTTAATGCCTTTATTTTCTTGTAGATATTTAATCATGCTTGATACCCTCAGTTTTATTTCCTGTCAGTGTTAACAACAGTTTCGGTAGCATTTTCTCAGATTTTCCTGGGGTTTTGCAGTGTTCGGTCTCAGCAGGTATGGGGGGATTGACCCTCTGAGTTAGAGGTTGGGAGCTGCAGTTCAGCCTCAGTGTTGCAACCGTGACCAGGAAAGATCAACTGCTATTTCTCTGTCGTCTGCTTCTCTGCTTTCTTCCCTGATGGCTGGGTCCTGTTGATGGCTGTGTGGAACTCACAAACTTTCCCTGGCAGGGTATTCAGGGAAGTTGCCCCATCTTCTGCTCCCCTCTCCCCGTACTGAAAACTCCAGAGGCTGGGAGAGACTGCTTCTTTATTTCTCCCAGTGCACTGCCCTTCACCTGGGTTTCTGACCTGTCATAGCTCTTATGCGCAGATCCCACTTTCGGATGTGTGGTGTGCAGTCTAGGTTTCTTTTGTTGACTTTTATATGTTCAGCTTATTGCTGTTTCAAGGAGAGAAATCTGGAGAGTCTCTTACTCTACAATGTTTTTCTTTTTTTTAGCTCTCCTGTTCTACAGTTTAGTTGTGATTTTGATGTGATTGTTACAGGAGGCAAGCACAGTGTTAACTATCCCACCATCTTGACCAGAATTTCACCAGGGACAAGTTTTTTGATCTCTGTGAGTCTTTATTTCTTCAACTGTACAATAAATTGTTATCATTATTGTGAAATTATAAGTGGTATGTATAAAGAAACTCACAAGTATCTGGCGAGATGATTGTGCTCAAAAGTGGTAGCTATTGCTATTATTATAGTCTTGAAATAAATAAGACATCCCACAGGAAGTTTCCCAGATCACTTTGATGTATTTTATAGTACTTTATTGACATGTTTATTATTTATGTTTTACAGTATTGTCTGAACTGTATAGATGTGCATGCATCTATTATTCTCTTGCCAAGAAATATATTATTATTCACTAAGAATACCATGTCTGGAATCAGAAATATCTAAATTAAAATCTTAGCTTTTCCTTTCCTTAGCTTTGAGGTCAAATTCATAAAATCCTCTCAAAATTTAAGGTCCCTGAGTTTAGTCCCTATGTTTACTTCTATGCAATTTTTTTTGTTTCAGGTCTTATATTTAGGTCTGTGTTCAATTTTGAGTTAATATTGGTGTATGGTGACAGACTACAGTCTAGTGTCATTCTTTTGTATATGGCTTTTTAATATTCCTAGCACCATTTATTGAAATCTTTCCTTTATCCACCTTATGCTTTTGACTCCTCTGTTGCAAATTATTTGCCCATATATAAGGCTTTATTTCTGAACTCTCAATTCTGTTTCATTGTTCTATGTGTCTGTTTTGCTGCCAGTAGCTTGCTGTTTTTATTGTTGTCACTTTGTAGTATAATTTGAAGTCAGAGAGAATGATACCTCTGACTATATTCATTTTACTCAGAATTGTTTTGACTATTCAGGGTCTTTTGTACTTTCATGCAAATCTCATGATTTTTTGGTGCTATGTTTTTTAAAATGCTTGTGGGATTTTGAGGGAGGTTGCATTAAATTTGTATAATGCTTTGGGTAATAAAGCCATTTTAACTAGGTTGATTCTTTTGATCCATGAATAGAAAATACCTTTCTATTTTTTGTGTCTTAATTTTTTTAATGTCATAGTTTTATACGAACTTCACATGCTTTATTAGATTTTTTTCAGATATTTTATTCTTTTTTTTTGCAATTGTGACAGAAATTTTTTTAAAATTTTTTTTTCAGAAAATGCATTATTAGTGTATAAGAATGCTATAGATTTTTCTATGTTGATTTGTATCCTGAAACTTTACTGTATTTTTTTATTGTTTCTAACAGTTTTTTTTGGGTGAAATACTTAGGGTTTTCTATATGGAAATTACATGATATGCAAAAAAATTACAATTTAACATCTTCATTTACAGCATGGATGTTTTTTTAATTTTTTGTCTCTTGTCTGATTGTTCTAGTGAGGACTTCAAACACAGTTTTGAATAATAGTGGTGATAGCGAAAAGCCTTACCTTATTATTATTATCTTTTTTTTTTTAGTTTTTGACCAATAAATATAATATTAGCTGAGGTTTCATCATGTATGGCCTTTATTATGTTTAGATACTTTCCTTCTATATCCATTGTATTAAGCATTTTAATTATAAATGGATGCTGTATTTTGTCAAACGCTTTTTTCTGTTAATATGATCATGATTTTTATCCTTTATTTTATGTGGTGTATCACATTAATCATTTTGCATATGTTGAACCATCCTTGTGACCTACAGATGAAGTGTACTTGTACACGATGTATTATCTTTTCTATATATTGTTGTATTTGATCTTCTAGTATTTTGTTTATTATTTTTGCATCTGTATTTATGAAAGATATTGATCTATAGTTTTCTATTTTTGTGTTATCTTTACCAGGGTTGGATATCAGGGTAATGCTGGCCACATAGAATGACTTAGATACAATTGTCTGTTCAATGTGTTTGAAAATTTTAGGAAGATCAGGTGTTAAGTTATCTTTGAAAGTTTGATAGAATTTACGAGTTAAGCCATCTGGTCCTTAACTTTTACTTTTTGCTAGATTTTTGATAGATGTTTAAATTTCCATACTGTTGATCACTCTATTAAATTTTCTAGTTCTTCATGATTCAGTCTACAAAGTTTGTATATTTTAAATAATTTGTTTATTTCATCTATATTATTGAATTTGGTGGCATATAATTTTTCATAATATTCTTATATGAGCCTTTGTATTTCCATCATATTTGTTGTAATTTCTCCTGTTTAATTTCTAATTTTATTTGTTTCTTTTTTCTTTAAACCTTAGTGATCCTAGCCAGAGGTTTGACAATTTTATTAATCTTAAAGAACCAGCTCTTTGTTGTATTATTTTTTTCTATTCCCTTCTTGTTCTCAATTTTATTTAATTCTGCTTGAATTTTTATTATTTTCTTACTTCTGCTGACTTTGGGCTTTATTTATTCTTCTATTTCTAGTTTTTCAAATATCTAATGTTAGGTTGTTTATTTGTAAAATTATTTCTTTTGTGATAGGTCTGTAATGATGTAAATTTTTCTCTTATCACTACTTCTGCTATATTCCAAAAGTTTTGATATATTATATTTTCATTCTCATTTGTTTTTATGTATATCTTGATCTCTCCTTTTACTTTTTTATGGCCTAGATATTCTTTAGTAGCATGTCATTTAATCTCTACATATATGTGTGTGTTTTTTTCACTTTTGTTTTACAATTGAACTCCAATTTCAGGGCATTGTGGTCGGAGAATATGCTAGGTATGATTTCATTTTCCTAAATTTGTCAAGGCTAGTTTTGTGTTGCAACATATGGTCTGTCCTTGTGGATGTTCCATGTACATTAGAGAACAATGTATAATCTGGTGTTTTGGGATGAAATGCTCTGTAAATATTGATTACATCCATTTAGTAATGTGTCATTTAAGGTTGATATTTTCTTATTGGTTTTCTTTTTGGATGATCTATCCATAGCTATCAGTGGGGTATTTAAGTCTTCTACTATAATTTTTTCTCTCTTTAGTTCTGCTTGTAGTTGGTTTACATATTTTGGCACTTCCTCTTTGGGAATATATATATATATATATATATATATATATATATATATATATATATATATATATATAATCTTTACCAGGGTAATGTTGGCCTCATAAAATGAATTAGAAAGAATTGTTTGTTCAAATTTTTTGAAAAGTTTAGGAAGAACAGGTATTAATATTATGAACTGTCCATCATTGCCTTTTTTATTTTGAGTTATATTTTATCTTATATAAATACAACTAGTACTCCAGGTGTGTTTCCTATGTGGCTTGTGTGTACTCTCCATTTGTAGTTCAGCCATGGTTGCTATTTGCATGTCAGTAGGAAAGAATGACCCTCAGGTTGATTGGTTTTGAGGACTGGCTGTGACTACAGTGGAGAAGCTATTATTTAGGGGCTGACCCTACAGAGCAGGATTCACTTTAGCAGGACTTTGGTGCCTGCTGTGTCTGTCCATTGGGTTCGATGTTTATGGAGTCAGTAGGAAGGAGCTTTAGCTTGGTTCAAAGCAATGACTGTGCATACTGGCACAAGGGATTTTTGGAAGGGAGACAGTATAGGCAAGCTTAGCCACCTGTGTCCTGCCCAAGTCTACTTGCATGAGCCACTAATTGATCTATGGATTTCCTCAATCTGCTCTTGGCTTGGGTGGGGCCAAGCTGTGAACTGAGACTGGCTGCCACTAGTGCTGGGGCTGCTAAACAAGATGTATGGGACACACTGTGGACAGATGCTACTTGTTTGAGGTTTGCAAACCTTTAAGAGATTTTAGGAAAATCTAATAACCTGTTATTCAGGTTATTAGAAACTCAGATATGGGGCCACCTACATCTGCATACCAGAAGAGGGGAGGATACAACAACAACAACAACAACAACAAACCTAATGAATTCTGCCAGCATTTCTGTCTGAAAGAAAGCTACCCCTTTAGCTATCTCTTTGAAGCCAGATGATTCAGTTCATCCCCATATATCCCTGGTACCTTATGTACTATTGCCTCATGGTTGGAGCTCAGAGGAAGTAAAGTCATCAACAAGTATTTTTGTGTGGGGACCCTTTCAGATGAGTACCTGGGACTCCAGCTATCTTTAGTATCTCTCAGCCTCAATCTTTGCCGGTTTTCACAGCCAGAAATTGTGGTCACTTCTCTTTTTTGCTCTGAAGCCCTGGGCTGGGATGTCTAGTGCAGACCTGGGACTCCTCAACTCTCCAGAGGGGCTTCTGCATTTGAATTATGCTTCTTGATTTTTAACTGCCACACAGAGATATGGGACCAGTATGTTGTGTGTCTCTGGCCCTCCTATCAGTCTCAAGGTGGCTTCTCTTATATGTCCTTAGTTGTAGGACTTCTGTCCAGATAGACTTCAGGTAGTTCTCAATGACAGTTGTTTTGTAGTTTAGTTGTAATTTTGATGGGTCCTGAAAGAAGGCAAACACAGCATTTACCTACTCTGCCATCTTGACCAAATCACTTATATATTTCTTACTGGTTAAAATGAACCTTTTATTCGATTTTATCATTGACTTTAATTGATTAATGTGTATAATTATTGATATTTGATTTTGACTGTTAGTCTTTTATTTACTAGTTTTCAGTGACATTAATAATGTTTATAACCTAATCATAACATAATAATTATTATTATAATCTGAACAAAACATTATATAATTATAAACAAAAAAACAAAAATAATAACTAAAAGCTGAATTCAGTTTTTTTATCCTTTACACTTATGTGAGACTTTCAGATTGCTTTTACTGCCCACACTTTCCCAATCAGCTGATTTTTCTAAATATATTTTGTATTTTTAGTCTCCAGATGCTACTAGCTATTGCATTAATACATATATTTTGATCAGCAGTTTTTATAAGAATAACAAGAGTTATAATAATTATGAGGAGTACACTATTTGCTCTGGTGCATTCTTTAGAATATTCAGAAACCTAGTTATTTTCTGAAAATAAAAAATTCAGTTCTGATCTTAATGGAAAAATGAATATTTTCTGAAGATTGAAATATAGTAATTAAACAGATCAAAAAATAAGTTTTTATTTGAAAAGAAGTATGAAAATTAATAAGACAATACCATGTTTGCCTATCCAGAGAATGACCCATCTTGTTAGATTTTATTCCCAAATAAATGGTAAATTTATTACAACTACTATCCTTTTAAAAAGACTGAAATTTAAGAAAAACATAATAATAATAATGAAGTATAGAAATATTTTATGAAAGTGCTGTACCAGTAGTTCCCCCTTATCTACAGACAACCCTGTTCAAGACCCCCAGTGGATGCCTGAAATTGTGGACAGTACTGAAGTCTATATATACAATGTTTTTCCTATATATACATACTATAGTAAAGTTTATTTTATAAATTAGTTACAGTAAGAAATTAACAATAACTAATAATAAAAGAAACAATTATAACCATACACTGTAATAAAAGTTATGTGAATGTAGTCTCTTAGCAAACTAGCACAAATTTCTTTTCTCTTCTTCACAATTTCATGGATAAATTTGTTCTTACCATACATTTAGTAACTTAGTAACTTCAGCATGTTTTTTTTCTTTCCTTATTATGTCAAGAACTTTCACCTTTTCACTTTATGACTTCTCTTTGGCATATTTGAATTGCCAACATAGCTACTTTTGCATTTTGGGGTCATTATTAAGTAAAATTAGTATTACTTAAACACAAGCAACCATTGATCTGATAACTGAGACAGGTACTAAGTGAATAATAATCGAGTGACTTATACAGATACACTGGACAAAGTGCTGATTTACATGCCAGGTGGGACAAAGCAAAAGGTCATGAGGTTTCATCATGCTACTCAAAAAAGCATGTAATTTAAAACTCATGAATTGTTTATCTATAGAATTTTCCATTTAATATTTTCAGACCATTGTTGTGGGTAACTGAAACTGAAAAAGTGAAACTGCAGAAAAGTGGGACGTCCATAATCATATTACTGATGAAATGGAAAGTGCTTACCTATTATAAAAAAATAAAAGTCATAAAGCCTAAAACAAAACTATGGTTAGAGAAAGTCTATTTTATAGAAAACAGACTATTAGAAAGTTATCTTTGAGAAACTTTCCTCCTTACTTTATTATAGGAAATTACTCCTCTTTTGCTCAATATCTGTTAAGCAACCTAAACCAAAATCAAATAAGTTTTCTACCTTGATATCAAACAAATTGTTACTTGAGAGAGTCTGGAATTTTAATTGAGATATAATTCACATCATATAAAATTTACTGTTTTAAAGTATTCTATTTAGCGGTTTAAATTATATTAAATTACATATTTAATTATATTAAAGGTCATACAAACATTTTCATAAACAGTAGAAATAGAGCCACGATCAAACTACACATTGTTCATTACAAGATGCATCAAAAAAGAAACTTTTTTTCATGCTTCCTTTCTTCCTTTCTATCCATCTCCATAAATATATGATAAAAAGTTAAATAATGTAACAAAATAAATCTATAATTATTAAATGTCTTAGAATTATAGACTGATACACTATTAGATCTAGAAGGGACCCTTAGAAACCTTCTACTTTAATATTCTCATTTTATATTTGAATAGTATGAAGCTCAGAGGATTACAGTAAGTTGCCAATGTCACAGAATTAGTGGCAAATCTAAGTTCCAAACCATTCTCCCAGTTTAATTTTATTTGTACTATACCACTTTACTATAGTATACTTGAAAAATAAATACCAAACAGATGGACTGAAATTGATTACCATGTACTAGTTAAAAATTGGATTAAAAATACACATGTGTGCATGTTTGTGTATAATAGGGACAGCAATTATTTGAACGACTGCAGTAATTGTATTCAATACATAGTCTAATAAAATATTTTTAATTAGTTATCTGGGAATAGAAATGAGAATCACTTTCAGAAACAGTCATTCAATATTGCTCTGAATAGATAAGTAAAATATAATAAAAAACAATATTAATTAGAAATGATTTATTAAATATTATAGGTTTTTATACATCAAAACTCTAGTTCACAAACTCAACCTATAATAGATTTTGCTGCATCATAAACCACCCCAAAACATAATGACTTAATTATACAATATCTATCTATTTAATTCACAATTCTGTAGGTCTACCATCTGACCTAGAGTTGTATAAGTGGTCTCAGCAGTGCTCATTCATAAATCTGCAGTCAGCTGATAGTCAGGTATGGGATCTACTTCTAGGGGATGGTTGGCTCTTTACTGGACTTACTAGGGTAATTGGGACATGTCTGACTTTTGAATTAGGGTACTGATGGTGTCAAAAAAGAAGCATTGGAGCCTAACATTTTGAATTTTTTGAAATAGTTTGATAAGAATAGGTATTAATTCTCTTTTGAATGTTTGGTAAAATTCACTTTTGAAACCTTCTGGTTCAGGACTTTTGTACATTGGAAGGTTTTTTTGATAACTGATTGAATTTTGATAGTAGTAATTGGTCTGTTCAGATTTTATGTTTCTTCTTGATCAGTCTTGGAAGGTTGAATGTCTGTAAAAATTTATCCATTTCTTCCAGATTTCCCATTTTTTTGTTGCCATATAATTGTTTATAGTATTTTCTTATAATTCTTTGTATTTTTGTGATGTCAGTTGTCATTTCCATTTTATTTATGATTTTATTTATTTGGGTTCTCTCTATTTTTCTTGATGTTTCTGATTAAAGGTTTATCAACTTTGTTTCTCTTCTCAAGGAACACACTCTTTGTTTGATTATTTTTGTATTATTTTTAGACACTATTTTGTTTATTACTTTATTGCTCCAACCTTTATTATGCCTTATTCTGCTCATTTTGGCCGGTATTGATGTTATTTTTCTAGTTCTTTTAGGTGTAAGGTTAAATTGTTTATTTGAGACTTTTCTTGTTTCTTGAGGTAGGCCTATAATGCTATTAATTTCTTCTTAGAACTGCTTTTGCTGGGCCTATATTGCTATTAATTTCTTCTTAGAACTGCTTTTGGGTCTTTGTGTTTTCATTTTCATTTGTCTTAAGGTATCTCCACTTGTTTGTGAGTTCTCCAATTTTTTTCTTGTGATTGATTTCTAGTTTCAAATTATTTTACTCAGAAGAAGTACTTGATATAATTTTAAGATTCTTAAACATAGAAAAGACTTGTTCTGTAGCCTAACATGCAGTCTATCTTGAAAAATTTTCCATGTGCATTTCAAAACAATATATATTTTGTCATTTGTATAAAATGTTCTAAAAATATCAATTAAATCCATCTGGTCTAGTGTGTCACTTAAAGCTACTCTCTCCTTGTTGATTTTCTGTCTGAAAGATCTGTCCATTGTTGTCAGAGGCGGGGTTAAAGACTCTTACTATGATTGTATTACTGTTGGTCTCTCTCATTATGTCGGTCAATATTTGCTTTGTATATTTAGGTACTTTTATGTTGGGTGCATAAATGTTTACAAAGTTATATTCCCCTGTTGGAATTATCACGTTATTATTATAAAATGCCTTTCTTTGTATCTTATTATAGGCTTTAGTTTAAAGTTCATTTTGTCTGATACAAGTGCTACTACACCAGCTTTTTTTTTCATTTTCATTTTCATTTAATATCTTTTTCATCCCTTTACTTTTAGTCTCTGTAAGTATCTTGATCTGAAGTGGGTCTCTTGTAGATTGCATATATATGCATCTTGTTTTCTTAACTATGTATCTATCCTATGTCTTTTAATTGGAACTCTTCATTTATTTACAGAGTGATTTTTATAGGTACATAGTTAAAGCAATTTTATTATTCATATTTATTTTTTATTTTTTTTTATTTTTCATTCTTTCATATTAAAGAAGCCCCTTTAACTTTTTTTTTAATACTGTTTTTATGTTGGTGAATTCTACCTTTCCCTTGTCTGGGAATTTCTTTGTCTCTCCTTCAATTTTATGTGATAGCCTTGCTGGGTAGAGTAGACTTTGTTATAAGTCCTTGCTTTCATCACTTTGGATATTTTGTGCCAATCCCTTCAGGCCTGAAAAGTTTATGTTGAGAAATCAGTTGACATTTACCTTTGTAGATAACTAAATTCTTTCTCTTGCTGCTTTTAAGATTCTAGTAAAGTTTTATGTTATTATTTCTTCAAATAGCTTTTGAATCCCTTGTTTTCTCTATTCTTTTTTTGTTACTCCAATGATGGAATTGTATGCTTGATGTTGTTCCAGAGATCCTTTAAATTATCCTCATTTTTTATCTGATTCTTCTTTCTTGATGCTGTTCTGATTGGGTGTTTTCTGCTATTTTTTTCTTCCAAATTGCTGATTCAGTCCTTTGCTTCATCTAACCTCCTGTTAATTTCTTCTAGTGAACTCTTCATTTCAGTTATCGTAGTCTTCATATCTGACTTTTTAAAAATGATTTCTTTGTCCCTTGTTTGTAATACTATCTTTTTATTGAATTTCTCACTAAGTTTCTTAAGCATAGCATCTTTATGAACAATATTTTGAACTATAACTGGTAGCTGGTAGATTGCTTTTCTCCATTTCATTTAGTTCTTTATTGTAAGTTTCTCCTGTTCTTTTATTTGAAATATTTTCCTTTGTTTCTTCATTTTGGCTGCCTTTCTGTTTGTTTCTATGTACTAGGTAGATCAGTTTTGTCTCCCAGCCTTGTCAGGGTGGCCCTTTGTAATAGGAATCCTGTGGGTCCCAGTAGTACAGTCTCCCTGATAACCTGGGCCAAATACTCCAGATGTGTCCCTTGTATGGGTTATGTCTATCTTTCTCTTGTAGTTGAGATTAAAATGCTGTTTGCATGTCAGTGGGTGAACTGACCCTCAGACTTACTGGCTATAAGGAGTAGCCATGACCACATATACAAGCTTCTGTGAGCGGGTTTATTCCATAGAGCAGAATTTTCCCCATTGGGTCTCAGTACTTATAGAGATCACTCTCTTGGTTTGCCTGTAGTAGAGCTAATCAAATAGTACTCTATTGTAGTCTGAAGCCAGCCATCAGGTGTGTTGGTTGTTGGACCTTTTGAGAAAGGTACCCATTCAGGCCAAGGTCAATTGCTGTGTATAACAGGCCCAGGGCTACCTGGTAGAAGATATAAAGTGACACATGCTTGGTCACTGCCTATGCTGGACTTGTATGCCTGTAGGAGAGGCCACACTGTGAACTGAGGCTGGCCCAGGATACCCTAAGTCTTGCTGCTACCTGCTAGCTGCCTGTTTGTCTCGATTACTGAAACACCTGTGATAATGGGTTAGGTGGAGTCTTAGGAAGACAATAGAGTGTAGTTAGAGGTGTTATTCAGGTTAATGCAGATTAATCAGATCAAGATTTGGCAGCAATGATGAAACCAGAGCCACTCAAAAAGCTCAGAGCACACCTAGGTCAGTTGTTGCCTGTCCAGGGCCCAGAGATGGCCAAGAATTATCCAAGTAAGTTTCAGCACAGACTAATCCTGGCAGCTTGCCAGCCTATGACCACCAAAAACGTCTTGAGCAGTGTGGGAGTCGAGGTGGGCAGGATCTTGGGTAGTCACTAGGATGGAGTGAGCAAAGTTCACCAGTCCAATGCGTTCTCATATTTGGCCATGTTGAGGGAGACCTCAACACAGGAAAGAAGGTGTCTACCCATTGGTTACATAGGAGGAGGGCTCAATACAAGGACAGTGGTGGTTGTCCCTAAAGTCCTTACCCTGAAGTCATTTAGCTCATTCTTTCCCTGTATAACTCTGGTAGTCTCAAAGCTGCTATCCCTCTTACAAAGCCCAGGGTGAGTGCCTGGTAGTGAGAGAGTCTGTAAGAGGAAAGCCTGGATTTCCTGCAAGCTTCATTCTCACCCAATGAATATAATCCTCACTGATTTTCACAGACAGATGTTGTTGGGCTCCTCTTCCTGGACTTGTTACTCTGGGCTGGGGAGCCTGGTATGGGGCTGGAACTCCTCACTCTTCAGGGAGAACCTCTGCAGTCAAGATATTCCTCCTGATTCTCATATGCATCTGTGCTGGCTGTGGGACCAGCCCATTTAGCATCTCCACCACTTCTCCTAGTCTCGACATGATTTCTTCTTTATATCCTTAGTTATGGGCCTTCAGATGGTTCTCCAGGTCGATTTTCTATAATTTAGTTATAATTTTAATGTGGTCATGAGAAGAGGCAAGTAAAGTGTTTACCTACTCTGCCATTTTGACCAGAGCCCAATTTGTTAACATTTTGTTGAAAATTTTTATATACTTTTTCATGAAATACATTAGTCTGCAGATTTTATTTTTTTAAATGTCTTTGTGTTGTTTTAGTATCAGAGATATACTGGTCTTAAAGAATGAGTATGGAAGAATTTCCTCTGTTCTATTTTCCAGAAGAGATTATAGGGCATTGCTGTCATTTCTCCCTTGAATGTTTGGTAGAATTAACCAGTGAAAATGCATAAAAACGGTGCTTTATTTTTTGGAAGTTTATTAACTAATGATTTAATTTCTTTACTAGATGTAGAGCTATTCAGGTTATCAAATTCTACTTGTATGAGTTTTTGTATTTTGTATTTTTCAAGAATTTGTTCTATTCAATCTAAGTTATCAAGTTTGTGGACTTAGACTTGTTCATAATAATCTTTTATGATACTTTTCATGTTTTTTGGCTCTGTAGTAATGACCCATCTCTCATTTCTTATATTAGTAATGTGTGCTTCTTTTTTTTCATAGTTAGCCTGGATAGAAACTATTTAATTATATCAATTGTTTTCAAGAACAGGTTTTTGTTTTCAAATATTTTTCTGTTTTTTCATTCTTTTCAAATTGTTTTCTGTTCTAATTTTTTCTATTTCTTTTTTTCCTGCCTTCTTATACATAAATTGCTCTTTCTTCTCTCATTTTTAAGTGTGGTACTTAGGTTATTGAATTTAGATTATTTTCTTTTTAAATATATACAGTTAATTCTATATATTTCCCTGTGAGCTCTGCTTTTGCTGAGTCCCACAAATTTTGAGAAGTATTTTCATTTTTATTTACTTCAAAATATTTTTTTTAATTTCTCTTGATATTTGATCTTTGACCCATGGATTATTGATAAGTGTGCGTGTATGTGTATGTGTGTCTGTCTGTTTTAATTTCCATAGTTGGATATTATACAGCTAACTTTCTGTTATTGCTTTTTAATTTAATTCCACTATGATTTTATTACATATTTTGTATAATTTATATTCCTTTATTTTTTTAAAAAGTGTGTTTAATGGCCTAATATATGGCCCATCTTGAATATTGCAAGTCAGATTGAGAAAAGTGTGTTGGATGGAGTATTCAATAAATATTAGTTAGATCAAGATAATTGATAGTGCTGTGCAGATCATCTATATTCTTACTGATTTTATGCCAATTTGATGTATCAACTAATTGTGAAAGGGCATTGAAAACTCCAATTATAATGGTAAATTTGTCTATTTCTCCATTCAGTTCTATTGGTTTTTGCCACATGTATTTTAACACTCTGTTATTAGGTGCTTACACGTTTAAGATTGCTATATCTTCTTAGAGAATATACCTCATTTAAGATTATATGTGTTCCTTTATTATCTTTTTGAACTATCCTTCCTCTGAAGTCTACTTTGTTAAAATTATTATAGCTACTCCACCTTACTTTCTTAAAATATATTTTTATTTTTATAAGTGTTGACATACAATATGATATTAATTTCATATGTACAACATAGTGAGTAGACATTTCTATAACTTGTAAAGTGATCACTCTGATAAAACCAGTACCTATCTGACACCATACATATTTATAACAATATTGATGACTATATTTCTTTTGATATAGTTCACATCCCCATGATTATTTTGTAACTATAAATTTGTACCTCTTAATCTTTTCACCCTTTTATCAATCCCCCAAACCCCCTTCCATCTAGCTACCATCAAAATGTTTTTTTTTTGTTATCTGTAAGTTTGTTTCTGTTTGGTTTGTTCATTTTTCTTTATATTCCACATATGCCAGTTGATGGGATTGACCCTCAGACTGCCTGGTTGTAAAGACTGGCCATGACCACAGCATAGGAGTTGCTGTGTAGGAGCTGACCCCATGGAGTGGGATTTGCCTCAGAGGGCTCTGGTGCCTGCCAAGATCACTCTTTGGTTGTGCCACTTCTGGGGCTAATTGGGTAGTGTTCTGAAACTTGTCACTGAGTTGTTGGCTCTGGGGCCTGTTACAAGGGCTTCCCATGTAGGCTAAGGTCAACAATTGCCTATGAGTAGCCTGGGGATAACTGGTAGAAGCTAAAATGTGATCTGTGCTTGGTCATTCACTGCACAGATTCTAGAGGCAGGTGAAAGTGCCTATGGTTTGAACCAGGGCTGGTCATCACTAGTTTGAGGCCTGGGGCAGCTTAGCAAAAGGGTCGGGGTATCCCAAGACCTGTCATTGCTTGCTGGCTATCCATAAGGTTCAGCTGCTGGAAGATCCTCAGGTGGTACATGAGTTGAGTGAGGCAAGGTCTCACAGAGTCACCAAAATAGATCAAGTGATATTCACCAGGTTAATGAAGATTCAGATTTGGTTTTAGTATTGAGTCTGGGGCCAATCAGTAAAAGGTTCATGGGACACCAAGGCCGGCTGCCTGCTTGGGTCCCAGGAAACCCTGAGAGATGCCCACTAAAGACTACTGTATATCCCAATATGGGCACCATCTGCCAAAAGAGTCTTAGGCAGTATGTGAGTTGAGTGGGGCAGTTTCCCTGAGAGTCACCAGGATGGAGTGGGAAGAGTTCACCATGACAATGTAGATTCAGACATGCCCATGTGTTGGTAGGGCTCAAAGCAGAAAAGATGGCATTTGCCTGATGGCTGCATAAGTGGAGGGCTTAACACAGAGGCAATGGTGGCTGCCTCAAACCTTCATTCTAATGCCATACAACTCATCTTATCCCTGTATACCTCTGGCCCTGTCGAGCTGATATCCCTCTGCCAAAGCCCAGAGTGAGTACATGGGAGTGAAAGAATCTGCATGCAGGCTCTTTAAGAGGATGCTTGAGTTTCCAGCAGCCTTCTGTTTCTGCTGAATGGATGCAATAACCACTGATATTCATAGCCAGATATTTTGTGGCCTCCTCTTACATGCACTGCTTCTGTGTGCTGGGGAGTTTTGTATGGGGCTGAGACTTCTTGCTTCTCATGGAAAAGAGGGTTATGAGAACACTTGATTTATAGACAGTCAGAAGTATGAAAATCCCAGACATGTGATTGGTATCTGAAGTGAGGTGGACAGTCTTCTGGAACTGAGCCCTTAACCTGTGCCATCTGTGCCTACCCAAGGAAGTTAGTGTCTGAACTGAGTTAAATTATAGGACACTGTGTCATGGCCCACCTAGAATTGGAGAATTTCTTGGTATGGAAAAAGTTACACATTTGATATCAGAAGAATGTAGAGAAACTGATTTTTTGTTTACCTCATATCCAAAATACTTAAAGAACTGCTATATATCAGTAATAAATTGAGGTAACTCAACAACAACAACAAAAATTAGTCATTCTACGAGTGCACCCATGTCCTGTACCCTGGCACAGCTACCATACATGCACAACATCCCTCATGTGAAAAAGAGAGAACCCCTACAGCCTTTGCCACTGAGGACCCCAGCAGTCTTCACTACTGCCAAAAACATCCACAGTCTTCATTGCTTATGACCTTCACAGTATTTGCTAATGCTGATCTCAGATGACAGAGGTGCCAAAAATTCATGGCAATTCACCCCATTGAAGCAAGATTTACAACTGCGTCCTTACCAGAGCAGTAGATGCTGCTGTACACTGCTCACTGTACCCAACCCCACCAGCCAGAGCTGCTATATCCATCTCATAATCAGTGCTACTGTGTGCCTTTGGAAACAGTGTCCTCATATAAGCCCAGATCCTGTGCCACTGCACACCCCAATCAGCAGGGCCCTCAATTTACTTGTAAGTAAATGTCTTTCCCTTCAAAAGCCAGTTCATAAAGTCTGGAAGAGGTAACTGTTCTTCCAAATGAGAAGACAGTAGTGCAATACAACAAAGAATATGAAAAATCAAAAACAAAACAAAACAAAACATGACACCACCAAAAGAATACAATAAATTTCCAGTAACAAACCCTGAAGAAGTTGAAATCTACATAGTAACTAAAAAAGATTTAAAATAATTTTTAAGTAAAGTCCTCAAAGTATAAGAGAATATAAATGGACAACTCAATGAAATTAAGAAAACAATACATGAACAAAACAAGAAAAAAGGGGCAAAATACTTATTTAAAGAAATAATGGCTTAAAACTTCTAAAAGCTGAGGAAGAAAATGCACAACCACATTCATAAAACTTAAAGAATCCCAAATAAAATCAACTGCAAAGAAGACCACCAAGATACATGATAATTGTCAGAATTCAAAGACAGAGACAATTTTTTCATCTTTTATTTTAATTTTATTTTCCTGGCTTTATTGAAATATAATAGACAGTTAGTTGCTTGTATTTATATTGTGCAATTCAATGAGTTTTTTATTATAGTTGGCATACAAAAATATATTAATTTTAGTTGTACAGGATAGTGATTAGAGATCTATATAACTGCAAAGTGATCACTCCACTAAATCTAGTAACCCTATTCCCTTTACATATTTATTACAACATTGTTAATTATTTTCCTTATGCTAAACTTTAGATATGTCCATTTGGTAACTATATATTTGTCCTTTTTTAATCCCTTTGCCTTTTTTCTTAGTATCCCACAACTCACTTCCCATGTAGTAACTCTCAAATATTCTGTGTTTGTGAATTTATTTCAGTTGTTGTTTATTTTGTTCTCTATTTCCACATGAATGTAAAATGATGCAATATTTTTTTTCTTTCTCTGACTTATTTCATTCAGCGCAATACCCTCTAGGTTCATCAATGCAATATCTTTTTCCATCCCTTTTCTTTTAGTCAGTGTATGTTATTTAATCTGAAGTGAGTCTTCTGTAGGCAGAATATGTACAGGTCTTGTTTCCTTATCCATTCAGCCACTCTACCTTTTGGTTGGAACACTTAATTCTTTTTCATTTGAGGTACTTATTGATAGATCTGTAGTTATTACCATTATTTTTTCATGTTTTTGATATTTATTTTTTTCTTTTTAATGAAGTTTCTCCAACATTTTCTGTAATACTGGCTTGGTGTTGATGAATTCCTTTAGCTTATTTTTGCCTGAGAAGCTCTTTATCTGTCCTTTGACCCTAAATGATAGCTTTGCTGGATAGAATATATTTGGTTGTAGATCCTAGATTTTCATCACATTGAATATTTTGTGCTGAGCTCCTCTTTCTTGCATTGTTTCTTTTGAAAAATCAGCTTCTAGTATTATGGCTTTTTTTCTTGTAGGACAGTAGTTATGTGATGGAAAATGTAGCAGAGTGGGGAACACTGTCACACCAGCAGATATAGTGGTCCACTGTTATTATTGATTAGTTGAATGACCTAAGTAGCTAGGAGTTCTTATGGAAGGTTTCTTCCACATGCATCCTTATAGCAGTGTCTACTTTACAGCCCTGCATCACTGTTGGATTTCTGGCTTTCTTTGGAAGAGACTGTAAATATTGTGTTGCAAAGTTATTGACTCACAGAATTCTAGTTTGATGATAAAAAATATCCCCAGTTTTTTCCAACTTATATATTCTGTTATAATGACAGGAAGTCATACAATATTGTAGAAGAGGAAAGGTATAAATACATTTAATTTTATGGTTCAAAGGATAGTACCATCATTGTAATGATGGAACAATTTTTGTGTCATATCTGAGAAACACTGATTTTTTTGTATTTTTACCAAATATATTGTGTGTCCTATTTTTCAGTTTTATATCTTTCCTTTTGTCTTAAAAGTCTTTAAGCAATAAACTAATCTACAGAACATTTTGAATTATTCTTCTATCATTTGAGTGAATAAGTATATATTTAAAAATTAACTTCAGTATTTTATTTATAAAGAGTTCTTAAATTTAAATTATTTACTTCTACTCTGAATGCAAGTGTTTTATAGATTTATATATGCCTAGTTCTGCTTTAATACTAAAAGAAATTCTTATTACTTCATGCAAAGAAAAATCTTCTTTTTTTCTTTTTATTTTTTTTAAATTCATTAAAAAATTTATTGAACACCTTCTAAGTAGCAGGCCATATTGGACATTGGAGGGGATGCATAAATGACTAAGATGTGTATGCCATTGTAGAGAACCACAAAGTTTGCTAGGGTGGACAAATGAGAAAACAATAATTACAACACACTGTAATAAATCAACACTAAAGATATATGCAAAGAATTTTGTGAGGCCTAAGACAAGGAATCACTAAGAGAAGTAAACACTACAGATAAGATTTCAGGATCATGTAGGCATTTACCAAAGGACAAGCCAAGGGGAAAACAGGGTAACTGTACCCCAGGATGAATGAATAGTGTGGGCTGTGTTAAAACATAAGAAACAAAGTATAACACAGGAAACAATGAGAAAAGCAGATTATTAATATACATAGTTTGGTATTTCATTACGTGTTAGAGATTATATAGGTTTAAGATAGTAGAGATCAAGAATGCAGAAACTGGCATGGTCAATCATTGTTCAGTTTATTCCATGTCTCTCACTAGGTAAAGTAGTGGAGAGAAAAAAAAAAGTAGAGAGATCTGAGTCAGAATCACAGCTCCATTAAAAAATGTGCTATTGCCAAATTAAAAAGGCACAGTTTTCACCACTTTTCCTTAGCCCACCCATTAAAATAGGTGTAAGCTTGTCTTTCTTCCCCAAAAGTCCAAGAAAAGTCTTATTATTCAAGACCTGTTATTTTGGGCCTGGAAAGCAGAGTCAGAATGTGGGCAAGGAGGAGAAAACCTAGAGGCCTACAAACTAGGTTGCCAGCTCTGAGAATAAGTAGTCTCAGAACCAGTGCATGATAAGATCACAAAAAAGTAAAGGGATTCACCATCATAACATTCTAGAAACCCAAGAAAAAATTCAGTTATTCTGAAAGTATTTTTTGGTTGTACATTCCAGTGTTATTTTGTTCTTTTTTTAATTTTGATAGTTTAATAGCATGTCCAAGATTTCTATTTAATTAATTAATTTATTTTAATTAATTTTAAGTATAGAATGCATTAGTTAGACATTTATATAGTTTATAAAACTATCCACCTAATAGCTCCTTCTCTCTTTTGGCTCTCCATCTAGCCAATACATTAATGCTGACTGTATTCCATATGTCATTATCCCCATCTCAATGACTGTCTGTCAACTAATAATTTGTATTTCTTTAACCCTTCATCCCATTCCCCTTGCCCCTCATTCCCACTCCCGTCTGTCTGTCAGCAAATTATCCTATATATTTTTTAGTCTGTTTCTGACCAGTTTGTTCTTTTGGTTCCTTAGATTCTACATATAAGATAAATCGTATGGTATTTATCTTTCTCCGTCTAACTTTTTTCTCTCAGCATAATAAACTTCATGTCCATCCATGTTGTTGCAAATGGTATGATTTCATTTTTAATTGCTGAATAATATTCCATTGTATATATAAACCATAACTTCTTTATCCAATCGACCATTGACAGGCATTGAGATGGCTTCCATATCTCATCTATTGTAAAGTTTGCTGCCATGAATATTGGGGTGCATAGATCTTTAAAAATTATTGGTTTGGAGTTCTTTGAATACATACCCAGAAGTACAATTTCTGGGTCAAAAGGTGTACTCATTTTTTAAATTTTTTTGAGAAACCTCCATACTGTTTTCCACAGCAGCTGTAACAACTTGCAATCCTACCAACAACGTATGAGGGTTCTGTTTCTCCACATCTTCTTCAACACTTGTTATTTTTTGATTTATTGATGATAGCCATTCTGACAGGTGTCAGATGATATCTCATTGTGGTTTTAAATTGCATTGCTCTGATGTTTAGTGCCCTGGAGCTTCTTTTCATGTCTATTGGTCATCTGTGTTTCCTCTTTGGAGAAGTATCTCTTCAGGTCTTCTGCCCATTTTTAAATTGGATTATTTGTTGTTGAGTTGTATGAGTTTTTTATATATTTTGGATAACTAACTTCTTGCCAGGTGTATCATTGGTGATTTCTTTCTCCAATCAGTTGGTTGTCTATTTACTTTGTTGATGGTTTCCTTTGCTGTACAAAAACATTTTAGTTTGACGTAGTCCTGTTTGTTTGTTTGTTTGTTTGTTTGTTTTTGATTCCCTTGCCCAGGAAGTTATACCTGAAAAGAAATTACTGTTAGTAATATCAGAGAGTTTACAGTCTATGTTTTCTTCTAGAAGTTTTGTGGTTTCAGGTCTTGCATTTAAATCTTTAACCCATTTTGAGTCTATTCTTGTATACATGTAAGAAAGTGGTCCAGTTTCTTTTCTTTTTTATTTTTCTAGAAAAGATCTGTCCAACTTTCCCAACACCATTTATTAAAGAGACTGTCTTAACCCCATTGTATATTCTTACCTCCTTTGTCATATATTAAGTGAGCATATAGCTGTGGATTTATTTCTGAGCTCTCCATTTTGTTCCATTGCTCAATGTATCTGTTTTTATGCCAGTACCATGCTGTTTTGATTACTGTACCTTATAGTATAGTTCGATATCAGGTAATGTGATACCCCCAACTTTGTACTTTCTTTTTATGTCACACAATAATTGCTTTGCATATGTAGGTGCTCCTATGTTGAATGTGCATATGTTTACTAAGGTTATCTTCTTGATTTGTTGATCCATTTATTATTATATGATGCCTTTTTTTTTTTTGCCCTCTCATTACAGCCTTTGTTTTAAAGTCTGTTATCTGTAAACATTTTTATCCTGGCTTTTCTTTTAATTTCCATTTGTGTGAAATATCTTTTTCCATCCCTTTACTTACAGTCTGTGAGTGTCACTTGATCTGAAGTGGGTCTCTTGTAGAAAGCATATGCATGGGTCTTGTTTCTTTACCCATTCGGTTACCCTATGTATTTTGATTGGAGTACTTAATTGGTTCACACTTAAAGTGATTACTGGTTGGTACATAGTTACTGTCATTTTATTATTCGTATTTATTTTTTAATTAATTAATTAATTAATTAGTTTATACTATTTCTTTTTTTAAAGAAGTCTCTTTAACATTTCTGGTAATACTGGCTTGTTGGTGATGAATTTCTTCAGCTTTTACCTCTCTGAGAAACTCTTTATAGCACCTTCCATTTTAATTGAAAGGCTTGCTGGGTAAAGCATTTGTGGTTGTAGATTCTTGTTTTTTGTAACAATATTTCTTGCCAGTCCCTTCTGCTCTGCAAAGTTTCCACTGAAAAATCAGCAGACATGCTTATGGGGGTACTTCAGTAAGTGGCTGCCCTTCTCTTGCTGCTTTTAAGATTCTCTCTTTGTCTTTGACCTTTAGCACTTTAATTATGATGTGTCTTGGTGTGGGTATGCTTGAATTTCTCTTGTTTGGGACTTTGTGCCTCCTGTACTTGTGTATCTAATTCCTTTGCCAGGTTTGGAAAGTTTTCTGTCATTATTTCTTTAAATAGATTCACTATGCCTTGCTCTCTCTCTTCTCCTTCAGGTACTCCTATGTCATGCTTCATATTGTCCCAGAGGTCTCTTAAACTATCCTCATTTTTTAAAATTCTTTTTTATTTGTGTTGTTCTGATTGGGTATATTCTGCTACCTTGTTTTCCAGTTTGCTCTTTCGATCTTCTGCTTCATCCAATCTACTGTTGAATCCTTCTAGTGTATTCTTCATTTCAGTTATTGTATTCAACAATTCCATCTGGTTCCTTTTTATGGTTTCTATGTTCTTTCTTATGCTTACTATCTTTATGTTGATTTTCTCACTGTGCTCATCCATTCTCCCCATAAGTACATTGAGCATCCTTATAACCATTATTTTAAACTCTCTCTCTGTTTGCTTGCTTGCCTTCCTTTCATTTAGCTTACTTTCTGGAGTTTTCTCCTGTTGTTTCATTTGTGGCATGCTTCTTTGTTTTCTCATTTTATTAGCTTCTCTATGTTTGTTTCTATGTGTCAGGAATATTTGTTTCATCTCTCAGCCTTGGCAAGATGGTCTAATGTGGAAAGTTTCCTGTGTAGCCCAGTGGCACACTCTTCTGATCTCCATGCCGGGGCCTCAGGATGTGATGTTTGTGTAGGTTGTGTGTGATCTTCTGTTGTCACCAAGCCTTTATTGTTATTAGTAGATCAGTGAATGGGATTAATGCTCAGGCTGAGTAATCTTGGGAAATGGCTGCACCCACAAGTTAAGAGTTGATGTGTGGAGGCTGATCCCCCGGTGAAGAATTTGCTCAAGCAGGCTTGTGTACTTGAAGCAACTACCTTTTGTGTGTACTGCTAGTGGGACTAGTCAGGATTTGCTCTCTTTGGGTCTGGTGCCAGCCACCAGATGTGTTGGTTTTGTGCCTCTTGGGAGGAACTCCCCTGTAGGGCAAGGTCAGCTGCCACTTTTGATGGCTCAGTCCTACCCGGTGGGAACTACAAAATGATCCACAGACGGCTGTGGCCTATGTTGGATTTATAGGTAAGTGGAAGAGACAATGCTATAGGCAGCAATCCGATTATCCCTCATTCTTATCCTATGGCAGTTTAGCAGATGGACCAGTGCTCCTCCAGGCCTGAGACAGTCTACCAGTTGCTTGTAAGTCTCTGAAAGTGTAAGAGCCTCTGGGTGGTACAGGGACCCCAGGAGTCCCCTGGGTCTATTGAGTAAATTTCACCCTGCCACTGCAGTGTCAGTTTACATGCCAGTGCTGTCCCTGTGGCTCCTGGTACAAGTTTCCAATTGTAGCAAGGTCAGCTGCTGCCCACTTTGGGCCTGAATGCACCATCCCAGGGCAGGGGCAGCTGCATACCAATGTGCAACAAGCACTTTGTGTTTTGGATGGGGCAGGAGCTCAGGGAGGTAAGGGCCATCAGGCCAATCAGGCCAGTACAGACACTTGCAATCTCTTCAAGAAATATTGCAGCTTGTACAGGCAGAAATGGCCTGCCCACAACTGTTTTCCCCAAAATGTGCTCACTGTCCTAGCCAAGGTCTGCTGTCTGCATAGACTGCATAACCCCAGAGCCAAGCAGGGCAAGGGAGGCTGCCTATCAATGGGCTGCAGGCACTTTGTGGCTTAGGTGAAGTGCGATCTCAGGGGGACAAGGGCCGTCAGACCATTACAGCATCAGTTTTGCTGCAACTTCTGTGCCCAGATGTTGCTGCTATAGTTACAGATCACAGTGAGACCAACTGCCATCTGGGGTGGTCCTGCAGACCGCTGTGATCCTGAGACACAATATTGCAACTCTTTCAGGCAGTAAAGTTCTGCCTGCCATTTATTTTCATGCAGTGCCCACCCTGTGCCAGCCAGTTTGTTGTATGTGTGGATTGGGAGGTCCACGGTGGAGTGGCAGGGCTGTGGCAGTTCACTGTGAATGGGCCTCCTGAGAAAATGTGTGGGTAGGGTAGGGTGGGATCTGGGAGACAGTGGCAGTCAGATCAATACAGCCTCTGTCTTGCTGCAACTTAGATAACCGTTTGTGGGTTCCCACAGAAGCTCCTGATCACAGCAAGACCAGCTGCTGTCTGGGACTGGTCACAGATCCCCAAGATCCTCCCAAATTCAAGTTGGCACCAGTGATCTACCTGACGTTATCTTTGAAATGCATGTTCACAGCATTGGCAACCAGCTGCGAATCCTTGGCCCTGAATTGGCACAGGGCGTAACAACCACCCAGCAACTAGAGCCCCGGACAATTTGCAGGTTGGGTGGGGTGGCCTGATCTCTTCAGGCCAGTGCTTCCTAATGGTCCTATGGGAGGGGTCTGCACAGTCAATCTGGTGTGGTCTGTAGATTTCTGGTGTGGGGGGGTAGACTAAGGCACAACGGTGGCTGCTCTTCCAGGTAACACAGACTTTCTCAGTCTGAATCCTGTGCAAGCCTCTGACCCACCACTGGTGGCCTGGGTGAATGTCTGTAGGTCAGAAAGCCAGTGTGCGGGTCCTTCAAAGAGGTGTCTAGGGTTTCAGTCTCTTTCTGTCTCACCCATGCGGTCGGAATCCCCTCTGGCTTTTACAGTCAGAGTTATTGGAATCTCCTCTTCCCTGGTATGAAACCCTGAGCTAGGAAACCCCCAAATGAGACCAGGACCTACCTCTCCTTCAGGAGAGCCTCTGCAGCCTTGCTCTCCCATCCAGTGATTCTCCACCACCTGCGAGTTTGGGTCCAACCCGATTTGTGACTTTGCTCCTCTTACTGGCTTTGATGTGGCTCCTTTATATTGTCAGATGTAGGTGTTATGATCAGCTGGACTTCAGGTGGTTCTCCACATTGATTATTTCATAATTTGGTTGTAATTTCAATGCAGACATGAGAGGAGACGAATTCTGCTTTTACCTAGCCTGCCATCTTCTGGAATGTGTAGAGAGTTTTCATGAGATTATTTGAGCCAAAATGATGACAACTGTCAGGATTCAAAACCTCAAGAGATTGAGAAAATTATCTGGAGAATGGAAGTTTTACAGCTTTTTTTATACATTCAAATCAATGTATATGTAAAGAGGGTTACATGAAATTTACTGGTTGTTGATTAAGGGGATAGGAGAAAGTAGGAAAATCTCTGGAACTGGATAAAAAGTAAAACAAAGAAACACATATTTCCTTTACATTGGTGGGTACAGAATAGTTAATAATTAACACTTACAGCACAGAGATGGTATTCTGGAACAAGATAATAAGGAAGGGTTCTGTGGTCCCCTGCTCTGATGAAATGGTTTGTGTCCTGAGATGTCAGGAAATAGGAGGAGATTACTCTGGCATTCCAAGGGTATGTTATTTTAGACGCAAAAAGATAATGGATGGGCTTACTTAAGGTAATGACTTGCCTTTGGTAATATAGCTAGACCTAGAATGTGACTACCCATGGAATTTAGGAATTTTTAAGTTCTGACCTTTTGATGTGATTAATTTTGGTGCCTGAGTTTATAGGGCCTGCCATGCTAGCCAGTCCCTGAGATTTTCAAGTTGAGTATGTTGTCCCCTTTTTGCCCACATAAGGAAAGTTCTGAGAAGGCTTCTTTCTGCATTGTTGATTCTCAAATGTCTTCAGTTTAAAATAATTTTTATACCAACTCTGGGGTTCTAAGTGGGCCCCCTCAGCAGTTACTGAGAGTGTAAGTCTTACACTTGACAAAATATATTACAGGTAGATATGCTTTTAAATGTATATCAGTCATCTTTTGTTGTAAGTTGAGAGGAAAGACAAACATCAAAGGACTTGAGATTTCAAGGGACTTGAGTTTTAATGAACCCTAAGGTTTGTATATTCTTCAATGGAATTTGAAATTCTCTTCAACCATTTTAGTTTTCTTAGAAATTGCTTCTTATTGTGTGGCCCTTTGTTTTATTTCTGGATCACTCTATGATGTGGTTTAAGCCATGCTATTAAAACAAAAACATGTATTATCTGTTATTTGTCTGTGTTCTGGAGCAAATGCATTGTTCTAGATGATGGCATAGTGGTACCAATATAATTAAGACAAGAGATTTTACCTCCAAAAGCTCATCAAACTAGAAGGGAAGACAAATACAGGTAAACATATAGTGACAATTTATTAAAGATGTGAATAATAGCTAGGAAGGAGTGTGACATGGTGAACTTCAGAGAGATGTACTTGACTTTGGTCAAATCTACTGCTATTGTTCTGTCCTAAAATTTATTTTTCAGATGTGACTATAATACCCACACATTTATCTTTTAATTGCTCTAACTTTTGAAACAACTGCATTTGCTTTCTAGGTATAAATGTAATCATTCATATGGATTAAATATGCCATACACTGGCTTCCCTGTGTTATATTCTTGGGATCGCACTTGAAAGCCAGCTCAGGATTTTATTACCAGCGATTTACTTAAGAAAAGATGTCACCACCAATCAGAATTACATGAAATACTATAATAATGACCACACCATAAATTAATTTTAGAAGAGTGGACTACTGTTGATTATAATTCATATCATTCTAATATTAAGAATATAACTTATTTAAATGATTCTAAATTATTTGCAAATTACGTCCAATTTTCCTAACCAATTTCTTATTTGATGACATTATGCCTGAAAATAATTCAATTGACTAGGCCAAAAATGCAAAATTCAATAGTATAATATAAAATAAATTATAAATGATTATAGTTTTGTCAAGCATTCAAAAGCCCACTCAAAATATTACATGATTATATATCAGTATTGCCTACAAAGAAATATGTCATAGAACCGGTAATACCCCAAATGCTACTATATTTATCAACTTATACTGGTTAATATAAAAGACTAAATATAATTTCTTTATGTTATTAGAAGTAAAGGTAACATGCCAGTTCACACTACCACTCCAAAATCAGTTCAATTATTAAAAATGAATAATCCATCAGAAACAAAATGATTAATCACAATTGAAATATATTTTATACTTTGAGTGTTGTTTAGTTTAACTTAACTTGCTCTGGGCTATTTCTCTTGGTGCCCTTGAGATTTATATATTTTGCAACACAGCACAATTCCTCTATCAAAGTAGGAATAATTTAGAGTAATTTATTTTTAGTCTACCACCATACAATTAACTTGGAATGTACTAATATAGACAAGAATTCAAATATCAAATTATATATATATATATATATATATATATATATATATATATATATATATATATTTGTTCAGATTATGCTTTCATAATCACATTTCTAAAGCCAGATATATACATTAACACACATTACACAAATTCATTAAATGATTAATTTAAAAAACTAAACATCCTTTGTCTGTTTTTGTGAGTTGTTACATAAAAGACATCACCAATGCCAAGAAAACCAAACCTATAAATCCACAATTAGAAAAGAGTTTTCTTGCATGCTTTTATTTCTAGTATTCTTCCCTCAGCCTTAAAAACAAGACTTTAAAGCATAATTTATATCAGGTAAAGCCATTTTACTAAATGATATCACTTATATTGTCTCCTTTATAAAATATCAAATTTGTATAGCAATCTAAATTTCCTACATTTCTTTTTAGCTATGTGTTACTTGAGAGAGTGTTCATACCTTCAGTTTAAACATTTATTGGTCAAAAATAATATTTATTTGTGGGTTTATAATTATCACACACATATAAATTAATAAAATACAAATTTTTCCTAGCAGTCTTCTGGAAAGTGAAAAAGAGTAAATAATTTTAAATAAATAGTATTTGAAAAAATACATTTTAACCTATATATGAATACCATACTTTTTTTAAATATATAAATTGCCAAGATTGAGACTACATGAAATGGAAAAATCGAAATGAATAACAGCGATTAAAGAAATTTAAAAGTAGTCCAAATATGACTTATCTCAAAAGATTGAGCCAAAACATTTATCTACAAATATTTTAAAATGTTGAGGATATAACATATTGAAATGATTACAAATTATTTTCAAAAATGAAAGATATTTCTTTTATGAAATAAAAATACTATGGAAAATAAAACATCAAAAACACATGGAACAAAAGAAAAAAAGGAGAAAACTTTTACCTAATCGTGCTTAATAATACATGTACATTTTACATTTCCACCAACAGTGTATAAGTGATCTGACTTTTTTCACATCTTCACCAATATTTGTTATCTTGTGCATGTGGTTGTTTAATAATAGGCAACTTAACAGGTGTAAAGTGATATCACTTTGTGGTTTTGTTGGGTAACAACCTCCTGGAGACCTTCCCAGGTGTAATCTGGAACTGAACACCCACCTCAATCTCCCATATTCACATGGAGCAAGAAGAGACCAAAGAAAGGCAAAAGGCAGGCCACTCTAGATTGATAGGTGGCAGATTTTTTGTTCCGGATTTATTGAAATATAATAGATAATTAGTTGCTCATATTTACATTTTACAATGTGATGAGTTTTTTTTTTCAATTATAGTTGGCATGCAATAATATATTAATTTCACTTGTATAGCACTGTGATTAGATATCTATATAACTCACAAAGTGATTGCCCTACATCTACTATCCCTCTTCCATTTTCATATTTATTACATTGTTAACTATTTTTCTTATGTTACATTTTATATCTCCATGCTTATTTTGTAATTATCCATTTGTACTTCTTAATCCCTTTGTCTTTTTCACCAACCCTTCTACACCCTTCCCATCTAGTAGCCCTCAAAATATTCTCTGTATTTATGATTTTATTTCCTTTTTTGTTGTCACCATTGTTTATTTAGTTCTTTAGATTCCACATGTATGTGAAAGCATGTGGTATTTGTCTTTCTCTATCTGACTTTTTTCATTCAGTGTAATACCCTCTAGGTCCATCAGGGTAATATCTTCTATTACTTTCCTTTTAGTCTGTTGTTGGGAGCCATTCTTGATAAATGCCCTGCAGACAGGGTTGGAGTTGCCTGCAAGCTAGAAGTTTGCAGAGCAGGTGGGCTCGTTAATGGATAGCTTGTTAGTGAAGGAGGAAGTTTGGCTTAATGGAAAGAGTTTAATGTTCCTTACCCCAGGGAAGTCTCTCTCTCTCTCTCTCTCTCTCTCTCTCTCTCTCTCTCTCTCTCTCTCTCTCTCTCTCTCTCTCTCTCTCTCATTCCTAACTCCTCCTCTCAGGAACTGTTCGCTCTTAGCCAGCTGTCTCTGGCAGTCTGTATGTCTTCTAATCTGAAGTGAGTCTCTTGTAAGCAGCATATATAGGGGTACTGTATTTTTATCCATTCAGCCACTCTGTTTTGGGGTTGGAGGACATTTTTTTCCCATTTGAGGTACTTATTGATAGAAATGTACTTATTACAATTGTTTATTCCTGTTTTTGATACATACATTTTTTTCTCCAACATTTCCTGTAATACTGGCTTGGTGTTGATAAATTCCTTTAGTTTATTTTTATCTGGGAAGCTCTTTATCTATCCCTTGATTCTAAATGATAGTTTTGCTGGATAAAGTATTCTTGGTTGTAGATCTTGGGTTTTCATCATGGTAAATATCTTGTGCCAAGCTCTTCTGTCCTGCATAGTTTCTTTTGAGAAATCAGTGGACAGATTGATGTGTACTCCCTTGTAGTTGACTAGCTGCTTTTCTCTTGCTGCTTTTAAGATTTCCATGATGTATTCAAACTTTGGCATTTTAATTATTATGTATCTTGGTGTGGGCCTCTTGGACTTCTCTTTTTTGGGACTCTCTGACCTTCCTGGGGTTTTATGTCTATTTCTTTCACCAGATTAGAAAGTTTTCCATCATTATTTCTTCAAATAGCTCTTCAACTTCTTGTTCTCCCTCTTCTCCTTCAGGTACACCTATGACACAGACATTTTCACCTTTAATAGTGCCCCATAGGCTCTTGAAATTATTATTATAGTTTTGGCTTCTTTATACTTGCTATTCTGATGAGTGACCTTGGCTTCCCCATCCTCTATTGGTGATTTGATCCTCTTCTGTTGATTCTCTATAACATACCCTTCATCTCACATAATATATTCTTCATTTTGACTGGTTCACTTTTATAATTTCCATTCTTATTTTTTTAATCTGTTAAAAGTTCTCACTAAATTCACCTACACTTCTCCAAAGTTCATTGAGCATCTTTATAACCAGTGTTTTGAACTCTGCATCTGTTAGATTGCTTGACTTCATTATTCCTGGATCTCTGCTTTGTTCTTGCATATGTTTTTTGCTTTTTTGTCTTCACATTTGGGTTGCCTTTTTGTGTCCGTTTCTATGTGCTAAGCAAACCTCCTAATCCCCCAGTATTATTAGCATGGACTTGTATAGTAGGAGTCCAGTGGCACAGTCCTCAAAGGGGTTCAGTTTCAGGCCAAGACTAGTCCCTGCTTGTGCCCCTCTGGAGCTACTTGTTAAGATTCAGCAAGCAATCCACAGATGCTATGCTTATAGTTGCTGCAAGAAACCACACCAGTAAGCAAAGCCAGCTGTCACAAGAATGAGTCTTGGCTCTGCTCAGTAATGAACACTGGACTCTCTGAGGACACAACTAGATATAGCTTGGATGGGGCCATGAGTTGGGGGAAACAGAGTTTCAGGAAATTCTCTGTGTGGAGTTACCTCTGTTATCCAGTTTAAAGAAGTCTCAGCTATGGCGGCACTGCCTCCTCACACTGGGAGAGGGAGGAGGCCCAACAGAAGAACAATGGATACTGCCAGCACTTCTACTTGGAGAGAGCTTCACCTCTGGCCCTCATTCTGACAACTCAGTGTCCACTTGTATGCCCCTAGTGCCTCCAGGACAGCCAACCTGGTGCTAGTACTCAGAGCAAGCAGGTCCATCACCGAGAAAGTTCACTCATGGACACCACCCCATTAAGAGGAATATGCAGCTTCTGGCTGCTGCTGTGGTAGCCTCTGTCCAACTCAGCTGCTAAGGACCAGGCAGCCTCATACTATTCACCCCTTCCTACCTTCTACCATTGCAGGTTGATTTTTTATTTCTCTCCCTAGATATCATGCTTCTCTTCATCTTGATCCTAGGTGACTTTTCTTGTTGTTTGCTCCATATTTCTGTCACAACTTTGACTTACTTGCAAGAAGAGATGAACAAATCTTCTGTCATCTACACCATTTTCCCTGAATTCTAATAGGTGTCAGTTTTAATAAACAAAATAAATTGCTTACAAAGCTTGTCTTAGGTGGCCACAAGACAAATAGTTGTCCACACCCACCTGCAAGAATCTTAAATGTTAATTAAGGAAGAGGCATTAACTTGGTTTAGTCACATACACAGAAAGCCTTATGTTCAGATAGTCTCCACATCTCATTACTATCTCAAGCCTGTATCATTAGAGTAGTGTCTGAGAATGGAAATGCAAGTAGAACACAGATTTCAAGGACAGAGGAGCCTCCAATTGCCTGGTCCAGCTGGTGGGTCAACTGTAGGTCATGTCTTTTTAATGGCCTCCTTCAACAAGTTTTTATTTGCAATTCTCTGATGGTTAGTGATGTTAAGCATCTTTTCATATGTTTCTTGACCATTTTTATATCTTCTTTGGAGAAACATCTATTCAGATCATTTACCCATTATTTTTAAATCACATCATTCATTTTTACTATTGAGTTGTAGAATTTTCTTATATAATTTGTAAATTAACTCCTTATCAAATTTATGGTTTGCAAATATGTTCTCTCATTGTGTAGGCTGCATTTTTACTCTGTTGATTGTAGTCCCATTTGTTTATTTTCACTTTTGTTGCCTATGATTTTGGTATCATGTCCATGAAATCATTACCACAGCCAACATCATGCAATTTTTCTCCCATGTTTTTTCTTAGGAGTTTTAAAATTTCTGATCTTATAGTTAAATCTTTAATATATTTTGATTTGGTTTCTGTGGTTGGGGTAAGATAGGGGTCCAATTTTATTTGTGGGGCTACATAAGTATTAGCTCTTATTATCAATAAAAGCACATCTATAAATTAAAGGAGGACATTATACAATCATCTCAATACATGCTGAAAAGTCATTTGATAAAAATAACATTTTCTTCTCATGTACAAAAAAAACTTTGTAGGTAATCTAAAAAATATTTTTGAACATGAATGCGGTATTTAATAGTAAACACTGGAAACATTCTGGGTGAAATCAGAAACAGATGTAAAACCATAATTTAAAATTGTTAGATCAGTCAAGAAGGCAGAGTAAGTAAACTATATGCTTGCCTCCTTCACAAATACATCTAAATTACAACTAAACTACATAACAACCATCATTGAGAATTAACTAATGTGTAGCTGTAAGAAGTTCTACAACTAGAAACACTCAAATAGGACACCTGGAGACTGGTAGGAGTGGGGGCACAGAACGAGTTGGTCCCGCTCCCATGCGTGGTGACTGGGAATTGAGAGGAAACCTCAGTTATAAGGAAACCCCTGGAGGGACAAAGGGTTGTGGCCCAATACCAGGCTCCCCATCCTAGGGATGCAGTGCCAGAAAGAGAAGTCCTTACAAATTTTGGCTGTGAAAACTAGCAGAGATTGTGGCTGAGTGAGATGGAGGGCTGCATTTTTGGAGACTTGCACAATGATTTGCTCACTGACAGACTGATTCACTTTGAACTCCAGCACTCAAGCTTCAGTTCAAAAGGTGCCAGGGACATAAGGAGAGTAATTAAGTTGTCTGGTTTTGGGGTAAGGGCTGGAGGGGCAGCTTTCTCCTGGACAGAAGTGTAGGCAGAAGCTATTATTCCTTAGTTAAACCCTCCCCCTTTTGGTGTGTAGACACAGGCAAGCACCATATCTGAGTCTTCATTAACTTTGCTAACACATTTTGCCCCACCCTGGTGATTCCCAGAGACCCAACTTCAAATTGCAGGCTCACTCAAACAGCTTCCAGTGGCTTTACAAAATGGCCTAATATGGCTTATATGAAGACTTTCATAATCTATCAAAGGTTCAGAAAATCTAAAGAAGCAGCATCTAGCCTCAGCATGCCCTAGTACTTCTTGCTGAGCATCCCTAAGCCTCATACTAGTGGCAGCTGACTTTAGGTTTTGGCTTTCCCTCTTAAGGTTCATCCAAGCCCAGTGTGGATGGCAGCCATCTGAAGATAGCTTGGTGATTCATACCATATTGCCCCTTGCAGGGCACAAGCTACAGCTGAACTTCACTGTGGTGGGGTCCCTCCCAGGAGGCCCAGGCCTGTATATCTAGCTAGATTATTTGGTCTGAGCTAGAACATCACAGAGACTTCCTCTGAGGACAACTCACCCAAAGGTCAGACTGGGCAGTCACCGGAGTTCTGCTAAGGCAAATCCTACTCCATAGGGTCAGCCACTTCACAACACCTCCTCCATTGTAGTCATGACCAGTCTTCACGACCAATCAGCCTGAGGGTCAATATCTCCCATTGACAAGCAAACAGAAAGCAATTCTCAACTACAACAGAAAGAAATGCACAACATGTACAGAGGACACACCTAGAATATTTGTCTCAGGTGACCAGAAAGACTGCCACTGGGACCAACAGGACACCTACTATATAAGACCACTTTACTAGGACTAGGAGATATAACAACTTTACCTAATGCATAGAAACAAACAGGGAGGCAGGCAAAATGGGGAGACAAAAAAAAGCATCCCAAATAAAAGAACAATAACAACAACAAAAGCTTCAGAAAAAGAACCAAACAAAATGGAAACAAGCAAACTACCATACGTAGAATTCAAAACACTGGTGATGAGGATGATTAATGAACTTAAGGAAAGAGTAAATGAACTCAGTGAAAACTTAAACAGAGAGACAGAAAACATAAAAGTGAAGAAATAAATCATAAAAGAGAACCAGTCAGAAATAAATAATACAATAATTGAAATGAAGAATAACAGTGACATTTAGAGAAACATGGTGCAGTGAGAGATGTCTCCAGATCTCTCTATTAAAAACAAAAATAAGCTGAACATCTAAAGTTCAACAACAACAACAACAACAACAACAACAACAACAAACAACAAAAACACCCAAATTGCACACCAGCATGTCTGAGCATGAGGTCTGCGCATAAGAGCTACCACAGGTCAGAAACCCTGAAATCCAGAAGCCTGAAAACCTAGAAATAAAGAAGCTGCCTCTCACAGCCAATGGAGCTACCTGTCGGAGGTGAGTTCCCAGAACAAACCTGCCTGGGAGAGTTGTGAGTTCCATGCAGCCAGAGGCAGGGCCAAGTCATCAGGGCAGAAAGCAGAGAAGCAGGATGGTAGAAAACAACAGTTGATTTTTACTGGCTGTGGTTGGAAAACCGAGGCTGAGCCACAGCCCTCATCCTCCAACCCAAAGGATTATTCCCCCAACACTCTCCCAGAACCAACACTGAAGAAGCCCAGGGGAATCTGGGGAAACACTATCAAAAATGTAGCCAAAACTGACAGGGATTGAAACTGAGGGTAGCGAATCTGATTAAATATCTATAAGAAAATTAAAAGGCATTAGTAAGACTTTAGATAAAGCAGGGAACCAAGAGGCTTAGACGCCACCTACTGGAAACAAAAAAATAAAAGCACTTTAATTGCAGCATTTAAAGAGAGACCTTTATATAACAAAACTTCTTTCTGGGGGAAAAAAAAGCAGAATACACTTCCATTAACACTCAAGCAAAGAAATAGTTCATTAAACACCATTAACAACCAAGGTGACAAGGCATCTCAGAAAGAAAGAGAAAATTCTCCAGAAAATAAAGTTACAGAAATAGAAATATGCAACACAAATGATAAGGAATTCAGGGTGATATCAAAGGTCTGCATTGTATTTCTCTTTTATTATTTTTCATTCTTTGTTTTTTTCTCTTCTTTCTTTTGATTGATTTCTAGATTTTGTCTTTGATATCACTGATCCTTTCCTCCATTTGGTCGATGCTATTTTCCATTTGCTATTTCTTTTTTCAACTCTTGTAGTGTGTATTTTATCTACAGATGATATATTGGGTTCTTTTTGAGAGTTTCAGTCTCCTTGCTCTGCTCATCTAGCTGTTTCTTTTCAATTCCTGAAATTGTTGGTATGACTCGTTTTGAAACTCACTGAGTTTTTTCAGAAGTATCACCCTGAATTTTGTTAAAATCACTGAGAAAGTCATCTACTCCTGGACTAATACTTTTTGGTAGGTTTTGATGATTGTTTGAATTACATCCAGCTGATTGGTCTATTCAGATTTTCCAATTCTTCCTGATTAGGTCTAGGAAGGTTATATTTTTCTAAGTACCAGTTCATCTATTCTAGGTTATTAAATTTAGTGCTATATACTTTTTCATAGCATTGGTGTATGATCCTTTGTATTTCTGCATTTTGTGTCATCATTTCCATTTTTTATTTCTAATTTTGTTTTCTTGTGTCCTTTCTGTTTTTTTCTTTAGTGAGTCTAGCCAGGAGTTTGTCAATTTCATTAACCTTCTCAGAGAACCAGCCCATTGTTGCATTTATTTTTCTATTGATTTTTGTTTAGAATTTCATTTATTCCTGCTCTAATTTTCATTATTTCTTCCCTTCTGTTGAATTCAGGCTTATGTTTTCTTCCTTTTCTAGTTTTTTTTTTAATTTTAAAATGAAGTGTTAGTTTTTTTTATTTGGGCTCATTCTTGTTTTTGGAGATAGACCTCTAATCATATGAACTTTCCTCTTATGACCACTTTAGCTCTGACCCAAATTTTAGATATGTTATACTATCATTATCAGTCGTTTTTATGTATCTCTTAATGTCTTTTTAAAAATTTCTTCTCTGATCCAGTTATTCTTCAATAGCATGTTGTTTAATTTCCATGTATTTGTGGTCCTTCCTCATTTCTTTTTGCAGTTAACCTCCAGTTTCAAAGCCATATGATTAAAGAATATGGTTGGTATTAATTAAAAACTCTTATATTTGTTGAGGCTATCTCTGTTTTCCAGAATGTGGTTGTTTCTTGGGAATGTTCCATGTGCACAAGAGAAGAATGCATAAGCAGCGTTTTTTTTATGGAAGGCACTGTAAATGTCATTTATGTGTAGTTGGTCTAATGTATCATTTAAGGATGTTATTTCCTTATTGATTTTCTGTTTGGATGATCTGTCCATATCTGACAGTGGGGTATTAAGGTCCCCTACTGTGATAGTGTATTGGTCTGTTTCTTCTTTTAGTTCTGTTAGTAATTGCTTTACATATTTTGGAACTCCCTGATTGAGAGCATAGATATTAATAAATGTTATGTCTTCTTGGTGCATGATTTCCTTTATCATTATGAAGTGTACTGCAGTATCCTTCTTTACCTTTTATTTTATGTTGAAGTCTATTTCATCTGATATTAGTATTGGTACTCTCACTTTTCTCTGATGTCATTTGCTTAAAATATCATTTTCCACCCTTTCACTTTGAGTCTCTATTTGTCTTTAAACCTGAGATGTGTCCCCTGGAGGCAGCATAAGGTTGGGTTTTGTTTTCTTGATCTATTCTACAATTCTGTGTCTTTTTATTGTTGAGTTCAGTCCATTTACATTTAGGGAGATTATTGGAATATAGGGTCTTCTTCTAAACATTGTATCTTTTGATTTTTGGTAGCTCGGTGTTTCCACTACTTCTTTGTCCTTGTTTTTCTATGTTCTTTATTTTGGTTGGCTCTTGTGGGTTTTCCCTCTTGTTCTTCTTGTTTTATGTTATATACCTCAGTTTCAAATATTTGATGTGTGATTACCATTACAAATATGTAAAGGATAGTACACACACACACACACACACACACACACACACACACACACACACAGTCAACCATTTTCTTCTGCGCGTGACTTATCTCCATTCCCCTGCAAATCTGGATCTTAGAATCCTCCATTTTCAGTCATTGTTATCTCAATCTGTCCCTTTGTATGCTGATCATTCAATACTATCTTGCTATAGCAATTCTATTTTTATTATTTAAGCTTAAACTTCCCTGTTTTTATTATGGATTGCTCTCCTCTGCTTCTATTTGCCTGGCACTCACCTTTCTCCTAATTATGTTATTTTTAAAAATCTTTTTGTTTTAGGTGAAGTAACCCTTTTCAGTATTTTGTGTAGTGCAGGCCTTGTAGTGGAGAATTCCTTTCATTTTTGTATGTATGGAAAAGTCTTAATTTCTCCTTCATATCCAATTTAGAGCTTAGCTAAATACATTATTCTATGGCTGTTCCTTTCACTTAATAGTTTGAATATTTGATTACATTTCTTTATGGCTTATGAGATTTTTGCTGATAAGTCTGACGATAGTCTAATGAGTTTTCCTTTAGAAGTTACTATTTTCTTCTCCCTGGCTGCCCTGAGAATTTTGACTCTGTTGTTGATTTTGACAGTTTTAATAGTGAAGGGTTTTCGGGGTTGAGACAATTGGGTGTTCTGTTGACTTTTTGAATTCCAAGCTTTAGCTCATTCCCTACATTTGGAAAATTCTCTTCAACTATTCATCTGAAAATGCTTTCTATTCCCTGCTCTTTATCCTCGCCTTCAATAATGCCCATTATTTTTATGTTTTTCTCTCCTGATGGTATTCGCTAGTTTTTTAATTTCTTTTTCATTATTTTTCATTCTTCATTTTCTCTCTTCTTCCTTATGACTGATTTTGAGATTTCTGTCTTTGATATCACTGATCCTTTCCTCCATTTGGTAGACATCATTTCCTATGCTTGCTATTTTATTTTTCAACTTTTGCAGTGTGTTTTGTATCCCCAGAAGTTCTATTCTATTATTTCTGAAGAATTCAATGTCTTTGCTCTGCTCATCTATTTTTTTTCAATTCCTGAAATTGTTAATATGACTCATTTCAGAACTCACTGAGTTTTTTCAGAAGTACTTTCCTGAATTCTCTCTCATTTAAGTCATGTATTTCTATGTCTGTAGCTTATTTTCTGGCGATTTTTTTTCTTTCTGAGATGTCTTATCACCTTGGTTGTTCATGGTGTTTAATGGACTATTTCTCTGCCTGGGCATTAATGGAAATGTATTATGCTTTTTTTTAGAAAGAAGATTTTTTATATAAAGGTCCTTTTTTAGGCTGCTGCAAAGAAGGTCTCTTGGTTTCCTACTTTATGTAAAGCTTTACTAATGGCTTCTTATTTTCTTATAGATATTTAATTATGCTCTCTACCCTGTCGATGTTAGCAACAGTTTCGGTAGTGTTTGCTGAGATTCCCCTGGGTCTCCACAGTGTTTGGTCTTGGAGGGCGGAGGGGCCTTCTGGGTTGGGATTTGGAGGCTACGACTCATCCTCAGTTTTGCAACCACAGCCAGTAAAAATCAACTTTTGTTTTTTTGGCATCCTGTTTCTCTGCTTTCTGCACTGAATACTTGGCCCTGCCACTGGCTGTGTGGAACTCACGTCTCTCTTAGGCAGGGCTCTTCAGGTATTTGCCACACCTTTTCCCCTCCCCCTCCTTCTATAGGTAGTTCTGTCATGTACAAGAGTCAGCCTTTTTACTTATCTCAGTCCACTGCCTGACACTTGGGGTTCTGACCTGTGGTAGCTCTTATGTGCAGATCTCATGCTCACATGTGCTGGTGTGCAATTTGGGTGTTTGTTGAGTTTTAGATATTCAACTTATTGTTTCAAGGAGAGAGATCTGGAGACATCTCTCACTCGGCCATGTTTCTCCATTCCTCCAATTCAGAATTTTAAAAACTAACAACCAAAAAGTTTACCTTAAGCCTTACCACCTTCTCTGTGTAATCCTTTAATCAATCTGGGGAAAAATATATTTCATTCTATGTAATATTTGAGGGTAGTTTAATACTTTAATTAGCTATTTATGGATAAAAATAGACATAATTAAGGATATTCTCATTAATTAAAATCATTAGGAGGTATTAAATGTGAAAAAACAGATTTTTAATGAAATATTTCAAGTTTTTGTTTCCAAAATCTTCTGTACTGAAAAAAAAGGTAGTATGTTTAATCTGAATTAGTTTTGCTAGAAATTACACAAGTATAGTTTTAGATATTTTTTAACAAGCTGACTATAATATTCTGGGTTTAGTTAAAGTTTTGTTTAACTCCTCACTTATTAAAATGTTTTAGTGAGAGGAAACTTCATTGCTATTAATAAATGTTTTACTAGCACTGGAAGAAGTCAGAACTCCAAATGTTTAGCTTAAAATTTTCTCAAGGAGAAATACCTGCAAGAAAGACAGAACTGAATAAGTTGACCATGATTTCCTTTTTTTTTTTTTTGTAGCGAAACAGGCACATTCCATCTATGCAGCAGTGCAAAAGGATAATTGGGATACTGGAGCATTAAGCTTTGGAAGTAACTGCCAAATGCTAATAGAAAAGCAAGAGTAGTGGCCAGTCAGTGTAAGATTTAGATGAAGGAGGAAAAAGTTTATTCTCTTCTGAGTATGATGAGGTTGATGGAAAACAATATCTGTGGAGCTACTGAGTAAAAGATTTTTTTAAGGTTATAGTCCTCATACCTTCCTAAATTGTAGGTGATGGGGGAGATATGAACTGAGTTTAAAATGCCAATTTTTTAAAAATTTTCATCATTAAATTAAAATTTAGAGTATGCTGCCTTTACAGAAATAAAAATGAAAGCAAAAGCGAAATCATCTTTTTTTTTTGGTGATTTGGGAGATAAACACTGTCACATCTGTTGCTCTCAAAAAACTGATTATTAAAGTTAGATAATATCTCTTCTCTCACTGTACTATTTAACAAATTTCACTAATATTATGTAAATACACATGATTTAACAGTTGCCTAATATTTCCCAGTAGGAATATACTATCTACTGAATCATTTCCCTATTGTTATTTCACACATCACTGTGATGAATAGTTTTGTTCATCAATCCTTGCCCACATCTCTGATAATTTCCTTAAGGTAGATTTCTAAAATTTTAGTTGCTAGACAAAGGAGGGAAATGTTTTACAATTTTTAAAGTGTTTGCTAATTTATATTTGCACCAACATAGCATGAAAAGGCTCATCACTTAAATCAAATACTGTATATTACACTTTTTTATCATTGTTACTATGATAGGCAAAAAGTTATTTTTATTTTTAGTTATTTGATTATTTACAGAAAGGATATAAAAAAGAATAGAATAAAATGTAGGACAAGTGTGCGTATTTTGTTTTAGCTCTGTTTATTTGTTATTGATTTACCATTTATGTATTGAACTTTTATATCACTATTTTGGATCTTAAATTAGTATACGTAAATTATACTAATTAGAGTTTTTAAAAACTCATAATCTGTTTGTAGAAATGGGTATATAAACAAATATTTATAGCACATTTATATAAATGCCAAAAATACATAGAAAGTTCTTTGAGAGCACAGAAGAAGAAAATAATAACAGGATAAATGATGAAGAGATTGGGCTTCACAAAAATAGTAGCATTTGAAATTAAATGTGGGACCAAGATTACCTGATATTCAAGTGTAGGAGGGGAAGGATGTTCCAGAATAAAGCAGAGAATGTATAAATTTAGGAAATATGAAGGAAAAGTGTGTTCAGAGAACTGTAAAGAGGTTAGTGTAATTAACTTGTGGAGTTCATTTTGGTGAGTGCGAGACAATGAATTAAGAAAGGTGAATTGTGATCAGATAATGAAAGATCAATCTCTGACCCTCAACATAACATTTTAACTAGAGCAAGTGTTTTAACTATATATTTTAATAACATAAGGAATTCATTTTTCATAACACTTATCATCACATTTTAATTACTTATTCATTTCACTATCTTTAGACTCATATCCATTAGGGCAGGGAGTATATTTGTCAGACTCACTGTCATATCACCAGTTTCTAGCACAGTGCCTGTTGAATAAATGAATGAATAAATGAATGGATTTATAATATAAGATTCAAGGATTTGTGAAAGCAAGGATTTGTTAAAGAAAATTAATGACTATATATAAAATTAATTGTAAATAAATTTATTTAAACAATTTTATGGTGATTTGAACAGTAGTCACTAAAGAGATATGCCTAAGTCCTAACACCCAGCAGCTGTGAATGTGACCTTATTTGGAAATAGGGTCTTTGTAGTTATACTTAAGGATCTCAAAATGAGATCATACTAGATATAGGGTGGGCCTTAAATCCAAGGAGAGGCATTTTTATAAGAGAAAGGAGAAGGAAATTTTAGACACAGGTGCAGAGGAGAAGGCCATATAAGAATCAGAGTTATTCTACCACTAATCAAGAAATTTCTGAAGCCACCAGAGGGTGGAAAAGGCAAAGGAATGTACTTCCCTAAAGCTTTACTAAGAAGCATAGCTCTGCCAAAATGTTGATTTTTGGTCTTCTGGCTTTTAGAATTATAAGGAAATAAAATCTGTTGTTTTAAGCCATCTAGTTTCTGGTGATGTATTATAGCAGGCTTAGAAAACTAATATAGTATATAGTATATATGTTTAATCACTAGGGGAAAATGAGGAACAGAATAAAAAATAAAGGCTGAAGATGAGATAAGAATTAAGGAAATTATTTATTGTTAATGGAACAAATTGGAAATAGGAGACAAAAAATCTGTAGCAAGAAAATATATATTATATATTCAGAAGGTAGAACTTACAGATATTTGGGGAAAATATGTAACATAGAAGATAAAGATGAGTCTCAGATTTCTCACACAAGTGATTGATCAACTGATGATTTGTTAATAGAAATAAATTAATGCAAGAAGAATCATGGATTTGGTAGATCTATACTTCAGATTGAGGTATTTTGTCATGTGTGGCCAAGAAAATATCTTCTTCCTTAGCTTAGTGATCAGATACAGATATTTCATAATATCTTGAATCTAATCAGTCTTCCATTCTTTTATTAAGAACTCTGTGTTTGCATGTTGGCAGACACTTTTAACACTTAGCCAGGAAGTTGACAACTATACCTTAGCTCTCATTTCCTGCTTGTACAGTCATAGTGTCTACCGGAAGTGAGGGCTTAGTACTTTCTCAGATCTTTCTTGAGAGTGCACACAGCCTTGATATGTTCACAGTCCTACATGGCCTTCTGGATATCCAGGAACATATCTGAACTTTTCAAAACCTTACACAGACAACTCATTCCTCAGCATTTCTTTTAAAAACTTTTGGTTAGCCTATGTCCCAACTGTTATGCACTGCTTCAATCAGCCATTAATTTAATCAACTTCCTGTAATTATTTTTGGCAAACACCCCTTGGAAAAAGGGTTTTTACTCTTGGTAACTTCTAAGTCAGATCAAATAAGACAGCCTTGCAAGTAGGATTTTCCAAAGAAATACCAGACAGGTCAAATAATGTGAATTTGTTGGAAATGAGGCTCTGAAGGAACTCTAACAACATTCTGCTCTTTCCAGTGAAGGCAAGGCTGTAAGTTTTCATGGTGATTTTATGGTGATTGTGGGTCATTGGTTCTCAAACCTACTGAGAATCTGGAGGTGGGAATTGGGCCAGGCAAGTTAAAATTCCACAAAATTTGCTGCTCTTACTGAGTTTCATCTGTTTTCCTTGAATAAGCTCTCCTGGAATTGTTGCAAGCCTTTGGTAAATTTCCAAATTTCAGAAAAAGTTGTTTCTGGAAATTTCCAGATTTCAGAAAAAGTTGTTTCTGGAAATTTTGCCAGCTTATTTATTGCTTTTAGAAAGGAGAGAATTTTAGAAGGTTTTTATTCTGTCATTTTTGTTAACATTATGCTGGTTTTCATCCCACATTTACATTTAATTAGATGTTTACATTAAATGCAAAACGTCACAAGTATTACATTTATTTTTATTATTACATGTGCACATAAGAATATGATGATAAGTAGTATGGCCAAAGATTTTCTAGGACTAAATCTTTCTTATGAAAAAGAATTCAAAATATAAAGATCCCTTTAGTCTACTTCAGCAGTGACCTTGCTCCCTACTCAGACTCTCATTATATATGTATGCTAAAAGCAATCTTTAAATTACTTTTTATTTACAACCTCTGAAAGTTTCTTGATTGTATATAGTAACATTTGAGTCACATTTTAGTTATTGTTCTTACTACATCTATCAAAAAAGTCCTCACAGTGGTTTTTCTTTTAAACAACAACAAAAAATCCAATCGTTTTTATTTTTCCTGAAAGTATTCCATCACTGGATAAAATAATTATTGAGTGCTAGCTGGGCAAAATCATAGAGTAAGTACAACAAGAAATAATAAAATTTAAAAATACCTAATGTCAACATCATAGAAAAATATGTTAGTATTACTCATACTTTTTAAATAGCTGTATCTTTTATGAAAACATCACAGTTCTACAGAGAATAATAAATACATTTTATGGGTTTTCACTGCTTAGGAGAAAAGAAATAAATAGATTAATTAATACCATGTTATGAAAATTAAGGCAAACAATTGACTTTTAATTATCCATGCATGGATAATCTAAACAAAACTTTTTTTTTCTTGTATTTCTCTTCTGAATCTCTAATTATTCTCTTTTTTATTTGAGTATATTATAATTTTATTAAATATTTATTCTTGTGCAAAATAGAACCTTATATATATCTGAACACAAATTTGTGAAAGTCTATTACTCTTAGTGAATATATTATCAATAAATTAAGGTTAACAAGTGTCTTAGTTCAGGCTCCTAAAACAAGTTACCATAGACTGGATAGCTTAAATAAAAATTATTCATCACAGTTAGAAAACTGTGAAGTTCAAAATTTACAGCATCTGATGATGGTTGGCTTTCTGATTTGTAGGAGGCCATCTTCTCATTGTATCCTCATATGGGGGAGAGAGATATCATTTCTCTTACCTCTCTCTTGTTGTACAATTACATATGGAGAACAATATTATATCAGTTTCAAATGTACAACATAGTGATTATACATTTATAGAACTTATAAAGTGAAGACCCTGATACATCTAGTACACATTTGATACTATGCAGTTATTACAATATTATTGACTATATTCCCTATGCTATATTTTACATTCCCATGACTATTTTTTAACTATATCAATTTTGACTTCATAATCTCTTCACATTTTTCACTAACTCCCTAACCACCCTCCATCTGGCAACCATCAAAATGTTCTCTGTATCTATGAGGTTTTTTTTCTGTTTTGTTTTCTTTGTTAATTTTGTTCTTTAGATTCTACATACAAGTGAAATCATATGGAATTTGTTTTTTCTCTGTCTGACTTACTTCACTCAACACAATACCCTCTAGGTCCATCACATTCCCTTATATATATATACCACCTCTTCTTTATCTATCCGTTCATTGATGGACACCCTGTCTGCCTTCATTTCATGATTATTGTAAGTAATAATGCAATTAACATATAGATTCAAATGTCCTTTCAAAGTACTGTTTTGGGTTTTTTTGGATAAATAACCAGAAGTAAAATCACAGGGTACTTCTTTGTCTCTTTTTATACCCTTTGTTTTAAAAGGTATAACCTTTGTTCTATTTTTTTTCTGATATAAGTATTGCTACCCAAGCTTTTTGTTGTTGTTTTGTTTTTTTGTTTCCATTTTCATGAACTTACTTTTCCCATCTTTTTACTTTCAGCCTGTGTGTGTCTTTCAATCTGAAATGAGTCTCTTGTAGGCAGCACAAGTAAGGTACTTGTTTTTGTATCCATTCTGCCTCATATTTTGATTGAAGTGTTTAATCCATTTAAATTTAAAGTAATTGTGACAGATATGTAGTTACTGCCATTTTATTATTCATATTTTTATCTTTTTCTTTAAAAAATTTTTTTAACATTTCTTGTAATAATGGTTTGGTGTTGATGAACTCCCTTAGCTTTTTCTTGTCTGAGAAGCTCTTTATCTGTCCTTTAATTCTAAATGATAGCTTTGCTGGACAGCGTAGTTTTATTTGTAGGTCTTTGCTTTTCATCACTTTAAATATTTCATGCCAATCCCTTCTGGCCTGCAAAGATTCTACTGAGACATCAGCTGACAGTCTTATGGGAACTCTCTTGTATATAACTAATTGCTTTTCCATTGCTGCTTTTAAGATTCTCTTTTTGTCCTTTACCTTTGGCATTTTAATTATGATGTGTCTTGGTGTAGGCCTGTTTAAATTCATCATGTTTAGAACTCCCTGTGCTTCCCAGGATTCTATGTTTATATTCTTTACCTGATTAGAGAAATTTTCAGTTGTTCTTTTTTCAAATAGCTTTTCAATTTTTTGCTCTCATAATTCCCCTTCTGATACCCTGTGATGTAAACATTGGTATGTTTGATGTTGTTCCAGAGGCCCCTTAAGCTATTTTCATTTTTTAGAGTGTTTTTTTCTTGTTGCTGTTCTGATTTGGTGTTTTCTGGTACATTATCTTCTAAACTACTGATTCAATTCTCTGTTTCATCTAATTTACTGTTGATTTTCTCTAAGGTATACTTCATTTTTGTTATTGTATTCTTCATTAATTACTGTTTTTTTATGTTTTATATCTCCACTGTTATGATTTCTATCTCTTTGTTAAAGTTCTCACTGAGTTAATCTACTGTTCCCCTAAGTTCATTTAACATCCTTATCATCAGTGTTTTAAACTCTGCATCTGGTAGATTGCTTGCCTCCATTTTGTTTAGTTATTTTTTTGGAACTTTGTTATGTTCTTTCATTTGAGATATGTTTTATTTTGTCTCTTGATTTTAGCTGCCTCCCTGTGTTTGTTTCTTTGTATTACATAGGGATGCTATGTCTCCTAATCTTAGTAGAGTGGCCTTATGTAGTAGACATACTGTAGGACCCAGTGACACAGTCTCCCTGGTTACCTGAGCTTGGTGTTTGAGGTTTGTCCCTTATATGTGTGTGTGCCCCCCTCCATTGCAGTTGAGCTTTAGTTGTTGTTTGCACTTCAGCAGGAAGGATTGACCCTCAGGATGAGGGCTGTTTGGTAACCACAGTATAAAAGCTGTTGTGCAGGGGTTGGCCTTCTGGAAAATTTGCTTCAGCAGTGTTTTGGTGTTTTTTCAGTTTGCTCTTTGAGCATGTTGTCCTTGGAACTGCCTCCAGGAGTATTTGTGGCTGTTTGAAGCTGGCCACCAAACTAACCAAACTTGGGGCTTCCCAATAGTATCCCTATTGCAGGCCAAGTTCAGCTGCAGCCTGTGCTCTGACCAGGGCCACCTGAAAAGAGTTGCTAAGCAATCCACAGATAGCTATCACCCATGCTGGTCTTGGAGATGTCTAGAGATGCCAAGCCAAGAATTAGGGTTGGCTGCCATTAGTGCAGGGCTTGGGGCTGTTCAATAAGATGTACAGAGCATGGCAAAACAACATGCTGCTTATTCGGTTCTTGTAAACCTTTGATAGATTTTATGAAATTCTGAAGCATAAGTAAGACAGGTCGTTTGTGTGGAAAAGCCAGTGGAAGCAGCTTGGGTGGGCATGCAAGTTGGGTGAGAAGGTCTCAGAAAATCACCTGGTTTGAGCAATCAGTGTTAGCCAGTTTGATGGAGACTCATGTATGGTGGCTGCCTGCCTTTGCATATATAGAGGGGGTAGGGCTCAAAAACAACAACAGAAAGGGATTTTTCCAATACTTTTGTCTAGGAGGAAACTGCTCCTCCAGCTCTCACCCTGAAACCAGACAACTCAGTTCTTTCTTGTATGTCCTTAGCTTCATTCAATCTTCTGCCCCAGTTCTGAAGCTCAGAGTGAATAAGTCAATGCACAGACACTTTAATAGGAATCCCTGGGACATTGGCAGTGGTCTGTCTTGGTCACCTATAATCTCTGCTGGTTTTCATAGCCAGAAGCTGTGAAGACTTCTCTTTGGTAACTGAACCCCAGGCTGGGGGCTCAGCATAGGGCTGGTACCTTTTGTTCCTCCAGGGGTACCTCTGCAGTCGAGATATTCCTCCTGATTTTTAAGCTCCGCACATATGTATGGTATCAGCTTGTTCCGTGTCTCCACCCCTCTTACCAGTCTCACATCTGTACAGCTAGATTCAGACAATTCTCATTGATTTGTTCTGTAGTTTAGTTTTAATTTTGATGTAGTCATGAGAGGGGGAAAGCACAGCACTTATCTACTCTGCCATTTTGACTGGGAATCTCTCAATGTTCTCTTGAGTTACTAACACTAAGGAGAAAATCTCTGGGTAGAATATCTGAATATAATATTCAAACAATACCCTAAAATCAAATATAATTAATTTATGATTAACCGTTACTCTATAATACTATGTCAATTACCTCTCATTGGAATGTTTGTACATCATGTATAGAAAGGCAAAAAAATTCTCAACAATAGCATTTTGTTAACCTTATATATTCATATTTACTATTACTCGGCTAGTTGTAAAATTGTAGATATATGCCCATGAAAAGGGCTAGTGAGATGAAATATTGCTCTGTCTCCATCAATTAATTCTCATATTTTCAATATTTTCTTTGGGCATTCCTTCTACCTACTTGCTTTAATATAAACCTGACTCTCCCCAAAAGATACCACCTCTCCAGCACTCTTTTCAAGTGACAGATATTTATTTTTTTTAAATCCTGTATATTTCGGCATTAGAGTTAGTGTCCTACTTCTCTACCTTGAAATAATTACCCCTTTATCCTCTTGCTAGAGCAAATAAAAGTCACAAAAAACCTTTCAATAAGGATGTGTCTTCCTCAAAGATCTGGAGTTTTTTGGGGGATTCCAGTTCAGCTCTGCCTCACCTTGCACAAAACTAAGGTCTAATTTCTAACTTTTGGTGGGACTGATTGCTTATCTCTGAATTACCAGCTTCCTGGTATGGGCATCTCATATTTCACTTACCATACTTGTTTCCACTCCCTATATAATTTTTATGGCCCGTGAGCATTTCTATTTCCTAAGAGATCAGCAGTGTAGTTAAAAATACATATTATACTTCATGTAACATATATGTGCTTTGCACTGAAAATTATTTTCTTCAGACTATCTAGTTCACCATTCTATAATAAACATAGATAAGAACTTTTATTTGTATTTTTAATTTGATGCTCTAATGGACTTTTGTTATTTTGCATCTTATGCTCATGTTTATTTTATAATACATATGTGCATACATACATACATACATACATGCATACATACATACATTTTTACATGTAATGGAAAGCAACCCAATTTATTCCACAAAGATTTTATAATTCTGATACCAAACTTTTGATACAATGCTATGCCTTTTCTAAATAAAAGCATGTGTGTTCATACACATACACATGCCAGAAAAAAAATCAGATTATCTATTGGTAAGCCACTATAAATATTTCTCTTAAATCAGGAACAAATTATATCTACTATTATAATTATTTTATAATGTTTTAAGAAAATATTTCAAGAACTTTTGGACTTTTATAAATTATGTAAATATTGTAGTAGGCTTTTGATGTTGGCAGTTTAGCTTCAAAATAAACCTGGATTCAATTGATTTAATCCAGTTTGGTTATTTGTTTATTCAACATTGACATCATATTGATGCTCCATATATGTTATATCTGTATTATATTGCACTCTCTTACCCAATAATTATAATGAGCATGGCATGTTCATTTTCTGCTTTGAAACCATGATGGAAGAAAGCCTCAGTGATCTGACACAGAACCACTATGTAAGAATTGATGTTTGAATAACTCAGTGGCATTATGAAAAATATTTTCAAATCAAGAAAGAAAAGTATAATTATTTGTTAATTTATTTTACACTTAAGAACAAAGCTTTTCATTATATAGGCAATTGATGAGTTTTAATTTATAATCTTAAAAATTCTAAATTTTGTTGCTACAGTAAAAGATATTGTGTTTGACACTATCATTGGGAATGACATAGTGTAAAGTTATTATTGTTTTATTTAAGTATTGCTATATGCTATTAACATGATATTTTCATTAAAATTCTTGCTACCTATTCCATGACCCTGGTGGCCAGACCTACCACTCCATTACCCTTGTAACCCATGGTATAGATCTATTTTTTGCTCGGGATATTGTACATTCTCTATACCTCATGAGTTGAACATTTTTAAAAAATATATATTTTTTATTTTTCATTTATAGTTAAAATACAATATTATCTTTTCAGGATAATAGTTGCCTCAAAAGACCACACCAGAAACCAAGGCTAGCTGCTACCAGTGTGAGTCTAGGTGCTGCTCGGCAAGGAGCACCTGACTTGTTGAGGATACACCTGGATCTAGCTCGGGTGGTGCTGTGAGTTGGGGGAGGCAGAGTTTCAGGGAATCCTCTGGCTGGAGTGACCTCTGTTATCCAGTTTGATGATATGTCTCCTATGGTGGTGCTGAGTCCATGTACTTAGAAGAGGGATGGATTAACAAAGAAAATAATGGATACCACCGGCACTTCTGCCTTCACTTTGACAACACAGTGTCCCTCTGTAAGTCCTTGGTGCCTGCTGTGTAGCCGAACCAGCACTGGTGCTCAAAGTGAGAAGGTCTGTCTCCATGAAAGTCCACTTGAAGACATAAACCCTTTTGGAGACATCTGCAGCTGCGGCTGTGGCTGCCTCTGCCTCTGTAGCAGCCTCTGTCTCACTCAGCAGCTCGAGACTGGGCAGTCTTATGACCTTGCCAAGTCCTACCTTCTGTCATTGCAAGTTGATTTTTTAGATCTCTCTTTAGTATGGCTTGTTCATCTAGATCACAGGCAATTTTTCCTTGCTGTTTGCTCCTTGTTTCTGTCATGACTTTGATTTGGTCACTAGAGGGGTGAACAGAGTCTCTATTATCTACGTCATTTTTTCCCTGAGCCTCACCTTTATTTTCTTATAGATAATCAATCACGCTTGCTACCCTCCGTCTCACTCTCTGTCAGTGTTAATGACAGTTTTGGTAGCGTTTGCTCAGATTCCACTGGGGCTCCAAGGTGTTCATTCTCGGAGTTTATGGAGGAGGGGCCCTCTGGGTTGGGGGATGGGGACTACTGCTCAATCCCATGTTTTGCAACTGCTGCAGATAATAACAAACTGTTGTTTCTCTTCCATTTCCCCCTTCTCTGCTTTCTGTCCTGGTCTCTGGGCACTGCCACCAACCACGTCGAGCTCATAGCTCTCATAGGCATGATAGTTCAGGGAACCCACTGCACCTTCTTCCCTCCCTCGTGTCCTGCAGGGTCTCTGGGTGTTAGAGGAAAATTCTTTGTTTCTCCCAGTCTACCACCCGACTCCCAGGGTTCTGACCTGTGGTAGCTCTTATGCGTAGATCCCACACTCAGTCATGTTGGTGTGCAGTTTAGGTGTTTTAGTTAAGTTTTTGATGTTCCGCTTATTGTTGTTGCAAGGAGAGCGATCCGGAGTCACTTCTCACTCTGCTATATTTCTGACATCACTCTTCTTAGATTTTTGATACATATTTTTTCTTCTTAAAGAAATTCTTCCAACATTTTCTATAAAATTCCTTTATTTTTCTTGTCTGGGAAGCTCTTTATCTGTCCTTGAATTCTAAATTATAGCTTTGCTGGGCAGAGTAGTTTTGATTGTAGGTCCTTGCTTTTCATCACTTTAAATATTTCATACCAATCCCTTCTGGCCTGCAAAGTTTCTGCTAAAAAATAAGCTGACAGCCTTATGGGAGCTCCCTTGGAGGTAACTAACTGCTTTTTCTGCTTTTAAGATTCTCTCGTTGTCTTTTACCCTTGACATTTTAATTATGATGTGTCTCCATGTGGGCCTGCTTGTGTTCATCACATTTGGAACTCTCTGTGCTTCCTGGGATTATATGTTTGTCCTTCACCAGGTTGAGGATATTTCTGGCATTCTTTCTTCAAATGGTTTTTCAATTTCTTGCTTTCATTCTACTCCTTCTCTTACCTCTATGATGTGAATGTTGGTACACTTGATGTTGTCCCAGAGGTTTCTTATACTATCTTCATTTTTTAATTATTTTTTATTTTTGCTGCTTGATTAGGTGTCCTCTGCTACCCCTTACTTCATGTCACTGATTCAGTCCTTCATTTCACCCACTGTGATTAACTCTCTTTAATCTCAGGTATTATATTCTTCATTTATGACTGGCTCTTACTATGTTTTCCATCTCAATTTTTGTTTTCTATATCTTTGTTAAAGTTCTCACTGAGTTCATCTACTCTTCTCCTAAGTGCATCAATGATTTTTATAAACCAGTGTTCTGAACTCTGCATCTGGTATATTGCTTATGTCCATTTTAATGAATTATTTTTCTAGAGCTTTCTTTCTTTTGTGTAGGCGTGCTTGTCTCTCAAATTTGACTGTTTCCTTGTGTCTATTTCTATATATTAGATTGGGCTCCTAAGTCTCCAGATCTCAGTAAGGTGGCTTTATGTAGTAGATCTGGTGTGAAGCACAGTCCTTGGTCGTGGGCAGGGATGGGCATCTAGACGAAGGCTAAGTCTAATCACAGTATGTGCACCTCCAGGTCTACTTGGTAAGTGTCACCAAGCAATCCACATATGTTTGCCATCTGTGTTGGACTTAATGATGCCACAAGGAGGCAAGTCTGAAACTGAATCCGGCTGCCACTAGTTCAGGGCTTGGAGTTGCTCAGCAATAGGTGTGGGGCACGCTGAGGCCAGATGCTGCTTCTTTGGGTTTTGTGGGACTTTGAGAGAATTTAGGAAACTTCACAACAGAAGCCAAGACAGCTCATTTGTTTGGAATAAATCACAGGAAGCAGCTTCGGTGGGCCCACAAGTTGTGAGAGGCAAAATCCCTGGGCTGAGTGCCTTGTATTATCCAGTCTGATGGCGACTAGAATATGGTGGCACCAGTATCCACATGCTGGTAGCAGGGAGGTATCAAAAAAGGAACAGTGATTTCTTCCAGAATTCTGTTCTGGAGAAATCCTTTTCTCCAGTGCTCGCCCTAAAGTTTGAGAACTCAGCACCAACCTATATGTTCTAGGCACCCTTGAACAGCTGTCTCAACACTGGAGTTAGAGCAAGTGAGTTCATTAGTAAAGAAGGTCAGGCATGAGCCCTTTAAGAGAAACAGTCTCCAGTTCCTGCAGCTATTTGTCTCACTCAGCCCAACCTCTACTGGTCTTCACAGCCAAAGGTTGTAAGGATATCTCAGCACTGAAATCCTGGGCTGGGAATCCCAGTGTGTGGCCAGGATCTTCCTCCTAAGGTGGAGGAGGGAGCTCTGAAGCCAAGATAACCCTCCTGATTCTCAATCGCCACACAAGGTTGTGGGACAGGGCCGTTTTGCATTTCCACGTGCCCCCGCTACCATTTTGTGGAGACCTGTTATTTTTGTCCCTACTTGAAGGGCTTCTGTTCAGCTGTACTCTGGTGACTCTGTGTGCTGGTTGCTCTTTAGTTTTGTTATAATTTTATGTGGTCATTAGAGGAGGCATGTACACCCACTACCTTTTATGCCATGTTGCATGGGTTCCTCAGTTACATATTTTTAAATGATATAAAGAAACTAATAATTTTTTCTGTGAATAACAGAATTAATTGGTATAATAGGCAATATATTATTTTAGGAATGTCAAAATAATTAAGGTTATTTATCTTACAAAATGAAGGATTAAAGACTGATTCAATTACCACCTCTAATATAAAAAACTTTTAATAATATTGAAAATAATGTGCATATGTTATCAAATAAAAGTGATTTACTTAAGTGGAAATGAGATTTTTTTTAGAGAAAAAGATTGATAAAATACTGAGATGCACTATGTGCTTCTGGAGGTTTTCAAGATAATAGATGATCATTCATCATGAGTGGTTTAGCCTGAAGGAATAGGGATTAGTCAGATAATGCCACAGTTTATATCTCTCAGTTTGTAAATTCCTACATGAATGATCTTATCAATAAGTAATTCTAGAAATTAGAAGAAGCTCCTTTTGGCATCCACTGCAATTTATTAGCTTGAGATAAGATGAGTTTCACCTTCTTTAAACATTCACGATTCTAATTCACTAAGGATGAAAGAACACATCTTCCTCATGGGAAGAAGAATATTTTATTCTTTCTTTTTTCCTTTGGGTATTATTTCTAATATTTTTAGCATTAAACTACATTAACAACAAAACAACTCTCTGACCTTTGTTGGCCATTTGATCTACACTGATATCACCAATGATGTATACATAAACTAAATCTACACTGCTAGCTTAAAAATTCACGCCACCCAGAATATACCCCAGCTGTTGAATAATAAAGCCATTGTTCACTATACACAGACTATGACAGAGGATAAGCTGAACTATATGCCAAATTGATTATAGTTCAAAAGTATATTTCACACAGTGCAATATACTTTTGCCCCATGCTTTTACTTTGCATCCTAGTCTTGTAGCTGAGACATGCTCTATTAAAAAAAAAAATTCTATACTGAGTTAAGCTGAGTTAACATTTATGAGAAAGGCTCTGGTAACACCACTCATATTTTATTATACCATAAAAAGTGTTCACAGAACATGACAAATTTTCTGACAAACTAAACTATTATTGTTTTTGTTTTGTATTTTTTATGTTTTTGGTCTTTGTTTTTAAAATATTTTTGCTATTCCCAGACACTATAATTCATATTATCTATAAATTGAGTTTAATTCATGTATTTCAGTCTGGTATCTAAAATAACATTCTTAAAAAGCACAGTGATGTATTGAAAAATGCCAACCTAGATTTTCTGTAGAAGGTAAAATTGGCATGTTTTATTTGTGAAAAATGATAGAAAGATGGTATTGATAGTCTTGATTGAGAAAATTATTCAACTGATAGAATTGGAAGGAGTTATGATTGGAGTATATGGGTTATTTAATCAAAATATTTTTAACCTATTCATCCCTAAATCTTTCCAAAGCACATTAGGTGTGAAATATTAAAGTTAATATGACAAGTAGATACAAGTGAAGGACAAAATGTTCTATACAAATGTACTAAGAGTAAGAAGTTTTGACATTATAAGTGCTCCTCTTATTATAAACAAACATTCCAAAATAAGATTTTATAAAATATATGTTAAAAATAAATACATAAGAATTTGATGTAAAGCTCCTTTTCATTAGTCAAATAAATTTATTTAAGGTATTGCTTAGAATGTGGATCTCAGAACTGGCTTTTCCCAGGTCTGGCTGTGATCCAGGCTTGCAGCTAGGAATAAGTTCCCAGATTTAGAATATTACATTAATGTAGTAGGGACCCTGCGTGAAGCTCATGTAAGTATGGTTCAGCTTATTGTATCACACATACATGGCAGAATGCCACTATTGTTCTCTGACATATGTGGAGCCCATGAGATCCCCTAGCAGAAGTGTGCTCCCTATAATAAAGTTGGTGTTTGTCCTTTCATTCTCATATTGGCCCCTCGTGCATTCCTCCAACTGGGTGTCTCACCACCAAAACCTTTCCTTTTCAATCAGCTTGACACTGACATAGAAATATGCTTATAGTATGCAGTCAGAATCAATAATTCATTGTAGATTTTTCTGATATGAAAATGAGTTGCAACCAAAATTCTAAAGTAAATCAACAGAAAATAAGACTTATTTTTAAGATTATTTTTCAAAACATATATATGGCATGTAGAAGGTTACACTTTATTCAGCAGCTGCATATATTGAGAATTTAAAATCATGTGAAATGTTGTAAGTTCTAGGAAATTTATAGGAGGCAGGAAACAGACCTTTTGGGAATGACATGCAAGTGGTGGTAGCAATAAAATAAGTGGGGGAGCAATAAAATAAGTGGGGGGAGCATTAAAATTAAAATATGTATGAGGAGCAGAAAACTTCTGGGGATCAGAAGTTTTCACTTTATTCAGTTTGTGCCTGGTAAAATATTGATAGGCAGAACATTGACAGTTGCCAGGGTCAGATATCCCACTTCCTGTCTCTGTTTCCTAGATCTAACTTTTTCTCACTGGAACAAAATGAATCTTTTAAAACATTACTCATATTAGATTACAGTTGCATAAACATCTACAAATGAACCTCATGTTATATTCCTAAGACTTGACTTAAATTTCCTTTTTATATTGTACCTACTACTTCCATTTCTTTTGATTCCACATAAGGGATGTAAATATCCTGTACCCCCCAAAAACTCCCTTTTACATCACTATATTATCATCTGTCCTTATCACATTCAATGTGAACATTTGTGATTGCTCTTAGGAGCTTATCATCTGAACTCCCATGTTGATGAATTTACCTTATGAATTTTAAAGGAAGAAAGATTCTACCTCACACTATAGAAACTAAAAAAAAAAAAGATACCCACTTCTCTAAACTACCTTTGAACTAGGGGATAGGCATGTGGCTAGGACTGTCACCCACCTAAAGTCGAATTTGATGTTTACTGCCATTGTTTTTGTCACTTACCAATAGAATGCATTCTCTATTGAATACTTGCTCTTTTTTTCTTGCTCATTTAACAAGCCTGGATTTTTCTTTTTGTGTGTGTATGTGTGTGTGTGTGTGTGTGTGTGTGTGTGTGTGTGTGTGTGTGTGTGATTTTGTGAGCTACCAAATAGATAGATTTTAATAAAATATCATTTTTCCTAAATGATCCCAATTACAGCTTGAAATAAATCATTTTGTTTACTGGGTCTCATGGTTTGGTTTTGTTTGGTTTTGTTTTGGAGGTTTTAACTATAAACCTTTATTAATACACGCTGCATATTTCTCTTTACAAATTATTCACTTTTTTTTTTTACAAAGAAATATATCTATAGTCCAGAAAAGTAATCTGCTAATCTAGGGATTTAGGCATCATATGAAAGTTTGTGGAGAAACTAAGTTGAGGCAGAAGGGCTTTCTCATATTATATTCAAATCACAATTAACTATATTAATTTCATACATATCAGATGATGACATCCAAAATAATCCACAAGTCTTGAAGTTGATGTACAGATTTTTTCTTAAATGTATATCTAACTTATTTTTAATTCCAAATGGATTATGTCCTAAAAACAAAGTTAAAAATCATATAAAACCTACCCTCAAATCAGTATATTTGAGATTGTTTTCTTTATTACAATTTCTTTTGTATTGTATCACGTCGTGATCATGCTATACATTCAATTTTGTATGTTGTTCTTACTTAGCATTATGTGGAAAAGATATCCCATCTAAAGTTACAAGCAGGAAGACAAAGAACCAAAATTACTAATACACCACTCTCGTTTTGTTCATTACAACCACTCTTGAATGGAACACTCAAGCTTTATTTGTTCTGTAAGAGAGCAAACTCTGTAATAGTTTTATAGTAAGAACAAATATAAAACTGGGTCAGAATCATGCTTTATACAACTCATTAAAACAAGAGAAGTTCAAAAAGAAGCATGACTAATTGTCCTTTGTTCCATAGAATCTTGGACGATCCTAAAGCATAAAGTACTTCCATTGCTATTTTCCACAAGACAGAGAATTCTTTATCTGGAAGCATAAGGATTTTGAAATATTTTTAAAATGCCATGGTATAGCAAGGCTTAGGCCTTTTTATTTTCAAGAGACAATTTATTTATGTTATAAATAAGGTCTGGAAGAGATCACAGGGTGTTCTGTAGTCTTTATAGCCTGAATGATATCATAATAATTTTTATATGCATGCTAATTTATAAATATCTCTGGAATTGTGGAAAGCCCTTTCCTCAATGCCCTAACTGAGGAAAAATTAAAATTGCCTGTCTTCACTGACAGTCAATTTTGACATAGAAAAGAGATAAGTTTTGTGAAAGAAGAGTAGGGAGCAAGGCATGCCCATAATGACTGACAATAGACAAACCACTTTTAGGCAAAGACAGGAAACTTTTTATTCTCTGCTTGGACATTTGAAACAGTGAAACATATGATGGAGAAGTTTCATCATTAGACAGCTGAGAAAACAGAGTGAATAATAGCTGATTGTAGCTTATTATTATCTTAAATAGATAATAAAGGAACTTTGTGAAAATCTCTTTGACCAGTGTCTGTCTTGGAGAGTTCTGAAATTCTCATTCATTGCCTTATAAATTTGTTTATTTGGGGATAGCTGTAGATGGAAGAACAAGTTTTTTTCCCCCTGACATTTCAGCCAAAATTTGCTCTAAAACATTTTCTTAAATATTTACTTCAAAAGGTTTGTGATATCTTTCTTTTAAAAAATTGTTTTAATTATTGAGAAATAATTGACAAATACAACTGTATATATTTTGAGTATATAATGTGATTATTTGATATACATATGCATTATGAACTGATTATAAAGACCAAGATAATTTTAAAAAATCACCTCACATAGTTCACTTTGTGTGTGTGTGTGTGTGTGTGTGTGTGTGTGTGTGTGTGTGTGTTTAGTGGGAATGTCTAAGATATACTTACAACTTTCAAGTATGCAGTAACAATATTAACTATAGTCACTATGCTGTACATTAAATTCTCAGAACTTATAATTGAAAATTCATATCTTTTCTTATCTCTAATTTCTGTTTAAAACTATACTCTGGATGTATAACTGCCATAATTATACTTATTTAAACTATTCATATCTTTAGTATATGCCCTTTTTTTGAGTAGTAATTTAATTTTTTATGTGTAGAATAGTGAAGTAGGATTTAGTGAATTTCCATTAATTGGGACTGAAATAATATTATCTCATTTGATTGCCAAAACAAGTTATAATTATTCTCATTCTATGGATGAAGAGGGAGATTAGACAAAGTAACTCACCAGAGACACACAATAAATAAATATCAGAGCAAGGCTTCTCACTCAAACCTGTCTTACTCAAACACTCATGTTCTCTCTTTTAAATCATACGGTCTACTAAGGAACATAATTCTTCTACTTATGATCCTAAAAAAATACCTGTCTTACAATTTTAAACACTGCCCTGTTTCTATAAAATAAGAATCTAGAGAGTAACACTTAACTGGAAAATACTAGCTTAATTTTTTTCTTCAATGTCAACATCTCCTATTCTGTAATGATTTAAGTTTCTCCTATCTATTCTGTATCTTTCTTGTGATCCAATGATTGTAACTGCATGCAGTATTTCAGTTACAGATGTTCTCTCATTTCAAAATGCAGCATATGCACTGGTCTTCTCTGTATAAGAAACAGTCGAGAATGACTTCCAAGTCCCTATTCTGGAATTTGATGGATATTTCAGAGCCAATAATTTAATATCTTTTAGATTAATTTTCTCTAAATTCATATGAACCATTTGGAGTCCAAAGAAAGTTAATCAACTTTTAAAAAACCGAGGACATACTATTCATCTACCATGTGGCTTGGTCATGTATAATAGATACTTTTGCATCAAGCTGAACTGTGATTTTTAACTTAGTTGTTAAGACAATACATTTAAATATATTTATAAAAACAAACAAAAAGAATGAAAAAGGAACAAGTATACATATATCACAACATTTTGTAGCTTTATATATTTATACAGCAAGCATTCTTAATTATATAGAAATACCTTTTAGTGACCCAAATGAACATGGAGTCATGCAGCATCAGAAGACCAGAACTTTCTTTCTCTTTGTATGAAAACATTAAAATAGAACACCGAGTTTGCTAATCAGTGGTAAATCTAAAAAGTGTCTGAGGAGGTCCCCCCTTAAAAATTTTCTCTTTTTTTGTTGCAAGATCCAGTTATTATTTACTTTTTAGTATAGAAAACTATAAAATTCAACTAAAAAGCTGTGAGGTAGAATTGATGTCTAGGTAGATATTTAACCAGTTGAATCAAAACTTCTTAGTTTTATCTGCATTAGAAGATAATAATATAACTTTCAAATATTATTAAAATCAGAAGTTAAATTTTTAAAGTTGAACATATCTCTTCCTTTTAAAATACTTGGTTGGTACATGGGTTGATATTTATCTATTTTAATGTATTTCTAATCATTCTAGATTTTCCAAATAGATTACAAATTATAGATCTTTTTTCTCTTTTATTTTATTTTTATTAAAATTATAGGGGTGACATTGGTTAATAAAATCATATAGATATCAAGTGTATAATTCAATAATATGTCATATGTATATTACATTGTATGTTCACCACCCAAAGTGAAATTTCCTTTCATCACTATATATTTGACCCCCTTTACCCCTATTTACCTCTCCCCTCTCCCTTTCCTCTGGTAACCACTAATTCACAGTGGCCAAGATATGGAAACAACTGAAGAGTCCTTTGATAGATGATTTATAAAGAAGATGTGGTACATACATACAATAGAATACTACTCAGCCATAAGAAAAGATAAAATACTGCTATTTGTGACACCATGGATGGATCTTAAGATTATCATATTAAGAGAAATAAGTCAGAGATAAAAAGTTTAGAATCATATGATTTCACTTATATATCTTTTCTTACTTTATTTTTTATTATATTCTAAGGGTCTAACCCAAAATATAAGCAAAATAATACTCTATACATTTATAGGATTGCATTTAATTAAAGTATGATTAAGGCACATATTGATTTACATAGTAATAGCTTATGTTATTTACAATTTTATAGTTTACAAAAGTTTCACAAATTTAGGTCATTTCATTTTAAAAATTGGCAAAGTAGGAATAACTTCGTTTTCCAGCTGAGGAAATTGAGATTTTTTTTTTTTATCAAATAACTTATCTGAAGGTTCAAACCTCATAGGAAGAAGCTCTAAAAATTAGGTATCTTTTAATTCTGATTTCTGTATCTACCACACATTATCTCCTTTACTTGCATATATACCTTCCATGATAATGTATTTTTCTACTGCTTTGTTCCTCATTTTAAATAAGAACAAAAACTGCATAGTTAATTCACCGAGTGGTAAAAATCCTGCTGCTTATAATGTATGACTTTGATTTCAGATAAAACCAAATTTTAAGGTTTCAAATTTAATGAGGGTTTATGATATTAATGAGCTGTTTATGACAACATCTAAAAATGTTTAACAGCTTGATTCCAATATTTAATATATGCCTTGTGGTTAAGAAATTACTGAAGTTTTTTTTTTTTTTTTTTTTTTACCAAACCCTCCATTTCACATGCTGACTTTCTTTTATCAAACCTCCCATTTCACATAAAAAAAGCTGCAAGCCATACTGTCCTTATATATTTGAAAACCAAAAATCAAATGTGTTTTAGCTAGTTGAGTCTACTGAAAATATTTGTCATGTTCATTTACATCAAATATTAGCACCTTTTGTAGTGTTGATGATGCTAAGAATTTTGCTAAAAAAATAGGGCATCAGTTATCTTTTTGGCAAGTATGTAGATTGAATGGTATAGACATAATTTAAAATATTATTTCAATATGATTTGGAGCAATGGAATTTGATGTATAGTTTCCACTTCACAGGAAATTTAAAGCAGAATTCATGACCATGACACTTTGTCAACTCTCAGAATGTTTTTTTTTTAAAGTTGAAGATAGGTCATATATAGCTAAGTCATGAAAATGAGACACATGAGCATGACATTAAAAGATGTGGAAATCAGAACTAAATGTCTCTATTTATTCCACAATCTCTTCAGTGTGTTCCTGAGACTTTATTCATCCAGTTGCCATCTAGTTCATTCACAAATTTCATTTTGTAATTAAAAATATTGTTAATGGAGAGAAGTCAAAATGGCATAGATGATAGAGACTTTGCTCATCTGCTCTTATGACCACATCAAAGTTGTGATGGAAACACAAGGCAAACAGCAAGAAGAATTGCCTGGAGTCTAGACAAACAAGCCCTACTCCTAGGGAGAGAAAAAAGAAAGCACTCTGCAAAGGAAGGAGGTATGATGAGGTGAGAACGTGAGACTGCATGGTCCCAAGCCTCTGAGTAGGACAGAGGCTGCGGCAGTGGCAGCCAGAAGTTATAGACGTTCCTCTTAAAGGGGCTGTGTCCATGACCGGATTTTTCCGTCAGTGCCTTGTCGGCTGCTGGGCGTGGGTCACCAGGGACTTACAGGGGAACTCTGAGTTTTTGGAGGGAGAGCTGGAAGCGAGGCTTTCTCCTGAGCAGAAGTCCTGGCAGAATCCATTATTACTCTGTTGAACCCTTCCTCCACCCAGTGTGTGAACACAGCTACACCATAGCACAGACATCATCAAACTGGCTAACAGAAGTTTCTCTGCCCAGAGGATTCCCTGAAACTCTGCCTACTCCAACTCAAGGCCCTATCCAAGCCACATCCAGTTGTGTTCTTAGTGAGTACTGTGTAAATTGCTGAGCAAGCTCCAAGACCCACACTGGTGGCAGCTGACCACAATACTGTTGTGGCCTCTTGAGGCAACTAATCCAACTATGGATTGCTTGCTGAATCTTAACAGGTGGCACTGGAAGGACTCAGGCTGAGGCTAAACTTGGCCTGCAGCTGAACCCCTCTCAGTACTGTGCCACTGGACACCTATTATACAAAGCCACACTAATAAGACCAAGAGACTTAGGAGCTTCGCTTAGTACATAGAAACAAACTCATAAAGGCAGCCAAAATGGGAAGACAAAGAAGCAGAAACCATATGAGAGAATGGAATAGAGATCCAGAAATAATGGAGTCAAGCAATCTAACAGATACAGAGTTCAAAACACTGGTTATAAAGATGTTCAATGAACTTAGGGGAAGTATAGATGAAATCAGTGAGAATTTCAACAAAGAAGTAAAACACATAAGAATGGAAATACTTATAAAAGGGTATCAGTCAGAAATGAAGAACAGTTTATCTGAGAAGAAAAGTATATTAGAAGGAATCAACAGAGTGTATAAAGAAGAGAATCAAACCACTAATATATAGGATTAGGAAGCCAAGAACACTCAATCAGAATGCCAAAAAAAAGAAGCCAAGTTTCCAATAATAATTTCAGGAGCTTATGGGGCACATTGAACATAAACATAAACATAAACAGATATATATATATATATATATATCTGTGTCACAGGAGTACTTGGAGTACTTGGAGAAAGAGAAGAAGTTGAAGAGATATTTGAATGGATAATGATGGAAAACTTCCTTCAATTGGTGAAGGAAATAGACAGCCAACCCCAAGAAGCTCAGAGAGTCCCCAAAAAGATAAACCTAAAGAGTCTCATACCAAGACATATTATAATTAAAATGCTAAAAGTTAAATACAAAGAGAGAATCTTAAAAGCAACCAAGAGAACAGTAATTAGTTACCTACAAGGGAGTACTCATAAGACTGGCAGCCGAGTTCTCAAAAAAAAATTATGCAGGACAAAAAGAGCTTAGCAAAATATACTCAACATGATGAAAAACCAGGATCTACAACCAAGAACTCTTTATCCAGTAAAGCTATCGTTTAGAATTGAAAGACAGAGAAAGAGCTTCCCAGACAAAAAGAAGCTAAAGAAATTTATCAACACCAAGCCAGTATTACAGGAAATGTTAAAGAAACTTCTTTAAGAAGAAAAACATATATAAAAAACAGGAATAAAGAATAGTAATAAATACATACCTATCAACAAGTTCCTCAAATGGATAAGAATTAAATGCTCCAATCAAATGATAAGATGGTTGAATGGATAAGAAAAAACAAGTCCCTATGTATGCTGCCTACAGTGACTCATTTCAGATGAAAAGATACATAGACTAAAAGGAAGGTGACAGAATAAGATATTGCCTTGATGGACCCAGCAGGTATTGAGTTAAATGAAATAAATCAGATAGAGAAAGACAAATACCACATAATTTCACATACATAAAGAATCTATAGTACAAAATAAATAATCTGACATCAAAAATGGAAACAAATCCACAGATACAGAGAATACCTTAAGGGTTACTAGACAGGAGGGTAGTTGGGAGGATGGTGAAAACAGGCAGAGGTTTAAAGATAAAAAATATAAATATTTATAAAATGGTCATGGATATATAAAGTGTAGCATAAGAAAAATAGTCAGCAGTGTTGTAATAAATATGTAAGGGGGAAGAGGGATATTAGATTTAGTGGAGTGATTACTTGAGCTCAAATCACTATGCTGTGCAATTGAATCTAATATGTTAGTGTATGCCAACTATAACAGAAAAAATTCATTGAATTGTACAATGTAAATATGAGCAACTAAGAGTCAGAGTCTATTTTGATAAAACTGTGGGGAATGAAAATTATTATTCACTGGATTGTTTCCTAGCATTGACACTATGGCTCTCAAATCTAGGACAGAATTATTTATCTTGACTGTGACACAGCAGTGTTAATTTTTAGAAAGACTAGTGAGCTATTTTTGCCTGTGTTACTCGGGTCCTTGACTGGCCATTTAAATGTGTTTGGGAAAATAGACCTCTAAACACCTAGTTTTATTCAACCACTCACACATAATCAGATTGGCTAGCCTATCATTGCCTGGCTATTTCTGATATTAATTACACCCAGCTGGGCCAATAAGTGTGTGCAAGGTTTTGGGTCTGGAGGTATCATCTGAAGTAAGTCAGTTAGTGAATCTCTCTGCAACAGCTCTAGGCAACAAACACAAACTAGCAGTCCACAGTAGCTGAAGATGCTATACCTTCTGGGACCCTCTCATTTAAATATTGTTTTTCCTCTAGCCTTTCTGAAGACTAATGTACTTTACATCCCAGTGATTATTTTGTAACTAACAACTTGTATTTCTTAATCTTTTAACATTTTTTTACCCATCCTCTCAAATACCCCACCCATCTGTCAATCACCAGTTTGTTCTCTGTATCTATGAATCTGTTTTATTCTGCTTGTGTATTTCTTCTGTTCTTTATATTCCACATATAAATGACATCATATAATATTTGTCTATCTCTGTCTCACTTATTTCACTTAACATGATATGCTCTAGGTCCATCCATGTCATTACACATGGTAAGTTTTTTCATGCCTAAGTAATATTCCATTGCATATATGTACCACTTCTTTATCAAATAGTCTATTGATGGACACATAGGTTGCTTCCAAATTTTGGCTATTGTGAATAGTGTTGAAGTGAATATAGGATTATCTATACTTTTTCAAATTAGAGTTTTGATTTTATTTAGGTAAATACCCAAAAGTACAATTGCCTGGTCTTAAGGTAGTTCTATTTTTAATTTTTTGAGAAACCTCCATAATATTTTCCATAGTAGCATTACCAATTGTCAATCACACCAACAGTGCACAAGGGTTCTATATTCTCTACATCCTCACCAATGTCGTTGTTTTTTGATTCATTGATGACAGCCATTCTGGCAGGTGTGAGGTGATCTCTTTGTGGTTTTAGTTTGCATTTCTCCAATGATTAGTGACTTTGAGCATCTTCATGTCCACTGGTTATCTGTTCGTCCTCATTGGATAAAAATGCCTATTCATGTCCTGTGTCCATTTTTTAATTGGATTGTGTGGGGCTTCTTTGCTGTTGAGTTGTGAGAGTTTTTAAAATAATTTTTGGATATAAATGCATTATCAGATGTTTCATTGGCAAATATCTTCTCCCATTCAGAAAAGTATCTTTTCATTTTGTCAATAATTTCCTTTGTTGTGCAAAATCTTTTTAGTTTGATGTAGTTTCATTTGTTTATTTTTTCTTGTGGTTCCCTTGCCTAAGCTATATCAGAAAAAAAATATTACTAAGAACAATGTCAGAATTTGCTGACTATATTTTCTTCTAGGAATTTTATGGTTTTAGGTCTTACATTAAGTCCTTAATCTATTTTGAGTTTTTCTTGTATATGGTATAAGAAAGTGGTCCAGTTTCATATCTTGGCATGTATTTGTCTAGTTTTCCCAACACCATTTATTGAATAGATTGTCTTTACCCCATTATATATTCTTGTCTCTTTTGTAATGGATTAAATGAATATATAGGTATGGGTTTATTTCTAGTCTCTATTCTATTCCATTGATCTTTGTGTTGTGTTGTGTTGTGTTGTGTTGTGTTGTGTTGTGTTGTGTGTGTGTGTGTGTGTGCTACTGGCATGCTGTTTTGATTACTTTAGTCTTGTAATATAGTTTAATATCATATAGTGTGATACCTATAACTTTGTTTTTCTTTTTCAAGATCGTCACAGCTATTTGGGGTCTTTTATGGTTCCATATAAATTTCAGGGTTATTTGTTCACATTCTGAAAAAAATGCCATTGGTATTTTAATAAGAATTACATTGAATCTACAGATTGTGTTGGGTAGTACGGACAATTTGATGATGTTGATTCTACCTACCCATGGGCACAGTATATGCTTCCATTTATTTATACCTTCTTTAGTTTTTTTTCTTCCAATGACTTAAAATTTTACAAGTATAGGCCTTTTACCTACTTGGTTAAATTTATTCATAGATATTTTGTTGTTTTTGATGCAATTGTAAATAAGATGGTTTCCTTAATTTCTCTGATAGTTTATTATTTGTGTATAGTAATGCAACCAATTTGTAACTATTAATTTTGTACCCTACTACCTTACTGAATTCATTCATCAATGCTAACATTTCTTGGTGGCTCTTTAGGGTTCTCTATGTACAGTATCATGTCATCTGCAAATAATGAGTTTTACTTCTTTCTTTCTCATTTGAATGTCTTTATCTCTCTTGTGTGCAGTGGCTACAACTTCTAACACTATGTTTAATAAAAATGCTAAAAGTTGACATCCTTTTTTTATTCCTGATCTTAAGAAAAATGCTTTTATTTTTTCTCCATTGAGTACTATATGATGAACTGTGGGTTTACCATTTTGGGCCTTTATTATGTTGAAGTGTGTTTCCTTTATTCTCACTGTGCTGAGAATTAGAATCATAAATGGATGCTGGATTTTGTCAAACACATTTTCTGCATCTAATGATATATCATATAATTTTTATCTTTTAATTTTTAGATGTGGTGTGTCACATTAATTGAGTTGTGAATATTGAACCAAACTTGCATCTCAGTAATAAATCCCACTTGATCATGGTGTATGATCCTTTTAATGTATTGCTTAATATGATGTGCTACTACTTTGCTGAGAATTTTTGCATCTATGTTCATCAGGAATATCAGCCTATAATTCTTTCGTAATGTCTTTGTCTGATTCTAGAATCAGAGTAATGGTGACCTTATGAAATGAGCTTCGGGACCTTTCATCCTCTTGAATATTTTGGAATAGTTTGCGAAGAATAGATGTTAATTCTTTAAATATTAAAAAAAAAATAACCTATGAAGTCATCCAGTTCAGTACCTTTGTTTATTGGAAGTTTTTTGATGACTGATTCAATTTCATTAGCAGTAATTGGTTCATTCTGATTTTCTGTTTCATCTGGACATGGTCTTGAAATAGTATATACTTCTAGAAATGTATTCATCTCTTCCAGATTGTCCAATTTGTTGGCATACAATTACTGGTAATATTTTCTTATAATTCTTTGTATTTCTGTGGTCTTAATTATTACTTTTCCTCTTTCATCTCTGATTGTATTTATTTGGGTCCTTTCTCTGCTTTTCTTAATGAGTTTGGTTACAAATTTATTATACTGTTTACTTTTTCGAAGAACCAGCCCTTAGTTTCCTTGATCTTTTATGTTATATTTTAGACTCTATTTCATTTATTTCTGCTGTAATTTATTCCTTCCTTCTATTCACTTTGTGATTTCTTTGCTATTCTTTTTTCTAGTTCTTTTAGGTGTAAGGTTAGATTGTTTATTTGGCATTTTCTTGTTTCTCGAGGTAAACCTGTATTGCTTTGAATTCCTCTGTTTCTGCTGTGTCCCATAAATTTTAGTTGTTGTATTTTCATTTTTATTTTTCTCAATGGATCATTTGATTTCTTCTTTGATCTCATTGTTAACCCATATATTCTTTAGGAACATGTTATTCAGCCTCAATGTTTGTGTACTTTCATGTTTTTTTTTTTATTTTCCTTATAATTGATTTCTGGTTTTATACCATCGTGCTTGAAGAAGAAATTATCCAATTTCAATCTTCTTAAAATTATGGAGACTAGTTTTTTTGGCCTAATGTGGTCTATCCTGGAAAATCTTCCATTTGCACTTGAGAAGAATGTATATTCTGCTACTTTGAAGTGAAACACTCCAAAAATATCAATTAATTCCATCTGGTCTAGTGTATCATTTAAGGCCTTTCTTTCTTTGTTGATTTTCTGTCTGAAAATCTGTCCATTAGTGTAAGTGGGTGTTAAAATTTCTTACTATCACTGTATTAATGTCAATCTCTCCCTTTTATATCAGTCAATATTCACTTTATACATTTAGGTGCTCTTATGTTGGGCACATAAATATTTACTAGGGTTATATTCTCCTGTTTGATTGATCTCTTTATCATCATGTAATATTCTTCTATGTCTCTTATTATAGCCTTTGCTTTAAGGTCTATTTTGTCTAAGTATGGCTACCTCAGCATATTTTTGTATTTCTATTTGCATTAAATATCTTTTTTTCATCTCTTTACTTTCACTCTATATGTGTCTTTCAATCTGAAGTGGGTCTTTTTTTAAAATCTATTTGGCTACTATATATCTTTCTACTGGAGTATTTAATCTGTTTACTTTTAAAGTGATTAGTGATAGACATATAGTTTTGCCTCTTTATTATTCATATTTATGTTCTTTTTTATCTCATTATTTTTTATTAGCTTCAGCAGTACATTGGTTAGACATTTCTACAGTTTATAATGTGATTCCCCCAATTACTCTATAACCTATCTGGTTATAATCATACCCATTACAATATTCTTGATTGTATTTCTTAAGTTGTACTCTGCATCCCCATGACTATTTGTAACTACTAATTTTTACTTCTTCATCCCTTCAACCTTTTTTTCTTAACCTCCAAAACCCCCCTTCCCTCTGGCAGTCACCAGATTGTCCTCTGTACCTCTGAGTCTGTTCTTGTTTAATTTGTTCTTTTATTTCTTAGATTCCTCATCCCTTCTTAAAGAAGTCCCTTCAACATTTTTGTAATACAGACTTGGTTGTGTTGAATTTCTTTAGCTTTTTCCTGTCTGGGAAGCTCTTTTTCTTACTTTCAATTTTAATTGCTAGCCTTGCTTGGACGAGTAGTCTTTTTTTTTTTTTTCTTCCTTGCTTTTTTGTTGGGTTGTTTCTTATTCTTTAATTTTCTGGGTACAAACTGTTGAAAATTATTTTAGCCTTTAATCTCTTGTTTTAAAAACACAACCAGATATTGATCTTATCACAAAGATCTGATAGGAGATGAACTTGGGATTTCTCCTCTGGCCTATAAAGTTCATTTAGTCCAATAGAATATGTAATATAACACATATTTTATAAGCATTTTGTGCAAATCCTGTCTAATAAAAAACAAAAATCACAACTTTTATGATTTTTTTGGTGCAAAATTTTCTCTCTTCTCTCCGTTGCTCTTCTCTTCTCTCTTTTCTCTCCTTCTTTCCACTTCCCTCCCTTCTCCTCTCTTAACAGTTTTGATTCCCTTAATCACAGAAGAGCAAATTTCTTACCCAGACAAAATGAGCCCCTTGGAAATTTCCAGCCTCATAATTACTTAAACAATATTACATATGTATGTTAATTCAATTGTCTTCAAATATAAATATTTCTTAGCCAGCAAGTAACCAGGTTGTAGACTTTCTCCATTTTCATCTACTTTAAAATGAAACTGTTCAGCTAATGAAATTATTGTAGCCTAGCAGAAAGCTCAAATTGAATAAAAGTGTCTTTTTTTTTCTTTTTGATTTAAGGTCTTTTTTTTTTTAATGACATCCTTTTGTACTGAAATGTTACTACTCATTGTGTTTGATCCAATGTAGTGGCTGAATTTATAATTCTACCTCATAGGAAAATAACGTTTATTAGTTTCTTCTCAACTTTCCTGAAGTAACTATTCCTAACCTCATGCCACAGGGAGCTTTGATATTTGAACATTGTTAGGAAAATATTCAAAAGTCAGGGGAAGTTGAGGTGGAGGACAGATCGAGGGCCCTTCACCAGGATATTGATTTCTTGGTGACCCAATGCCAGAAAAGGCTTGGTTTGCTTCAAGTCAGGCCTTGAGACACCTGGGTTTTACTTACTCAGTTTCACTTAGACTGAAAGCATGGAAGCCTCACATCCAAGCCTCAGTGCTAGGCCAAGTTCTTCCAAAAATGTCTCCCCAAGGCTGAGACATGGTTGAGTACTGTACCCAGAAGGAAACTGAGGACAGCTGCTGCTGGATGAGACCTTGTAGTGTCAGAAGTTGGTGGGCCTGGATCATCTGCACCACCCAGAGTCCCTGAGTCCCTGGTGGAAGTGACTGGGGAATCTTAAAATTGCCATCAATAATAACACACATGCAAACAAACCACACATTGAAAAACTATCGATCAAATCTAAAGAATAAATGCTAGTTCAGATTAAACAATAGAAAAGCTGGTAAATAATGAAATAACTTTATTTAGACTTAACATGTAAATGACTTTTTATATCTAAAGTATAAAGTTGGGTTGCTATAAAGACTTCTATGCATCAGAGGAAGTATAATTTTTGTTAGACTGTACTGATACTATTAATAAGCATCAAAACTCATGCTAATTTTACCTACAAGAAAGATGCAGCATAAGACATAAAAAAAGTTATAGTACTGCTTGGTAGAAACATATCTGTAAAATAATGTTTAGCTTTCCAACTTGGTGCTAGAAATGACAGACAACAAAATAGAAAAGAGATACATTTGTACAGTGTCATGAATTGCATTTAACTCAATGCCATGAGAAACATTTCTGGACATTGGTATATTTCCTTGAATCAAAAGTCACCCACTGTATGAGGGTTTTATAGAAATAAAAAAATCAACAGTATAACAGTTGTAATTGACCAATAGTCTCTAAACAATGTGTGCTTCTATAGTAAGTACTTGTATTGAAATGATATTTTAAGTATCACACAATGTTCTACAAATGTGCCTGGTAGGAAATGTAATTTGACAGTAGGATTAGACAGTACCACCAATAGTTGTGAAGAGGTAATGGGAAAGGATATTATGGGATGGTGCAAATAGGTAAGTCTTCACAGAGTCTTTGTGATTTCATTTGGAATTTGAGGAAAATGTAGAAGTTAAATAATCAGAGAGAGCAGAGAAGATCATTCCTGTAAAGCAAGCAATACAAGGAAGATTTTGACTAAACTGTGGGAGAAATTAAATGTAAAAATGAGGAATTACAGGTTTATTTGTTAGGCAATGAGGGGCTGCTGAAGGATTTAAATAAAGGGTAATATATGCAAAATAGCATTTTATGAAGATTTACTGGTCATCGAAAGAGAAAAGAAGTTAGAGATCATACTACCATCCAGGGAAGCAATGATGAGGGTCTGAACAAAGGTTGTGACAGAGAGGATAAAAAGAAGAAATATTACGGAAGAAAAGAAAATAATGGGTTTGTTACTGATGAGATATGAGGTAAAGAAGGATGAATAAACATTTGTGATAAGCAGGGTAATGATTTCAAAATCATGTTGCCCCTAAGTCTCTTCAGAAAGAAAATATGAAGAGAATAATTTGAAGACTTAAGCCTGAGCACAGAGGGAAGAATAATTGTATTCAAAAAATATTTATGTCCAAAGGAGAAACTGATTTTTGAAGAAACAATTAAATTTATTATATTTCTAGTTATTGCTGAATGTCATGCAGAGGTTTTGTGGAAAGTCTTTGGTATTATGTTGATACTTTTACAATATTAAATGTAGTTCAGACTACTATATATTCCTGAAGTACATACATGTTTGACCAAATATTTTTGCCATGTGGTACTTTAATTATGTAGATGAAGTCTTAGTTGTAAAGTCCAATCTTGATAATGAACCATTGAAAATTATATACAATTAGAATAATGTATATTAAAAGGGCTCAAAGTTTTGCTACCCTGAAGATGCCTTTTGGGATTTTGATTTTAAATTGGTTATTAAGAAACAAAAGACAGAAAGAACCTTTGACGCAGCCCTCTTTACTGTCCAAGGATTTAGACAGAAAATTCTACTTCAGGAAGAAAATCTTAGAATATTGCCTTAGCCTAATTTGAATTAAGTAAGGTAAATAGGAGGGCTACAGGCAGGGGCCTATAAGTTAGATACCCACTGAGTCCCATTGTTTCTGAGTTGCCTAGGAATTTGTCTGCCATGTTCATTCTTCTCTTCCTCAACTACCTGCAAATCACCCATTCTTGCTTCTGAAATCTAATACCCCATCCCTCACCTTTTCCACTGTTCAAGATTTCATATGTTAACTCACTCTCTCTGTAATTTTCATGCTTATGTGAATTCCTCATGCACGTGTATTATTTTTTTTTATTTTCTCCTGCTAGTCTGTCTTTATTGATTTGATTATTAGCTCAACTAGAAGACCTTAGAAGATGGGAAGAAAAGTATTACATTTTTATCCCTCCCACAATACATATAGAATATAATAAACAATAAATATGCTATATTGTGAACGTTGGTATTATTAGGGACATGTTCTTGATATCTGTCACTTTAGAAAACCTGATCTACACATTTTCTATTATAAAATGAAAATGGAAGCAAACCAAACTGCAGTGATTACAAACTAACATTAGTAACAGAATATTTGTAATGTATAAAAATGTTTTTTTAAAAATATAAAGCTGACACAGTAACTTGCAATTTAAATCTGCATCTAAAAAAGGAAAAATAGATATAAAATTATTTACATGTTCTAATGTATTTTTGTTCACTGTGAGTGCAAATTCAAGTCAACACACCTTACATATATACTCAGCTGAGAACCATAGATTCATGTTTCAGTTTGCCTCAAACTTTTCTTGTTAGGTAGCAGCAAGCCATCAGTAAACCCCTAAAATTGTAGTAAGTATAGTAAGTGCTTCCATTTAAAGGAAAGTCAAATATTATGGCTTATTTTAGTTTCTCTTAGATAAAATGTTGGGCAATGTATTTATAACTCTATTTTGTTACCTTGCTACTTCTCTTTACTTCTATCCATGAATTGAAAATATAATCTTAAGTGCCCTTATAGAGTTTCAGTTTCCAAAAACTGATGCATCTTTACAGCTAAATATACAGACTCTTTTCTCTCTAAAACCAGTTTTGCACTAAAGGTCTTACTTTATTTTAAAGCTGAAGAAGCAACCATATAATGTCTCTAATGGAAAGTGTACTATTTCTTGATTGAGGCTGGTATACCCATGTTCTATCTGTCTTCTATCTAAACCTATTCATACTAATCAGATCAAGTCATGTATACTGAGGGGAAGCAGAGTTTGCCACTCCCAAATTCTACTTTTTAGGATATTGATTATTTTAAGCCAGTTATTTTAAGACATAAGACTCAAATAGAATTTTAACCCTCCCTCTTTACCTGCTTAAAGGAATTCAAATAGAAAAAAAATCTGCTTAGAGAAGGAAACTATCATCTGAGCATCACAATATAATTAAGTATGGTAGATAAGGAGAAGCTAAGAAAAGTCTGTTTGTTAGATTTCCCTGTGTCTCATTTTTTTTAGGTGGCCAGGCAAGAATTCCTTTAGCATATATAAGCTATTTCTCATTTACATGTGAATTTGCTACTTTCCTTTTGAAGTTCCAGACCCTTACCTCTCTCTTCTTATTCTAGAAAAACTTATAAGCTTCAGCTGCCTGATTTGTCCTGGGGTCCAATATTCTTAAAGAGACTTTATATATATATATATATATATATATATATATATATATATATATATATATATATATATAGAGAGAGAGAGAGAGAGAGAGAGAGAGAGAGAGTACATATATATATATATAATTTGTTTACTTTCTTCTGTTAATTTCTCCCATATCAATTTGATTATTAAATCAGCCAGAAGAACTTAAAAGAATAGAAGAAAAATTACTTTTCTGCTCCCACACTACTAAAAGGTAAAGATTAAACAAATAATATAAAATACACATTTATGAAACTAAATGGTCAAAATTAAATAAAGGTAACTATTACAACCTACTACGGCTCAGATACTGTGTTAAACACTTTTTTTTACATGATCTCTTTTGACACAACAATCCCACCAAGGTATATAGGTGATCCTTGCTATCCATCTATTCATCATGTTGCTTTCAGCAGTTATAAAGTTTCTTGAGGAGCTAATATAATTAAAATGTAAAAATATTCACTAATTAACTATATTAAATTCTCACTTAATTATCCCTTCATGATAAATAGTAGTATTCCTTTCTTTTGATTAAATGCTAGTCATAAACCAGTATTTCAATGCAGACACATTTAAATTTGTCACAATGTAAAATTGTGAATTTTATAAAAGATGCAAAATTTTATTAAATGAATGAAAATGATATTGGAAATTACTTGTGAAATTGACAAATAGGAATTTTAGAGATGAGCTACTTAATAGTTAAGTAAGAGAACACTGACCAGAATGATGAAACTAGAGTTCTTTGGAAAACTGCTGAAGCCCTTTGTTACTTTCCAGAAATGATCTTATTAATGAGAATGCAAACAAAATAAAATATAAAGTTCAGGGCATAATAACACACATATAGATCAATGGAACAGACTAAAAATCCAGGAAATAAATCCATACCTATACCTTCATTTAATGTATGACAAAGGAGAGAAGATTATACAATCAGATAAAGACAGTCTCTTCAATTAATGGTGTTGGAACAAATGGATAGATACATGCAAAAATAAAAATGAACCAGCTTCTGTCATGACATACTACTGAAAAGGTCACAAAGATGTAGTAATGGGTTAAGGATAGGAACCTACGTGCTAATCGCTACGTCTCGCTTCTGGACACCTGCCTGCTTGAAAAGTTATTGTTTGACTATTACCCATGGGAACCTAACATTTTAACATTACGTTTTCTGCTTCTGTACCCCCCGCTTGCACAACCCACCTTTAGGTTGACAAGTAGTGAATAGAAGAAATATAGACCTTTGTGATTAAGACAAAATGATTTATAGGATTTAGTGCTTAAAACCCTTGTACCTTTATGTTTCAGGGCTGCTCCTTTGGAAGGACAGCCACCGGCTAATAAACTGCCTCTAATATCAGAGCACTCAGGTTGAGTCTGGTTATTCCGGACACTTCTTACACCATATATAAGAATAAACTCAAAATGGGTTAAACACTTAAATATAAGACCTAAAACCATAAAATCCTTAGAAGAAAACATAGGCTTTTTGATGTTGCTCTTAGTAATAATTTTTGATGTTGCTCTTAGTAATAATTTTTCTGATATATCTCCTAAGACAAGAGAAATGAAAGAAAAAATAAACAAATGAAACTACATCAAACGAACAAGTTCTTGCGCAGCAAGGGAAATCATCAACAAAACAAAGACAGCCTACTGAATGAGAGAAGATATTTGCCTATAATACATCTGATAAGAGATTAATATTCAAAATTTATAAAGAACTCACACAGCTCAACATAAAAAAAATCCAAACAATCTATTTGAAAAATGGGCACAAAACCTGAAGAGGACCAAATAGGACATAAAGATAGCCAATAGATATATAAAAAGATGCTCAATGTCACTAATCATTGGATAAATGTAAAGTAAAACCAAAATAAGATATTACCTCACACTTGCCTGATTAACTATCATAAATAAATTAAAAAAAACAAGTGTTGGTGAAAATGTGGCAAAAATAGAACCCTTGTACACTGTTGGAACAGCCATTATGAAAAACATTATGGAGGTTTCTCAAAAAATTAAAAATAGAACTACCTTATGAACCAGCAATTGCATTTCTGGGTATTTGTTTAAAAAATACCAAAACACTAATTTAGAAAGATTTATTCACCCCTATGTCGCTGCAGAGCTATTTACAATAGCCAAGATATGGAAGAAACCTAAATGCTCATCAATAGATTTTTAGATAAAGCAGTTGTGGTACATATATACAATGAAATATTACTCAGTCATAATTAAAAAAATGAAATCTTACAACTTGCTGTAACATAGATGTACCTAGAGAATATCATGTTGAGTGAAATAAGTCAGACAAATAAAAGACAAATATCATATGATTTTACTTATATTTAGAATCTATGAAAAAGAAAAAGAAGCAAACAAACAAAATTAAAACAGACTTACAGATACAGAAAAAAAGCTGGTGATTTCCAGAGGAGAGGATAGATGGGGACATAATAAAGAAGGTGATGAGATTAAGAAGTACAAATTAGTAGTTAAAAAACAGTCACAGGGATGTAGAGTAGAGCATAAGGAATAAAAATTAAAAACAAACAAACTAAAAAACAGAAAACATTAGGGCCTGCTACAACTAATGAGATTTTCCACCTAGAGCCAGCTATGTGCAAATGAGAGATTTAAACTCAAACTCTTCAGCCTATTTTTTTTTTTTACTTGATGAAAAACACAAAAATCACAAATTAACCACTCATAATTTTTCTTTTCTGGAAATGAAAACTATATCAATTTTCTCTTGTTGGAACAAAATACAGTGAGGATCATATATGTTTAAAAGTTAGCCTTTTACTTTTAAAGGTATAATACTAATTATTTTGATAAATGTTAGATTTAAGGCTAAGACAAATGTTTGAAGAAAGTGAAGAAAGGAGAAAGAGAAACAGAGTTAAAGTCACTGTGTAAGCACTGATTGGTTGGCTGTGTTTTGCTGAAATAAACATTATGAGTCCTGTGTCAGTGATATGAGCTATAGGGTTTTCTGCCCTTGGGCTTGCCTACTTGGAATTACCACCAATGTTAAGAAAATCTCACCTCATATTTTCTTTTAAGACTGTTTCTTTGCAATAGTATGTTTTATTGTTTTTAAGCATTTCTAATGTTCTTGAATGGCCTTGTCTGCCATTATAACAGCTCCACGTATTTATGCCTTTATTGTGACTACATACTTTATATAGTTTCATCTTTGGCTATTATTAAGCAATATTTTAGGTTATTCTATATTTTACCTTTCCTATATAAAACAATCATCACATAGTAGGTACCCATGACATAATTTGTGAATGAATGAAAGAGTGAATGAATGACAAAGGATAGAATAGATTAAACCTCTTTAAGAACAGGAACGTTTTATTTATCCATGTATCTTGTGAGTTTAGCACAGTGTCTATGACTTAGTAGGTGTTCAGTAAACTAATGAGAATAAGGAGGGAATTTAAGAGATTATTCTGATGAAATAGCCAGTAAAGTGCATTAGAAATAATACTAATTTTGAACTCAGGCAGTTCCAGCTTTTATAAAATAGTTCTACCAGACTGTAATGTTAAATAAGCTATTTAATTTACTTGAACCTTAGCTTATTTTTTATTAATGACAAGAACATATTTTTATTGTTATGAGAGTTGAATTATAATGAATGTAAAATACTTAATAACATATATACAGAGTGTAGGGTTTTTTTAAAGTTAGATGATAAACCAATATAAAAAGCTAAAAGACAGGAGTTCAATTATTTCAATGAATAACTGAAAGAAAGATCATGACTATTAATATGACAGGTTTTAATAGATCATAGTCAAGCAGAAACAGAAGCAATGGGCATAAATGATATTAGAAGGATTCTGGCAAGAAAGCATTACATGTAGACTGTACCATAATTCTTGGATAATAACAAGACATTTTTTAATGATAATTCATTAGCTCTAATATTTCCTCTTCTATGACACTGCTATGACACTACAGAAGCAGTGTGGAAAATGTGTTTTGCTTGCCTTGCAGATATATCTCGGTAAAGATCACGTGGAGACAATAATAGTACAGGCAGCGTTCAAAATCTGTTAAAATATACAAATAATAGTATGAAAAATTCAGCAAGAAAGAAACAAGATCTTTATTGCTACAAGTCCAGAACACTAATGAAATGATTTAGGGATATTTCAATCCAGTTTTCATAATGACATGTATTTGTCTGGTAGCAAACATAGTGTACATAATGTTTCACATAACTTTCATTTAACATTGCCCTCTGTTATTAAACAGTTACGATATTATTTTAATGATTATATAACATGTGTGTAATATCACTCAACTATTCTTATAGCAAAGACTTTTTATTATTTTTCATGAATATAAATAATAATGCAATAAGCATCTTTGTGCATTATTTCCCTATGGTAAATTTCTGAAATTGGATTAAAGCATTTTAACATTTGTGACTTTTGCCAAATGTCTTTCCAAAAAGATTATCAACTTACAATATATGACAATATTTAAAGATCCTGTGTTATTTTTGTCTCTGTAGATGTTCAATGTCTCTAGTCATGATGGGTTGTGCTTTTGCTCATTGGTACCTTCTAAAGTATTCTGCCACTGTTTTATAGCAGTAAATTCTTGGTGTGAATTCTATGCTTCATCTTGTTTTTCATATCCGTTTGCAGCTCTTAGGCTAGTAATCATAATGTCTCTTATTCCTTTGCCTTAAGAATATTGTTTGATCTGAACAGTATGTAATATCTGATTTATTCTACCTTACAAGCTCAGCTGGAAGCTTTACATTTTTGCCCAAAAATATGAAGATAACACTTTAAATTCTATACACTGATAGATCTTATTGATTCAAACCTATACTAATGAAAAAAATAAATAACTAGGATCAGTAGTACATTAGCAAAGATAAATTTTTTCAAAAGATAAATTAATAAGGCTACATAAGAATTCCATCTGCCACCTAGACCTAATCAACATCTTAACTATAATGAAAATGAACCATGCTCAGGTTTTAAAAAATCATGATTTAGCACCTTCCACAAAATAATGCAAGAAGAGCTAAATTTTTCCATTATTTCAGATTATAAATAGATCAGAGGTGTCTTAGAGACCGTGAGCAGAGAAAAGATGTAAGTACCTCTTCAGTTTTTCAGTACCTCTTCAATTTTGTTAAGATCATTATAAGAACCACATGAAATGTACTGGCATTAGCCTAACACTAACTAAATATGCACTGTATAATCTAGACTAATGATAAATTTAGCTACACTAGGACTTTTAAAAGACAAAATAGAAAGATGGCAGAGTACAAAAATTCTGTGACCACCTCAAAATTACAACTAAACTACAAAATAACCATCATTGAAAATTGCCTGAAGTCTAGCTTAATAGAAGTCCTATAACTAAGGATATACAGAAGAAGCCACTTTGAGACTGGTAGAAGGGGGCAGAGCTGAGGAATGAGCCCATCCCATACCGATGTGTGGAGGTTAAAAATCAGAAGGGTTATCTCAGCAGGTGTGGCCCTTTGTGAGGAGTGAGGTGTCCCAAATCCACACTAGACTCCTCAATCTATGTCTCCAGTGCCAAAAAAGAGAAGTCCCACAACTTTTAATGAAAAAAAAAAAACAACAGCAGATATTGTGGCTGAATGAGATAGTGGGCAGCTGGAATCCAAGGCTGTTCTCTTAAAGGGCCAACATATAAACTTGCTCATTGACAGACACACTTGTTTTGGGCTCCAGTGCTGATGAAGCAACTTGAAAGGTACCAGGGACATATAGGAGGGAACTTAATTGTCTGGATTCAGGACAAGGGCTGGAGAGGTAGCTTTCTCCCAGACAGAAGTGCTGGCAGAAGCCATTATTCCTTTGGTGAGCCCTCCAATTACCCAGCATGCATGCACAGATGAGCTCTATTTCTGAGTCTCTATCAATCTAATGAATGCTATTTACCCCACCCTAGTGATTATCTGAGACCCCAGCCCACCCAAATTGTGGACCCACCTAAGTCACTTCTGGTGGCTATTCTATATAAATGGCCTGCTTTGGTTTATAGTGTGTACTTTTCTAAAACCTCTCAAAGATTCACACACCCCAAACAAGCAGCATTTGGCTTCGATGTGCCCCATACCTCTTGCTATGCAGCCCCAAATACAGTACTAGCATTGACAGGACTCAGTTCAAAGCTTAGTCTCTCTGAGGCACCTCTAAGTCCTGCACAAAGTGTTAACCCTCTGCAGATTACTTTGCAGCTCATACCAAGTGGCCCCAGGCAGGGCACAGACAGCGACTGACCTTAGGTTGCACAAGAGGACCTTACCCCCAAGAGATCCCAGAACTAACACATCCAGTGGCCAGCTCCTGACCACACTAGAGCATCACATAACCATCTTCACAAAAAACACACCCAAAGGACAGACTTGGGAGGTACCAGAGCCTGCTGGAGCAAATACTGATTGGGGGGTCAGCCCCTGCAGAGCAGTTTGTATGTACCAGAAGGATAAGATAAAGAGAGAGCAAGAAGTTGAAAACTTATTTGAAGAAATAATGACTGAAAATTTTCCTAACCTGGTGAAGTAAATAGATATATAAGCTCAGGAAGTGCAGAGAATCCCAAATAAAATGAACCCAAAATGACCCACACCAAGACACATTACAACTGAAATGCCAAACGTTAAAGATGAAGGCAATTAATTACCTACAAGAGAGTTTCTATAAGTCTGTCAACTAATTTTTTAACAGAAACTTTACAGGCCAGGAGAGATTGTCATGAAATTTTCAATGTGATGAAAAGCAAGGACTTACAATCAAATCTACTGTGCTCAGCAAGGCTATTACATCAAATTGAAGGAGAGATAAAGAGATTCCCAGATCAAGGCTTTGATAAGAAAGCCTAAAGAATTTTATCACCAACAAGCCAATATTATCAGAAATGTTAAAGGGATTTCATTAAGATTTTTAAAAGATCGAAAATATAAATAATAAAAAGGCAATCACTATATATCAGTTGAAAATCACCTTAAATGTAAATGAATTAAATGCTGCAATCAAAAGAAATATAGTGGCTGGGAGAAGAAAACAAGACCCATACATATGCTGCCTGCAAGAGACTCACCCCAAATTGAATGACAAACATAGACTGAAAGTAAAGGAATAGAAAAAAAAATATTTCAAGAAAATGAAAATTAAAGATCAAAAACAAAAACTGAAGAACCAATGCTTATATCAGACAAAACTGTCTTTAAAACAAAGGCTACAAGAGATAAATAAGGACCCAGTAAATCCACTTCTGGGTATTTATCAGAAGAAACCCAAGACACTGCTTCAAAGGGACATATGCACCCACATGTTAATTGTAATATTATTTACAGTAGCCCAGATAAGGAGACAATCTATTTGTCCATACATAGATGAATGAATGGAGAAGTGGTACATGTTTACAATGGAGCACTGTTCAGCTCTAAAGAAGAATTAAATCTTGCCATTTGCAATAACATGGATGGAACTGGAGGATATTGTGTTGAGTGGATTTAGACAAAGTCAGGTACTGTGTGATTTAATATATATGTGTAATATAAAAACTAGTTAAAAAAACAAACAAAACAGAAATAAACTCATAGATACAGTGAGCATTGTAATGGTTGCCAGGTAGAAGGGGGTTTTGGGGTATGGGTGAATGGGGGGAGAAGGGATTAAGAGGTACATATTGGTAGCTATAAAATAGTCCTGGGGATGTAAATTATAGCATAAGGAATATATTTAAAAATATTGTAACAACTCTGTATAATGTCAAATGTGATGAAGGACAGGGAAAATCCTCCCAAATGGGCTTGCACCAAGAGAGAGGGTTCTTGACTGAGTGCAAGAAAGAATTCAAGTGCATGCCAGAGTTAGAGTCAAAAGGAAAAATTTTAGAGAAGGGATAACACTCCATAGACAGAGAATGTTCTCCTCTCAGAAACAGAGAATAAGAAAGCCTAAGAGACACTCAGAGGGACAGGGACAACAGAGGGACAGAACAAAAGACAGTGGGAAAGTCTAAGAAAAAGACACTGAGAGGGTACCAGAGAGTGTTCAGGAAATTCAGTTTATATATCATTCTTAATTTCAATGAATTACAATGAAAAGACTTTGTTTACCCATTTTTCTTTGATACGGGCATACAGCAAGGAAGGATAAGAGTATGTATTGTGAAAGGGTAAAAATATGTGGTATGAAAGGTCTGCTAGTAAATCCCAGCCTTTAATCCATAGGTTCCCTGTGGTTTTAGACATAGGGAATAAATAATTTTATTTTGTGTCAGACATGACTTAAGACTATGTTTTCCTGTTTTCCATTCATGGTATGGATAAATGGTTTGTTAGCAATCCCAGCAGAATTCTTCCTTTGTTCTTCAAGTTTCCTTATGGTCTGACCATAGGGCTGATCAGCATATTGCAGTCTCTGAATATAGCTTGATTTAACTTTAGTTCCCTTGCCTTCTTCCTACATTAGACGTGTACTACATATATCAGAGTGCTCAGTTTGTAAGTTAGATGAATATCTAAGCACTATTTTGTACACTTGAAACTAATATAATATTATACATAACTATAATTGAAAAATAAATAAATTATTTTATAAAGAAAAAGCCTTTAGAATGAGGTAACTAAAGTGTCTTTATTTTCCATAAAAAATAAAAAGAGAAAGAATAGTGCATGATTATTATCTTCAGTTTAAAAAAAAAGATTGCTCTACTTTTAGTTTCAGTAGATTGAAGCCATTTAACTTCAAGGTAAAGTTATTAAAATTAAAAAGGCTAGTGCACACTTATTTCTGAATATTTAATCGGTACACAGAGAACTGGCATAATTTCAAGCTGTCAATCACAGATTTTTAAATGCATATTAGCTAATGGATATGTAAAATTATGCTTATTTTGTCTTAGATAAATACTTAATTAAAAATCCTTTGAGGGAAAAAATCTTTGCATCATTAAAGAAAAGCAAACATTATGTGAAACAGTATGTAACTTTAGAGAGAGAAATTAGGATTCTTTTTCACAGTAGAGTACTTTGCTGAATCTTTAATATCTGAAGTTTTCAGAACAGGTAATACTTTTAGGAGTTTAAAACGATGCTTACATAACATATAGGATACCACAGCTGATTCTCAGGGAAGAATTTTGTTTATTCAGATTTAAATATGAGCATACTAAAGCATGAGGCAATCAATTTTTTTTTCTCAGACAGCAATTTGCTACATTCTCAGTAGAAATCATAAGCATGAGACAAACTTCAGGATACACTGGAACTTTAATTAATTTAAGTAAAATGTGTAATAGTACTTCCATTTAAAGTTACACTATATTTTCAAATATTAACTGAGATATGCAAAAATAAACAGAAAAAATAAGGGTACTGCAGGGTCTAAATTTGACACTGTTTAAGGGAGCTTAAAGTGAAGATACCTATAATCACTTCTTGAATGGCATAGACAATATATATTATTTTAAATTCAGTACATCTGTTCTATATCTTAGTCGTCCCTACAAGCTCAGGTTTTAATAATATTAAACATTCAATTCCATCAAAGTTACCAAAGGTTTGTTAGATTTGCCTTAGTAGAAATATACAAATCCAGTTTTAAAACAGACAAATTAGGGATGGTTATTTATATTGTAAAAAGAATTGTCCTGTTACAAAATATTCTTAACAGCTTTAAAATAATCCCATTTCCTTGCTTATTGCATTTAAATGCTTTATATTGGGTAAAATTCACTTACACACAATAATTAAGTAGACATTTATGGGAGAAAGCAAGAGGCCCATGCACTTACTTGGGCTATAAAAGCTATGAAGGACAATCACATGTAGATATTTCATCTCCTCTGTAAAGATATATATATTTTTTAAGTTTGTAAGTTAATTGCATTGAACTTACTGATGACTGATGAACTTCAGATGACTGCTGAAACACTATAAGAGTCTCTAAAGAAACATTAAAAGCCAAATCACTCAATGTCCTGGAAACATTCTGTTGTTTTACTCCAGAAGTAGTAGTTACACATGTGTAGAGGTTCAGAAAGAATCTCCCGAGAATATGCCACCCTGGCATGCAGATTATTTTGAGTAAAAATAAAGCCTGATAAACTCAAGAATTTTTAACCCTCTTCCTTACCAGCTTAAGGGAATTCAGATAGAAAAATCTGCTCCTGAAGAGAACCTTAGCATATCCACCCTAGCATATATGAACTAAATGTAGTAGACAGGTAGGGTTCAAGCAAAAGTCTTAGATTCCCCGCTGTGCTCCACTGTTTCTGGGTGGCCCAGCAAGAATTTGTTTACCACGTTTGTTTTTTCTTCTTTATCTGTGAATTGCCTACATCCTTATCCTTCCTCCAAAATGACATAATAAATCTCATTTTGCCTGTCTTTGGAATTTTTATATTTATGTGAAATTCTTGTATTAAAAATGTTTTTTTTCCTGTTAATATGATGTATGTATTTGAATTACTTAACCAATCAAAAAAACTAAGAGGTAAGAGGAAAGTTTCCCCATTACGCCCAAAAGTGTTCATTTATATGAAAAGTCATTGAACTGTACAATATTTTGTGTACTTTTCTATGACTCTTATACTTCATTCAAATAAAAGCTAACTTACTAAAATAGCAAAAGTACAAATTTAAATTTATAATTATGAGACTCTTTCAGAACCTGTTCCTCAATTTTAATACACAGAAATTAGTCCTTCAAAAAAACCCCATTTTTTATAGAATGAATCAAGAATTAAGAATCATTTATTTGGCTAAATGATTTTCTGTATAAACAAGAATTGTAGTTTTCTGCCCAGCAAAATTTGGAAATAAATTTAAGGATATATATATATATATATATATATATATATATATATATATATATATTTTGAATTTGGGTCAGTAGGGGAGGGAAGTAGGAAGGGAGGAGGAAGCTAGAATAGAAGACAAAGAGAGAATGAGGTTGAGAAGTAAACTTAACTCTATGGAGAGAAAAAAACCAAAGCAGATTTCTTCCTAATCATAATTTGGCTAAGGACAGAAAAATAGTGAGATTGTTAAAAATGTATTTAAATATTTTTGAATTGATGAAGTACACCTAGACAAATATGTTGTGATTTGTCATTTGTAATTTATAAAATTAAGATTTCTTCCACTTGACAAATTATAAAGAACCGTGAATTTGATGTGTTTTTTTGGTATTTTTCCCCTTTAAGAGCAAATGAGAAAGCCATCTGAATTCAAAAGACCTGTGTTTAAACTCTAGTTGGTTTCTTGACCAACTGTAAGATCTTCTTAAATATTCTAATAGCTTCAAGTCTGTAAAACCAGAATAATAGCACCTAGCTTGCATGCAAACATACTTGATAAGCATGAGCTCCTGAGAAATGTTATCTGATTACTTCTTTTTAACAAAGATGGTGAGAAGGCTTCTGATTCTGGCTGAGCTGAAATAAACCTGAGGTGAAAAAACCTAAATCTCCAGCTGATCACAACTAAAAACTATGGACAATGTGCAGAAAAATTTAATAGGAGTTCTCTGAAATGTAAACGATAGTAGGCATATTGATGAGGGAAGTCAAACTCTGAAGAAAGATCAGAGGTGGTAAGTTTTCAATGTCGTGTCATTGTTTCTTTACCTGCTAGTATTTGTCACCATTGGGATTGATCTAAGTTTTTCATTGCCCCAGTGGTGCTGAGGGCCTTGGTCCTTTCCACAAATGCAGTGAAGAATTTCAGATCAGTGAAGATAGGAAAAGTAAAAAGATTTATTAAAGCATGTTTCAAAAAACAAACTATATCAGAGAGGACTGTCTATTACTAATATATATATATATATATATATATATATATATATATATATATATATATATATATATATATATATATTAGTAATCTGTGAGGTCAACCAAGGGTTGCCTTGCCTAAACATTAAAAAAAAAATGAAGATTGTATGTGGTTACTTTAGAGTGTCGCAATTCTTGTACTCTACTGATCTTGATTCTTTCTCTTCAGATAGCTCAAAGAATTGGGATAAGAGATTACTATGGAATGGATCTCTATGACTTCTCTAATGACATGAAAACATCTGGGTTTTCTGTCAAGATGTGGGACTTGGTTTTAAGAATAATAATATAAATAAAGAAACCATAGATTGTAGCCAGTACTCCAAGATACCTCTCAGTTCTATTTCCCAAGACCAGGCCCAAAATACATTTATGGTTGTGATTTAAAGCAATAGTTGTCAGATATTTTTCTGTATCTCACAAGATGGATAAAAATTGTATACTCAACACATTTTCATAGACTTACTTGATTTCAGTTATGGGCAATGAAATATATAAAATAGTCTGTCAGTCACATGCTATTTCTAGTGTTTTTTTATCTTCTTAACCCACTCAATTAAGAGTAAAGATATATACACTAAAGAAGAGAGCATAACTAAGATTGAAGAAACCAAATAAGGTAAAATGTTTGTAAACTTTGAACCTTAACTTTGTTTAGCAACAAATTACTTGCAACACACAAGCATATCATAATATAGAGGTTGAGAAATAAATGCTAACTTAAATTATATACTCTGTGCCCTATGGTGCTTATCAGGAATTGCAGTGCAAAACCCTGATATTGATTAACTTTACCTGAGAAACTCATACAACTCATGAGATTAAGTTATAGAATTTAAACAGAACTAGTTATTAAAGATATATTAACAACAGTCTATGAGGGAAACAAATGATTTTTATTCATCTTGCTAGTAAAAAAACAAAGCTATTTTTTCTATTGATATGTAGGAAATAAAGTTTATTTTATATTATCAATTGGCTATGATTTTAAGTTTTCTCTAGCACAATTTGTTCTCTAAACTTCCATTATTATTTCTACAATACAATTAGATTATAGCTTTTTAAATATATAAAATGGAGAGGGGAAAAATATGAAATAGATGAGACGCTTTGTTCATTCCTCTTGTGACCGAATCAAAATTGTGACAGAGACATGAAGCAAACAGCAAGCAGAGTCACCTGGGATCTAGATGAACAGAAGTACTACAGCAAAGGAGAGAAATAAGAAATCATCCTGCAAAGTTAGAAGGTAGGAGTGGGCAAAGATGCAGGGTGACCCGGTCCCAAGAAACTGAGTGGCACAGAGGCTATGGCCGCTGCAGAATCCTATTAAAGGGGCCATGTCCACGACTGGACTTTCGCTAGGATGGACCTGCTTTCTCTGAGCACCAGCACTGGGTCAGCTTCTGGGAAAGATGGGGCACCAGAGACTTAAAAGTGGACACTGAGTTGTTGAAGCAACGGCTGGAGGCAAGGCTTTCTTCCAGGCAGAAGTACTGGAAGTATCTATTATTTCTTTGTTGAGCCCTACACAGTCCCAATGTGTGGACTCAACACTGCTATAGCTGAGACTTCACTGAACTGGATAACAGAGGTAATTCTGTCTAGAGAATTCCCTGAAACTTCACCTCCCCCAATTTACAGACCCCACCCAGGACACATCCACTCGTGTAATCAGCAAGTTTAATGCTTAATGCTGAGCCAACTCCAAGATTCACACTGGTGACAGCTGAACTCAGTTTCTAGTGTGGCCTCTTGAGGAAACTATAAGCATAGCATCTGTGGATTGCTTGCTGAATCTTAACAGGTGGCCCCAGAGGGGCACAGGCTGGGGCTAAACTTGGCCTACAGCTACCCTACTCAGTATTGTGTGACTGGACACTTACTAAACAAAGCCACACTAACAAGACTGGGAGACTTAGGAGCTTTGCTTAGTACATAGAAACAGACACAGAAAGGTAAAAGAAAAGCAGAAATCATATGAGAAAACAGAACAGAGAAATAATGGATTTGAGCAATCTAACAGATTCAGAGTTCAAAAATGCTGGTTATAAAGATACTCAATGAACTTAGGGGAAGTGTAGATGAACTCAGTGAGAACTTTAACAAAAAGATAAAAAATTATATAAAAATGGAAATAGAAATTATGAAAGAGAACCTCATTTTCTGAGAAGAAGTGTATATTAGAGGAAATACACAGAGTGGATGAATAAGAGATAGAACCACCAATATAGAAAATGGGGAAGCCAAAAACACTCAGTCAGAGCAGCAAGAAAAAGGAAGCCAAGAATATAATAATAATTTAAGGAGTCTATGGGGCACAATTAAATGTAAAAATATCTGTGTCATAGGAGTACCTGAAAGGAAACAAGAAGTTGAATATCTATTTGAAGAAATAATGATGGAAAACTTTCCTAATCTGGTACAGAAAATAGACATACAACCCAAGGAAGCTCAGAGAGAGCCCCCCAAAAGAGGAACTCAAAGAGGCCCACACCAAAACACATCATTAAAATGCCAAAGGTTATATACAAAGAGAAAATCTTAAAAGCAGCAAGAGAAAAGCAGATAGTTACCTACAAGGGAGTACCCATAAGACTGGCAGCTTATTTCTCAAAAGAAACTATGCAAGTCAGAAGGACTGGGCACAAAATATTCAAAGTGATGAAAACCCAGGCTCTACAATCAAGAATACTTTATCCAGCAAAGCTATCATTTAGTGTTGAAAGACAGATAAAGAGATTTGCATACAAAAATAAGCAAAAGGAATTTATCAACACCAAGCCAGTATTCAGAAAATGTTAGAATAACTTTTATATGAAGAAAAAAAATGTATCAAAACAGGAATAAAGAATGGTAATAACTACATTCCTATCAACCAGTACCTCAAATGAAAAAGAATTAAGTGCTCCAACTAAAATACAAAATCATTGAATAGATAAAAAGAAAAGAACTAGACCCCTATGTAGGCTGCCTATAAGAGACTCACTTCAGATTAAAAGACACACACTGATAGAAAAAGACAAATATTGCATAATTCCACATACATGTGGAATCTATAGAACAAAATAAACAACAACAAAACTCATAGATACAAATAATATTTTGAGGGCTACTAGATGGGAGAGTGTTAAGGAGAATGGTGAAAAGGAGCAAAAAGATTAAGTAGTGCAAATGGATAGTTACAAAATAGACATAGAGATTTAAAGTGTAACATAAGGAAAATAGTTAATATGGTAATAAATATGTAAGGAGGAAGAGGGGTACTAGGTTTAGTGGGGTGATCACGTTGTGAGATATAGATTTCTAATCACTATGCTGTACAACTGAATCTAATATATTATTATATGCCAACTAAAATAGAAAAATATCACATTATACTATGTAAATACAAGCAACTAATTGTCTATTATATTTCAATAAATCCAGGAAAGAAAATATAAAAGTAAATATATAAGACACATTCACAAAAGTTCCTAAATTATATGTATATAGATCAATTAATAATCACATTGGGAGCCTACTTACTTAACTACTATCCAGATTAAGAAATAGAACATTATCAGAATTCGATGTACCCATACTCTCTTCCAATTATTATCTATTCTCCTATAAGAATTTAAAGTTTCACTTTATTTGAAACAGAATTTCAACAGTTTTGTATTGCACTTTATAAACCACTAATAAAAGTTGGAAAATAAGTTGCTATTGATTTACAAGAACTTAAGTTACCCATTCTTAGAGTAAGAAGGTGAAATAAGAGATTCTTTCTATACTAACAAACTTTATTGCTTCTGGAAACCAAGCTCCCAGACCTCTCACCTTTCAAACTTTGCCTATCACTCTTAGGGACAAAGTGCCAACTAAGTTTACATACTCAAAATTGTTTTCTAGTTTGGGTTACACTCAAAAAGAAAAGAAATGCATATGTAACCATTTAATTTCCTTAAAATATGTTTCACTTATAATTTCTCTTGGAGAAGAAAGAGACTGCACTAAATTGGTGAGATAAGGACAGTTCTGAATAATGATACAAGTGAATTTTATACCTCAAATATTAACAATCAATATTGTCTTTTATAACTTAGAACCCATTACTCTCTGTATTCAGGAAAACTGTGCGACCAAAAAATTTTTGAAATTAACAGAAAAAAAAGTCAGATACATCAATCATAACTCACGACTGACATTGCAGCTAAAGTGACAGGCTTCCTAGAACAATTATACATAGAGAGTGCTATACCACTGGCTATTGTTTTATTCTCAGTATTTCTCTCATGTTCTCAGTACAGCTCTGACAGGTATTTTTTTGAGAAAAATGCCAACTTCTTGCTTTCCTCCTTGTCTGACATGTATACGAGATACTCAGCATATGCTAACTGAATTATATAGCCTCTCTCAGAAATGTTGAAGACCCCATAGTGCTATTAATCATAATCTGTAGAGGTTCTTATTTCAATTAGACAAAATGTAAAATTATAGTGTTATGCTGGCACCATTTTACTTAAAAGTCCATCATCTTTGACATTATAAACATCTATTTCCTGAACTTTATAACTCAACCAATGAAATTTGCCTTGCAGTCAATACAGTAGGTGAGAAAATATCAATCTTTCGAGATTTTTTAAAACTAATAGATACTAAAAATACATATATTTGGCTATTATATTGGACTAAAAGATTGTGTGTGTGTGTGTGTGTGTGTGTGTGTGTGTGTGTGTGTGTGTGTAGAGAGAGAGAGAGAGAGAGATGTGATTTTTCATCTAATAAGACTTGCTTTGAAGAAGAAAAAACACTGAGTACTAAAAAAATTTTAAAAGCAAAGTAGAAAAGGTAGAGAAAAAGTATAATCTAAGTTTGAATTATAGCTTTATAATCATTATCATGTTTCTTTGCTTGACTTTTACCTAACTTCTCATTTCTGGCTCCAGATAATCTAATTATGATTGGTATATTTCCAAATTTTATATGCTATTTACGTTAGTAAAAGAGAGAAATAGATTCTAATTTGACTATATTCTGAATGATAGTGAATTTTCTGCAAGATCTGCAAATTAGTTTGTTTCCTCTCAGTTTATGTGGTCATAATCTTTTGATTTATTTTTCGTTTGAATAGACTCTATGGGTCTATTAAAAAAAACAGTCATCAACAAATCATGACCTACACAAGTTTTTTAGAGATTTTTACTTTTGATTGCTGCTTATTAATTAAGGTTTTTACTGCAGAATTTCTAAGAAATCAAGAATAATTGCTGTTAATTAGAAGGACACTTTTGTGAAAGCTACTTGCTAGGCACTTTATATTTTAATCATCACAATAACCCTTCAAGCTTGATATTTTTTTAAATTCTTATTTTATGTAAAAAGAACCAAGGCTTAGAGAAATTAAGGACTACAAAGCAGACAAATATATGAGTGAGGATTAAAATCAGATTCACTGTTGCTGCATAATTTTTTCCCCATCATTTCCATTCAAGATGCCAGGGTAAGTTAATGCTGTGCTTAATGGAAAGGAAAAGAATGGAATAGAAAGAAACAAATGATCCTATGATCCCATTAAAATTACAACTAAATTATAGAACAATCAACATGTAGAACCATTTGAACAGTTAAACAGAAGTCCTGTAATGACTGATCTAAAGAAACCACATTGAGCCTGGTAGGAGGGATGGAGACACTAAATGAACTGACCCCACATTAATGTTTGCTGTGGTTGTGGTCAGTCCACACTAACAGTAATCAAAACACATTTTCAAGAAGAGGGCACACACAACCCACACAAAGGACAATCCTGGAGCATCCCACTCAAATGACTGAGGAAAATGTGCTACTGGGCCCCACAGGGTACCTAATACATAAAGTTACCCTGATAAAACTGGGGCACATAGCTGATTGACCTAATACATAGAAACAATCACAGAGAAGTAGCCAAAATGAAGAATAAGAAAATATGTCACAAATCAAAGAAAAAGAAAAAAAACCCACAAAAAGAATAAATTTAATTAAAAGAAACACTATTTCAACAAAATTTTGTATTTAAATGAAGTGGAGGGAAGCAATCTACCACATAAACAGTTTAAAACTGTTAGTAAGCATAAAAGGCACAGAAACCATTAAAAAAGAACCAGTCAGAAATGAAGAATATAATAATTAAAATGAAGAATACACTGGAAGAAATCAACAGCAGATTAGATAAATCAGAGGAGTGAATCAGCCATTTGGAGGACAAGGTAACAGAAAACACTCACTCAGAACTGCCAAAAAAAAAAAAAGAATTAAAAAATGAGGGTAGTTTAAGGGACATCTGGGACAACATCAAGCATAACAACACTTGCACCACAGCGGTTCCAGGGGGAGAAGAGAGAGAAAACAAGGGATTGAGAACTTAGTTGGAGAAAGAATATTGAAAAAGTTTTCTAAACTGGCAAAGGAAATAAATGTACATGTCCAGGAAATGCAGAGTCCTAAACAAGAGGAACCCAAAGAGGCCCTCACCAAGACACATCAAAATTAAAATGTCAAAGTTTAAAGACAAAGAGGATCTTAAAAGCAGCAAGAGAAAGTCAGTTAGTTAACTACAGGGGAGCTCCCATAAGACTGTCACCTAATTTATTAACAGAAACTTTGCAGACCAGAGGGGAGTGGGACAAAATAGTCAAAGTTATGAACATCAAGGACTTACAACCAAGATTACACTCCCCAGCATGACTATCATTTTAAAAATAAAGAAGAAATTAAAAGTTTTCCAGAAAGAATAAGCTAAAGAAATTTATTATCACCAAACCAGTATTTAAGAAATGTTAAAAGGACTTTTTAAGAAGAAAAAGAGGCATACCTATCGATAATCGCTTTAAAAGGAAATGGATTAAATGCTTCAATTGATAGACAAAGAGTGACTGAATGGATTATAAAAACAAGATACATAAATAAGCTCCCTACAAATGTTTCAGTTCAGATCAAAAGACTTAACGTTTAACATGAACTCTAAACAGATATTTTAAAAAAGAAGGTATTTAATAACATTTTTTAGAAAGCTTCATTCGCAATATTTACATTAAAAATGTAGATTTTAAAACAATGGCTATATTAAGAGGTAAGGAAGAACATTTTAAATGATAAAGGAATCAATCCAAAAACAGGATATAACCCTTGTAAATATTTGTGCACCTAACATAGGAGCCAATAAATACATAAACAAATATTAACCAACAACAAGGAAGAGATTTACAGTAATGCAATTATAGTAGGGTAATTTAACCCTCATTGACACTAAGGGATAGATCTTTTACACAGAAAATCAACAAGCAAACAGTGGCCTTACATGACACATTAGACAAGATAGATTTAATTGATAATTTTAGAGCATTTAACTGCCTCCTCCCCCAAAATGAGAGAATATACATTATTTTCAAGTGCACGTGGAACATTTTTCAAGACAATTCACATGTTAGGCCATAAAAAAGTCTTATTAAATTTAAGAAGATTGAAATCATATCAAGTGTATTCTCTGACCACAAGGATATGAAACCGGAACTCAATAACAAAACAAAACAAAACCTTGAAAAACAAACACATGGAGGCTAAGTAACATGATACTAAACAAATAATAGTTTAATAATGAAATCAAGGATGAAATTAAAAGAGACTTAGAGACAAATGAAAATGAAAACACAATGACCCCAAATCCATAAGACAGAGTGAAAGCAGTCCTAAGCAGAAAATTTATAGTAATATAGACATTAATAAAAAAAAACAAACAAACAAGACAAATCTCAAATAAACAATAAGACCTTATACTTAAAGGAAGAAGAAAAAGAGCAACAAACAAAACAAGAAGTTAATAGAAGGATGGAAATAATAAATATTTGAGAGAAAGTAAATAAAACCGAATTTAAAATATAATACAAAAGATTAATATAACCAAGAGCTGCTTTTTTTGAGAAGATAAACAAAACTGATAAAACTTTAACCAAAATCATCAAGAAAAATAGAACGAGAACTCAATAAATATAATCATAAATGAAAGAGAAGTAACATCTGACACCACAGAAAAACAAAAAGATTGTAGGAAAATACTACAGACACATTGAACAATCTGAAAGAAATGGATAAATTCTTAGAAACATACAATTTTCCAAAATTAAATCTAGAAGGAACAGATAATCTGAACAGATAGATTTCAAGAAACATGCAATCTTTGAAGTCAGACTTAAGAAAAACAAAATATGTGAATCATTTGATGACTACTAACAAAATTGAAATCGTTTTCAAAAACTCCCTACAAAAAATCATGGACAAAATAGCTTTACAGGTAAATTTTGCCAAAATATTTAAAGAAGAATTAACAGCTATTCTTCTCAAATTATTCCAAAAACATTAAGACAATGGAAGTCTTTCAACCTCACTTGATGAGGCAACCATTACTCTGATTCCAAAGAAAGACAAAGGCATTATAAAAAGAGAATGTTATAGGTCAATATCATTAATGAACATAAATACAAAAATTTCAAAACTATATTAGAAAATCAAATTCAGCAATATATTAACAAGATCATACACCATAATCAATTAGGATTTATTTCTGGGATACAAGTTTGGTTCAATATCTACAAGTCAATTAATATGATACATTACACAAACAAAATAAAAAATAAAAACTATATGATTATATCTATAGATATAAAATAAACATTTAACAAAATCCAGCATCTTTTTAGGATAAGAAACTCTCAGCAAAGGGGGATAGAGGGAACATACCTCAACATAATAAAGGCCATATATGATGAACCCACTGCTAACATTATGATCAATGGAGAAAAGCTTAAAGCAGTTTCCTTAAGATCAGAAAGAGGACAAAAATTTCCACTTTTACCACTTTTAACCTTTATAGTATTGGAAGTCTTAGCTACAGCAAGAAATAGAAATAAAAGGCTTCCAAATAGGAAAGGAAGAAATAAAACTGTCATTATTTGCAAGTGACATGATATTATACATAAAGAACCTTAAAAAATTCATGAGAAACTAGAACTGACAAATGATTCAATAAAGTAGCAGAATACAAAATAAATATTCAGAAATCAGATGCATTTCTAGAGGCCAATAATGAATTATCAGAAAGCGATATTTAGAAAATTCCAATTTACTCTTGTATCAAAAAATTACCTAGGAATACATTTAACCAAGGAGTTAAAAGAGAACTTTTCTTGAAAAATTACAAACATTAAAGAAAGAAATTGAAGATACAAATAAATGGAAGCATGTACCGTGCTCATGGATAAAAACAAAATAATAATAACATCATTAAAATTTCCAATCTATAAATTCAATGCAATTCTTATCAAAATATCAATGGTATTTTTTACAGAACTAGAACAAACTATTCTAAAGTTTATATAGAGTAACAAAAGATGCCAAATAGCCACAGAAATCTCAATGAGAACAAACTTGGAGGTATCACAGTACCTTATATCAAACTATATTTCATGGCTACAGTAATTAAAACATCATGCTACTATCATAAAAACAGACACATAGATCAATGGAACAGAATATAGGGCCCAGAAATAAATCCTTGCCTATGTAGTCATCTAATCTATGACAAAGGAAAACTAGCGAGATATTTGTAAAAAAAAAAAAAAAACTAACAATTTTTTTATACCATATACAAGAATATATTCAAAATAAATTAAGGATTCAAATGCAAGACCCAAAACTATAAAACTCCTAGAAGCAAAAATAGACAGCAACTCTCTGGCATTGCTCCTACTAATACTTTTTCTGATATATCTCCTTGAACAAAGGAAAGAAAAGAAAAATAAACAAATGAGACTGCATCAAACTAAAAAGTATTTGCACCTCAAAGGAAGCCGTCAACAAAACAAAAAGACAAATTATTTAATGAAAGAAGGTATTCCCTAATGATACATCCAATAAGGGATTAAAATTCAAAATTTATAAAGAACTCAAAAAATCTAACACCAAAAAAAATCAATCCAATTTAAAAATGAATAGACATTTTTCCAAAGAGAAAAATACATGGTCAATAAACATATGAAAAGATGTTTAATCTCACTGCTCATCCAAGAAATGCAAATTGAAACACAATATATTACCTCAAACCAGTCAGAATGGCTTTTCTAAATAATTCGATAAATTAAAAAAAAATCGACAATGATGTACACTGTTGGTGGTATTGTAAACTGGTGCAGCCACTATGCACAACAGTATGGAGTTTCCTGAAAAGATAGAAATAGAACTACTTTATGACCCACCAGTTTTACTTGTGGGTATTTATCTTAAGAAATCCAAAACACTAATTAAAAAAAAATATGCACCCCTATGTTCAATGTAGCATATGACAATAGTCAAGATATGGAAGCAAGATAAGTGCCCATCAACGGATGATTGGATACAGAAGATTTTTACATATATACAATGAAATATTACTTAGCCATACAAAAATAACACAATCTTATCATTTATAACAATGTGAATAAACCTGAAGGATATTATGCTAAGTAAAATAAGTCAATCAAAGAAAGAAAAGTACCATATGATTTTATGTATATATGGAATCTAAACAACAAAATAGAAAAAAAAAAGAACAATACACAAATAGATTCAGATGCAGAGAACAACCTGATATTTTCCAGATAGAAAAGGATTAGAGGTGCTGGGTGAAAAAAGTGAAAGGAGCAAAAAGTATAAATTCATAGTTCCATTCAGTCAGGGGCATGTAAAGTACAATATATGGATTATAGTCAATAATATTATGATAACTATGTATACTGCCAAATTTGTACTAGACAAATCAGTGAAGATCACTTAGAAAATGTTATAAATGTCTAATCACTATTTTCTACATCTGAAATTAATATAAAATAATATTGAACTGTAGTTTAAGAATTAATAAAGGGTGAGAAATGAAGGAAAATTGGTTTAAATTTTCAATTATAAAATAAATGTCATCATAATGTAATGTACAGCATAAGGAGTATAGTCAATATTACTGTAATAACATTGTACAATGTTAGATGGTTACTAGACCTTTCATGGCGATCACTTCTTTATGTATACAAATGTTAAATAAATATGGTGACCCTTGAAGCTAATGTAATATTGTATGTTAACTATATTTTAATAAAAACATTTTTCTGAAAGAAAAAAAAGATTTTTCTAAGTGATAATTGGGAACCTAAATTAAATTCCCTTTGGAAGGAAAGATTACAGTGTTTGGTGAATACCTACTCTGTGCCAAGCGACTTTAAATATAAAATTAAATTTAATCCTCAGAAATAGCAACAATTTAGAGAGTATTATTGGCTAGTCCCAGATAAATTTAGGCTCAGAAAGATTAACTGGGCTCATCAAATAAATTGCCTGAGGCAACTTATAGAGGTCTCACTGCAAAACCAATGTTTTTTTCACTATAAGAGAAACTTGTATTTCATTTTATTATTTTTTTCTTTTACTGAATTAATATATTATTATTAGGCTTTACTTTTTAAATTCTTTTAAAATATATATTTTTTTATTTTTTAGTTACAATTGACATATAATATTAGCTTTATTTGTACAACATAGTAATTACATAACATAAGAGGTGGATACCCTGATAAATCCAGTACCCACTTGACACCATACATAGTTATTACAATTTTATTGATTATATTTCTTATTCTATACTTATATACCTATGACTATTTTGTAATTACTAATTTGCATTTCTTAATCTCTTTTCTTTTTTCACTCACTGCTCAACCTGTTTTCATCTGGCAATCACCAAAATGTTCTCTGAATCTATAAGTTTGTTTCTGTTTTGTTTGTTTGTTTTGTTTTTTCTCTGCTTTACACATTTCACACAGCATAGTACGGTCCAAATCTATTCATGTTGTTTCAGATAGCAAGATTTCATTCTTTGTTACTGCTGAGTAATATTCCATTGTATATATGTACCAATTCTTCATCTATTCATCTATTGATAGATGCTTAGGTTGCCTTCTTTATCTTAGCTATTATAAATAATGCCGCAGTGGAAATATGAATATACATATCATTTTGAAGTCGTGTTTTGGATTTTTTCGGATAAATACCCAGAAATGAGATAACTGGTTCCTACTTTGTCTCTTGTTATAGTTTTTGTTTTAAAATCTATTTTGACTGGTATAAATATTGCTATCCTAGTTTTCTTTTTTTTTTGTTTCCATTTTCATGAACTACCTTTTTCCATCCCTTTACTTTCAGTCTATGTATCTTTTTCAACTGAAGTGAGTCTCTTGTAGGCAGCATATGTAAGGGTCTTGTTTTCTTATCCATTCAGCCACTTTATTTTTTGATTGAAGCATTTAATCTATTTACATTTAAAGTATTTTTTGATAGATCTGTAGTTGTCATTCTATTATTAATATTTTTAATTTTAAAAATCTTCTTAAAGAAGTCTCTCTAACATTTTTTGTAAATTTGTTTGTTGGTAATGATCTTCTTTAGCTTTTTCTTATCTCGGAAGCTTCTTATCTGTTCTTTGATTCTAAATGATAGCTCTGCTAGGTAGCCTAATCTTGTAGATTTTATCTCACATTATATTTTACATTTTATTACTGAATATTTAGTGCTAACTTTTTCTGGCCTGCAAAGTTTTATTGAGAAATCATCTGACAGTCCTATGGGAACTCCTTTGCAGCTGTCTGCTTTTCTCTCGCAGCTTTTAAGCTTTGTTTGTTCAACCTTTGGCATTTTAATTATAATGTGTTTTGGTGTGAGCTTCATTTCTATCTATTTCCTTTGCCTGGTTAAAAGAGTTTGCTTGTTTGTTTGTTTGTTTGTTTTTGTTTGTTTGTTTTTGTCATTACTTATTCAAGCATGTTTTCAACCCCTTGTTGTCTCTCTTCTTCTGGTACCCCTATGATGCAAATGTTGGTATGCTTGATATTGTCCCAGAGGCCCCTTAGACTATCCTCAAATTTTGGACTCTTTTTTTCTTTTTGTTATTCTGATTGAGTTTTATGCTACCTTATCATTCAAATCAAAGATTCAATCTTCTGCTTCATCTAACCTATTGTTGATTCCCTTTATAGTATTCTTCATTTTAGTTATTGTATTCTTCATTTATAACTAGTTCTTTTTTTCTGTTTTCTATCTCCATTTTTATGTTTCATAACTGCACTAGCATTGAAGGTTAGGGTGAGTAAATTTGTCAGTAAGTCCATATGTGGGCTCTCTAAAAAGAGCACTTGGGAAAACAGTTACTCTGTGTCTTACTCAGCCACAACTTCCGCTGGTTTTCACAGCCAGTGTTATGGGAATTTCTCTTTCTACCACTGAAAATTTGGCCTGGGGAGCCTGGTGTGGAGTTGAGACCCCTCACTTCTCAGGGAGGACCTCCCCAGATGATAAATCTCTCTTAATTTTTGACCACCACAGGTGGGTATGGGACTTGCCTGTTCTGTATCTCCAACCTTCCTAACAGTCTCGAGGTGGCTTCTTCTGTGTGCCATTAGTTGTAGGACTTCTGTTCAACTAGAATTCAGACAATTCTTAATGATGGTTGTTCTTCATTTAGTTGTAAATGTGATGTGATCGTGAAAGGAGACAAGCACAACATTTACCTACTTTGCTCTTTTGACTGCAACTCTGGACTTTCATTTTTAAATGTAATGCTCTAATCATAAAATAAGAATGATTACAGGACAATTCAGTCACATATTAACATTTCCATTCACTTTATGAAAATTTATAAACATGTACTCTTTATATCAAATACTGTGCTAGGCAAACTATTTCTAGGATGCTTGTTGATTGATTATTTACAGTTTTGTTTTTGTATTCTCTTATTCTTTTCCCATTCTACTTTTAGCTTCTCTTTCAGCTATGTGTAAAACAGTGTTTCACAATGAGCAAGTAATGGGTCAGTTATTTTTTAAAATGCTTTGTGGGACAAAGTGTTCAATAGCCAAATAAGTTTTGAGAAATGCTTCATGATATACCACAATCTTAGAGATTAACAATGAATGTTACTATTTTAAAAGCTTTGAAAAACCTTGCAAGAATGAGATTTCTTTAAAACAAAAAATAACCCTGCAGAACTATTTATTTTTTGCATGTAACTCCTATTAGCATCCTATGAAATTAGTGATCATGGCAACATGCTTTAAGAAATACTGGCCTAGCTCATTAAATGATACTTCTTACCCCAAAATAAAACTTCCTGCCTAACCCTCTGCACAGTCATATGTAACTAATTTTTAATAATTATTCATATATTCTAACATAATCACTTCATAATGCCAACCGAGTTAATGAAAGATAAGTCAAATATAGCATTTGACTAATTTTACACATGTTAAGTTTTGTGCTATCGTTTTTTTAGACAGATTATTCTGAAGAGAATGCATATATATATATATATATATATATATATATATATATACTGTGTTTATTATTAGTGATGTTGATCACTTTTTCATATACCTTTTGGTCATTTGCATGTATGCTTTAGCAAAATGTTTCTTCAAATCCTTGGCTTATTTTTAAACCAGATTGCTATTATTATTATTATTGTTATTATTATTATTATTATTATTATTATTATTATTATTATTTTGCTATTGAGTTATATGAGTTCCTTATTTACTAATAATCAGAGAATACAAATTGGATATCACCTTACATCTATAAGGATGGCTACTATGAAAAACAACAATTGGATATTACTTCACACTTATAAGAATGGCTACTATGAAAAAGAAAACAGATAATAATTGCCAGTAAAAATATGGAGAAAAGAAAATCCTTGCGCACTATTTGTGAGAATGTAAATTGGTGTAGCCATTATGAAAAATAAAACAGAGTTTCTTCAAAAAACACAAATAAAACTCATAAAAGTAAAGAGCACAGTGGTTGTTTGCCAGTGGCTAAGTGTTGAAGGAAATAGACAGATGTTGGTGAAAAGGTACAAATTTTCAATGAGAAGATAATAAGTTTTGGAAATCTAATGTACAACATGGTAACTTTAGTTAATTATACCATATTTTATACTTGAAATTGCTAAGATCATAGATCTTAAGTGTTTTCACCACAACAAAAATGTAACTATGGGAGGTGACGGATGTGTTAATCAGCTTGATTTTGGTAATAATTTTACAAAGTGCATGTATGTTAATCATCATAGTGTACACTCTGAATATATACAATTTTATGTGTCAATTATATCTCAATAAAGCAGATAAATATAAATTCAACCTACTAAATCACATTAAAATTTTACTGAATATAGTTATCATTACAAAAAATAAGCAATAGTGATTCTTCAGAAACAAACTGAAAAGTTATTTATATCTAATTATTTTCATAAATTAAATGAAAAAATGCTTAAGACAATTGTATTCCTTCTTCAACAATTCAAAACAATGCATTTGATGCTTACCTTAATTCATGCTTACAATAATGAACTCATACAAGAAGCTTAATGAGAAGTTATTTTCCAATATTTAGGTGAAATGCTTTTTACAAGCTTTCTTTTACAATAGTAGATAAAATTAGCCTAATCAATTAGGTGAAATAAAATAAGTAACTCATATCTAATTATAGAACAAAATTTAAATTATTTTTACACAATAACAATATAATCAGCTAATTCAGTGTTCTTGAGGGGTAGATAGGAAATGTAAATCACTATCAAGTTGCTTGCTACCAGGCTGACATCGCTAAATGTTCTTACTTTTACTTATTTGTTTTATTTATTTTATTTTTATAGTTTTTGAAAAACAATATTTTGTTATAAAATAAACACAAATACAGAAAACTATGGAAACCAAATGCTTAATAAATTACTATAAAGTGAACACCACTATATGGACTGAATGTTTAGATCTTCCCTGAAATGCATTTGTTGAAGCCCTGACCCCTAATATTTGAAGGTGGGCTTTTGGAGGTGATAGGTCACTTTTAAAATGACCATATTAGCCTAATAGAGTAAGATTATAAGTAAAATCAATGTCTGGAATATTAATGAGAAACATAAGAAAATAAAACACAAGACATATAGAGTTCTAGTCAAGATGATGAAGTAAAAAAATGTGTGCTTTCTTCCTCTTCCAACCAGATCAAATTAAAACTAAACTACAGATAGTCATCTTTGGGAATCTGAAGTTTAGCTGAACAGAAGTCCTACAGCTAGAAACACACAGAAAACGACACCTCGAGGCTGGTAGAAGGGGTGGAGATGTCAAATGGGCTGGTCCCACACCCATGTATGGTGGCTGAGATCAGGAGCATATCTTGACTGCAGGGCTCCCCATTGGAGGAGTGAGGCATCCAAGCACCATATCAGGATCTCTGGCCCAAAATTCCAGTGCCTGGAAGAGAAGTTGTCACAACTTATGTCTGCGAACACAAGCAGAGATTGTAGTTAATATGGAGGACTGCAGGAGTTGTAGACTCTCCACTTAAGGGGCACATGCATAAACTTACCTACTGATAGACTCACTTGCTATGAGCTCCAACTCTGGGGCAGTAGCTTGAAAGGTACCAGAGACATAGGGGGAGGAAACTAGTTTTCTGGCTTCAGGGTGAGGGATGAAGGAACATTTTCCTTCCAAGTAAAAGTGCTGGGAGAGAGTATTTTTGTTTCTTTATTAAGCCCTCCCCTGCTCAGCTTGCAGACCCAAGCTGCCACCATATCTGTGACTCCATCAACCTGACTGGTGATGGTTATCCCACCCTGGTAATTCCCTCTCAACGTGCAGGCCTACACAAGACATTCCAGTGTATGTTTCATACAAATAATCTGTCTTGGTTCATACTGTGGAATTTCCTAAAATCTCTTAGAAGGTCACAAAACTTAAACAAGCAGTATTTGACCTCAGTATGCCCTGTACCTCTTTCTGAGCAGTCCCAAGACCCACACTAGTGGGAGCTGGTATCAATTTGTGGCTTGGCATCTTGAGAAACTTACAAGCCCATCATGAGCTGTGGCTATCTGTAGATTGCTTGGTGGCTTATGCCAGGTGGCCCTACGTGGGGCACAGCTGGACTTAACCTGTGGCAGGGCCCTCCCAAGAGAAATTGGCCTGCATGTCTGATGGTGGCTGGCTCTGGTCTGAGCCAGAGCACTACCTGGGATAACATCTGAAAATGATATACCCAAAGGACAGACAGAGCAGGCATCAGAGCCCTACTAAAATGAATCCTGCTCTGTAGGATCAGCATTTGCACAACAGTTTCTCCCCTAGTCATGGCCAGTCATCATAGCCAATCATCCAGAGGGTCAATTCCTTCATATGACAAGCAAAGAGAAACCAAGGATCAACTATAACATAAAGAAATACAAAACCCATACAAGGAATATGTGTGGAGCACTGGTTTAGGTGACCAGGGAAGTCTAGGCCACTTGGACCCACAGCAAACCTACTACATAAGTCCACTCTATTAAGACCAGGAGATATAGCAGCCCTACTTAATATGTAGAAACAAATATGAGTAGGCAGACAAAATGGGAAGACAAAGAAACATGTCCCAAATGAAATCACAGAATGAAGTTTCAGAAAAACAACACAACAAAACAGAGACAAGCAGTCTACCAGATACAGAGTTCAAAAACACTTGTTATAAGGGTGCTCAATAAATGTAAGGGAAGAGTTATATATTCAGAAAGAACTTTAACAAAGAGATGGAAAATGTAAAAGTGGAGAGAGAAATAAAAAGAATCAGTCAGAAATTAAGAATACAATAACTGAAATGAAGAATATCTTAGGGGAAATTGAAAGTATATTAGATGAGTGGAGGATTCAATAAGCGATTTAGAAGATAAGGTAGCAGGAAACACTGAATCAGAGCAGCAATAAAAATTTTTAAAAATTGTATAGTTTAAGGGGTCTCTGGGACAACATCAAGCATAACAACATTTGCATCATAGGGGTGCCAGAAGAAGAGAGAGAGAGCAAGGAGTTGAAAACTTATTTGAAGAAATAATTACATTAAACTTCTCTAACCTGGTGAAGAAAATAAACATACCAGCCCAGGAAATGCAGAGAATCTCAAACAAGATGAACCCAAAGAGGACCACACCAAGACACCAAGACACAACAAAATTAAAATGCCAAAAGTTAAGAACAAAGAGAGACTCTTAAAAGCAACAAGAGAAAAACAATTAGTTGCCTACAAGTGAGCTACCACAAGACTGTCACCTGATTTCTCCAGAGAAACTTTGCTGACCAGAAAAGATTGCTAGAAAATATTCAAAGAGAATAAAAGCTAGGGACCTAAAAGCAAGATGACTATACCTAGCAAATCTATCATTTAGATCTTCCCAGTCAAGAAAAAGCTACATGAAATTCATCAACACCAAACCAGTGTTATGAGAATAGTTAAAGGGGCTTTTTGTTGTTGTTGTTCATCTCCCATAGTTAGATTTCTTTCAGTCACCACATAATTGAACTCTTTTACTCCATCTACTTCCCCCATCCTCTTTCCCAACACCATAGAGTAACCACTACTCTATTGTCCATGTCCATGAGTCTCTGTTTGATTGTCCTGTTTGTTTGTTGCTTTTAGGTTTATATCCCACATATAAGTGATAATGTGGTTTTCAACTTTATCTGTCTGGCTTATATTGCTTAGCATGATTATCTCAAGCTCTATCCGTGTTGTCTCAACTGGCAGTATGTCATCTCTTCTTATGGCTGAGTAATATTCCATTCTATATATGTACCACAACTTCTTTAGCCAATCATCTATTGTAGAACACTTCAGTTGCTTCCATGTCCTGGTCACCGAGAATAGTACTGCTATGAACATTGATGTGCAAATATCTTTTCTAACATGAGTTTTCAAGTGTTTGGGGTAAATACCCAGTAGAGGGATTGCCAGATCATATGGTAGACCAATTCTTAATTTTTTGAGGAAACTCCATATTGTTTTCCATAGCAGCTGTACCAATTTGCAGTCCCACCAGCAGTGTATGAGGGTTCATTTTAGTCTGAATCTTCTCCAACATTTGTATTACTTATCCTGTTAATAACAACTATTCTAACAGATATGAGATGGTATCTCATTGTGGTTTTGATTTGCATTTCTCTAATAGCTAGTGATGTTGAACATTTTTTTTTATATGTTTGCTGGCCATTCGTATGTCTTCTTGAGAGAAGTGTCTTTAGGTCCTCTACCCATTTTTGGATTTGATCATTTGTTTGTTGTTGTTGTTGTTGTTGTTGTTGTTGTTGTTGTTGAATTGTATGAGTTCTTCGGATATTTTGAATATTAGGCCCTTGTCAAAGGCATTCCTTGCAAATATATTTTCCCATTCAAAAAGTTGTCTCTTTACCTTGTTGATGGTTTCTTTTTCTGTGCATTAGCTTTTTAGTTTGATGTAGTCCCATTCATTTACTTTTGCTTTTTCTCGCCTTGTCTTTGAAGTCAAATTCATAAAATCCTCTTTAAGTCCAAGATCCTTGAGGTTAGTTCTTATGTTTTCTTCTATGCAATTTATTGTTTCAGGTCTTATATTCGGGTTCTTAATCTATTTTGCATTAATTTTCATGTGTGGTGATTGACAAACGTCTTATCATTCTTTTTCAGGTGGCTTTCTAGTTTTCCCAGCACTTTATTGAAGAGGCTTTCCTTTCTCCACTGTATATTTTTGCTTTTTAGTTGAAAATATTTGCCTATATAAACATGGGCTTATTTCTGGACTCTCAATTCTGTTCCACTGGTCCATGTATGTTTTTCTGCCAATACCATGCCATTTTGATTATAATCATTTGTAGTATAGGTTGAAATCATGCAAAGTGATGTCTCCAGCCTCATTCTTTTTTCTCAGGATGGCTTTGGTGATTCAGGGTCTTGTGTGCTTCCATACAAATCTGATGATTATCTGTTCTATTTATTTAATAATGCCAATGGTATTTTGATGGAGATTGCATTGAATCTGTATAATGTTTTAGGTAATAAGGTCCTTTTAACTATGTTGATTCTTCCAATCCAAGAACACAGAATGTCTTTCCATTTATTTGTATCTTCTTTGATTTATTTTAATAGGGTTTTGAAGTTTTCATTATATAGGTCTTTCACATGTTTCATTAGATTTATTCCTAGGTATTTTATTCTTTTGTTTTGGCAATTATTAAAGAAATTTATTTTTTCCACTTCTTTTTCTGACACTTCCTGATTAGATTATGGAAATGGTATGGATTTTGGATCATTGATATTTTATCCAGAAACTTTACTGTATTTGCTTATTGTTTCTAGTAGTGTTCTTATGGAGTCTTTAGGGTTTTCTATATAGAGAATCATGTGATCTGTAAATAGTGACCATTTGATTTCTTTATTTTCTAATTGGATGCCTTTTATATCTTTCTTTTGCCTGATTGCACTTGCTAAGATCTCCAATGTTATATTGAATAACAGTGTCAATAGTGGACAGTCTTGTCTTGTTCCTGATCTTAGAGGGAAAGTTTTTAGTTTTTCACTATTAAGTATAATGGTGGCTGCGGGCTTGCCATATAAAGCCTTTATTAAATTAAGGTACTTTCCTTTTATACCAATTTTGTTAAGTATTTTGAACATAAATAAATGCTGTATCTTGTCAAAGACTTTTTCTGCATCGACTGATATGATCGATCATATGAATATTATTTTTAATTTATTTATGTTGTGTACTACATTAATCTATTTGTGTATGTTGAACCATCCCTGTGACCCTGGGATGAAGCTCACTTGATCATGGTATATAATCTTTTTAATGTGTTGCTTTATTCATTTCACTAGTATCTTATTTAGAATTTTTGCATCTGTTTTCATGAGTGGTACTGTCCTATAGTTTTCTTTTTTTACGTTATCTTTACCAGGTTTTGGTATCAGGGTGATATTGGCCTCATAAAATGAGTTGGGAAATATTGCATCCTCTTCAATTTTTTTGGAATAGGTTTAGGAGAATAGATATTAAATCTTTGAATGTTTAGTAGAATTCACTGTTGAAGCCATCTGGTCCTTAACTTCTACTTTTTGGTAGGTTTTTGATGAGTGTTTTAATTTCCACACTGTTGATAGGTCAGTAGTAGTGTACTGAGTCTCTCTTAGACTTTAAATCTTTACTGAAATTATTTCAACACATCCCTTTGATTGACTTGTCACTCTTCCTCTTCCACATCTAAGTGCCAATGTGATCATATGGGGATCACCTGTATAATCCAGAACAACTCTCTATATTTATAGTTCTTAACTTAAATTCCATTTTACTTTTTTTCTAATTTAAAATGGAACTCAGTTTTGTTAGGTATAGTCTCCAGAGAGAAATTTATAGAGTACTAAAGAAAATAACTCCATCACTGCAGTGCTTCACTGAGGTCACAGAAATCATATTTTATATAAGATTTGCTAAGGCCTCCTCTCGAGGTTGACAAAATGAATTATTATTATTAATAAGTTTTTTTTTGTTTTTCTAAATCAAATAATTTAATATAATTTGAATCATTATTTAAGTTTGAGGTATGTATTTTACATTTGTATAAAATTTGGAGTTTCTAAACTTTTTTTTGTGCATTCACAAATATATTCTTCAAAATATGCCTAACAAATAATAATCTTAATCAAGTTAACATTATGATACCCCACTTTTAAAATAAGAATCTGGGGTACAGAAAAAGATGTGCCTTGCCTAGGCCAGACAATTGATGACAGAGTTGCCCTAAATCCAATGCTCTTTTCACTACACCAGCAGTTCCAAATGCTGCATCTACAGCTTCTTTCTACAAAGACCTGGAGAGTTTTTTGGGGAAAAAAGTCAGTGCCCAGGCACTACCTCAGAAAAATTAAATTATAATATATGAGAGTAGGGTCCAAGAATCAGTATTTTCTAGAAATTCTTTGGGAGATTCGATGTGCAGACAAGGGTGGGATCCATAGCACTAATCTAAATGGCTTCCTTTAACATTGCTAATATTGGAGCTTAAATTATTTAATTAACTCAACATCTTGTACACAGGCAAACAGGCTAAAAACAAAACATCTGAAATGCTATTTTTCGTCTCCTATTTTCCTTCAAGAAGTATTTTAGGACATGCCTTTAACAGTGCAAATATGATTTAAAAAACATGGAGTTATTTAATACTGATAACTAAATGCTTGGAACAGCAAGCAGTAACAGTATACAAAGCCAGCAAAGAGTAGGTCATTTAGTGGACTACTGAGCATTCTAGTTTTACTATTGCCATGTGCATTACCCCCTTTTCACTGAACCAATCATTGTCATTAGCCTTGGCATTACTCAAGAGAAAGGTGAAGTGACCAGTGGAACCATGGTTTCTAATTAAATTTATATCAAATACTTTTTCTCTTGAATTTAATTTTCAAAGTTTTATTTGTTATGTAACATAAAATGTTACAGATCTGGAGGTTAAGACATGGATATATTTGGGGTGAGAGGGGCATTATTCTGTCTACCACATCAAAAACCTACCTCTACTTTTACATTCCTTGGAATGTATACTTGTAATAACCAATTTAGAATTTTATGCACATGCAGTCAGTACTTAAAAATAAGACGTTTTGATTGTTACAAAGAAGTAAAGGCATGCCTCTGTTATTTAAGACAATGACAAAAGCTGTCGATTTTTTAGAACAATCACATAATAAGTATAAAATAATGAGAGCTATTGACAAATTGATTTTTTTCCTTAAACATATATATATTCATTGGTTCAATATATTATTCTCCATTACTTGAAAGTAAGAGAACTAGCACCATGCCAAAAAAGTCCCACATTATACTCCAAGTATTGAAACGTAACATTGCTAAATTACTGAAGCTAGAGATGAAATTAAATGTCTGTATTTCAGGAATTCAGAGGGAAAAATCATGTGTATATTTCTGTGGAATACAATATGAAAACCACAGGAGCTGTACTTAGTAAAACTGATTTTCAAATGTAATGCTAATGGAATAACACAAACCTTAATTAATTTAAGAGATTAAAAAGTAACATATTGTCAGCAAGTCCTTAATTTATAATAGAACTTTTTAAATTGTATTGACACAGTTGCCTATTATGCTATCTGTAAAAATATTTTTAATTTTAAACTCCTCTGATAAATAAGTTAACACAGTAATTTGTTTGCAAATATTTTTGTTGTTGCTGTTGTTTTGCAGAGATTTAAAACTCTTTTACTGTTAATTGCTCCACTAGTTTAAAAATTAGAGTGCTGTGGACTTGAAAGAAGAGATATTTTTAAATGAAGCATAGCTTCTTCATTAATGATTGTATCAAATTATAACTTTAGGAATGTATTCATTAGTTTAATGCTGTCATTTTTTGGTCAGCTTAACATCTTGAAATCATTCTTACAAAAGCGACTGTATAAATTTCCATTCCATTTTAGTATTTTACAAAAACATGAAAGCCTGATGCAAAGCCTAACTGTTAAGAAATAAAACTGTAACACTGCATATTATAGGGATTAAAACAAATTTGGTGGAAGGTTTTTAAGCACTAACTTTAAACTTTTGTGTGTGTGAATGTTATCTATAAAAGCAAACTTTTCAAATCCTTCCAGGGTGATTATCATTGAATTGTTTAATTTTTTAAATTGTATTCTCCTTTTAGATCAGCGGTCTATTCAGTACTTTTTGGTAGAGCCCCTAAACATGTGATAATGTGACCAATATCACATTATAATTCAATTAACTATCCCTGACCCTTTTAGAACTGTACTTTCACTGCAGCTCAATGAAGCCTTCTCCTGAATGTGCTAGCCAAGTTAAATTATGGTAATAAATGAACAATGAAATAGAATTAGCTGGTGGTAGAACCAGTTATGAACACTATCAAGGTGATGTAGAAATATTATATGATTTAATGCTTTCATATGTTTCTACAAACATGTTTTTTGTCACTTTGTGATATTTGTTGTTAGAAGAATATTATTTCAGGAGCAGTAAAGCAAATCTAAGAACAGTCTTTCATGCATGTGTCCACCTATCAAAAATTTATTGAGTATTTAATGTATGTCAGACAGTGTGTTAAGGATGAGTGGATACAAAAATATTAAGATAGTCATGATTCAATCCAGTAGTATTACAATGGTGCGATGAACCACTTTCTATGAAAGGGTAAAGAAGAAAATAAAATTATATTCATGAGGGGTCAACAGGAGAGACCCATACACATTTGGAGAGATAAATCGAGCCATATTGGGAAGAGCCTTGTTAATTGCAGTGAGGAGTTTGAAATCATGCCAGAGAAAATAGATATATGCATTGAAAGTGGCTATGAGACAGGGTTCCTTTGTTAACAAATGCTAACAGGACCCAGAATGACAATGCTTACAAATTTGTAAAATTGTTGCTGCAGATATGATACAATATATAAACCATATTAAAGTTAATAAATAAATTACAATCAAAGGGTATCCTACAGCATTAGATCTGGAAAGAAAGAACATAAGTTTTAATTATGCTCCCATTTAAGATCCATTCTTGTTATGCAATCCATACCAATAGTAGAGACTCTAGGGTCCTCACTGAGAGCAGATACAGGTGATCAACCTCACTGTTAACAAACAATAAATGAATCTGAAAAACAAAGACAAATCTTGAAATTCCCTGAACCCACAAGACAGACAGACAGACAGACAGACAGACAGACAGACACAAATACATGACTTGACCAATGATCAATGGTCAGGCAGGTATATTTTTTATTTCAGTAAAATATCTCAGGCTAATATTAAGTCTGATGAAATTAAACATCACAACATAGTTAAAATTCAATGGAGTATTCTGGACACAGGATGATAACATAATTACAGTTGATGTTCTCTGACTATGCATTACAATTTCAATTTAAGTTAAAATGAGGAGGTAAGAATTTCCTAAGGAACTTTATTTCATGGTGAATATCTTTCTATAAGCGACAGAAAGACAAATCTATTTTGAATGTTTTTTATTCAAATCACATTTTAAACCTATATTATGATAGACACAAAACCAGAATTGCTACTTTAAATTTTAAACTGTTTAAACGTTTTAGAATTTAAGCATGCTGACAAAAAAAGAATGCAAAATATTTTTTAATAGTAATTCAAAAGAATGTCTTTTCCTTCTAATGTACTACTTTCTTCTATATACCCATTGTTCTTAGAATAAACCCAAAAGTTTTTAATATGACCTTCAAGATTCAGCACCCTATAATCCCAACTTAGCCTATACCATCTTATTGTACCCAACAACTCCTTTTTAAATCTTTTATTGCCTAAAGCTCCGATTGGAGCCTCCAGCAAAATTTTGCTAAAAAAGCAATGATCATGATTTTGATCATGATCTTAGGAGGAAAACATTTAATCTTTCACATTAAGTATGATGTTAACTATACGTTTTTCTTAGATGGTCTTTATTAGGTTGAAGAAATTTATTTCTATTTCTGATTTGAGTGTTTTTACCATCAAAGAATATTAAATTGTGTTAAGTGTTCTCTTTGCATCATATAATGTTTTTTTTCTTTTCTATATGTTGTTTACATTGATAAGTTTTTATTTTATGTTGAGCTAACTTTGTACTTTTTTATTATAAATCCCAAATGGCCATGTTATATAATCCTATTTATGTGTTGCTGGATTCATTTTGTTAATATTTTGTTGAGGATTTTTGTATCAGTATTCATATGAAATGTACATTTTTTAGTGTTGAAGTCACCAACTATTACTATTGAATTGTCTATTTCTCCATTCAAATTTGTCAAATTTATTTTATGCACTTTAAAGCTGTGTTAAGTACATATACATTTATAATTGTTATGTCTTCCCAACTCTTTTATCAAAAACTATTTTTTCTACTACCAATTCTTATTGTATATTTTATCTTAAATTAGTATAGCCACTCTAGGTTTCTTGGGTTGGATTTTCTATTTTATTTATTTTATTTTTCCATCTTTTTACTTTTAAATTACTTGTGTCTTTGAATCTAAAGTGTGTCACTTTTAGAGAGAATATAGTTGAATCACAATTGTTTTTTTTTAATTCATGTCATCTATTTGCATTGAATGTAATTATTAATAAGGTAAGATTGATTTTGCCATTTCTATTGATTTTCTATATGTCCTATATATTTCTGCTCCAATGTTCCCCAACTATTAATTTTTTGTGTTAAATATATATTTTCTAACATACCATTTTAAATCCTTTATTATTTCTTTTACCATATTTTGTGGAATTAATTTCTTAGTAGTTGCCCCACAACTAACAACTTAACCTAAAACAATCAAGTTTAGATTAATACCAATATAATTTTAATACAATGAAAAACCTTGCTACAATATATTGGTAATGCATAATATACTTCTTTATGGTATTATAAATTAAATTTTTTATATATGTTAAAACCATCGATACAGATTTTCAATTATTATTTTATCTGTTTGTCTTTTAAAGCAGATTTTAGGAGAAAATGTGTTTATAATGTCTTTCATATGTTCTGGAAGGTAACAATGTACTTACTTATACTAGAGTACTTTATTTCTATGTGTGGGTTTCGATTACTGTCTAAAGTCCTTTCACTTCATGCTAAGGGATTCCCGTTAGTTTTTCTGGTAGGACAGGTATGTGAGAAACAAATTTAATTAGTTTTGGTATATTAGAGAATGTCATAATTTCTCTTTTTTTTTACATTTGGTTTTATTTTAATTTTATGTATTTTAATTAAATAATAATTTTATGGTGACATTGGTTAACAAAATCCAATGTTTCAGTTGTACATTTTAACAGTAAGGCATATATATATATATATATATATATATATATATATATATATATATATATATAATTTACACTGTGTGTTCACCTCCCATACTTCGATTCTATTTGTCACCACATATTTGACCCCTCTTACATCATCTACCTCCTCCCTGCCTCCTAGCCTCTAATAACCACTAGCCTATTGTTCATGTCTATGAGTCTCTGTTTGTTCATCTTTTTCATTTGTTGTTTTTAGATTATATCCCACGCATAAGTGATATCATGTGATTATCAACTTTTTCTGTCTAGCTTATTTTACTTAGCATGATTATCTTGAGGTCCACCCATGTTGTTGCAAATGGAAGTATTTCATCTCTTCTTATGGCTGAGTAATATTCTATTGCATATATGTACCACAGATTCTTAACCAGTAATCTATCGTAGGACAGATTTGGCTTCTTCCATGGCCCAGCCACCATGAATAATGCTGCTGTGAACATTGGTATGCAAATATCTTTTTGGATATGAGTTTTCAAGACTTTGGAGTAAATACTCAGTAGAGGGGTTCCTGGAGCATATGGTAGATCAATTCTTAGTATTTTGAGGAAGCTTCATACCGTTTTCCATAGTGGTTTACCAATTTTCTGTCCCACCTGCAGTGTATAAGGGTTCCTTATTCTCTGCATCTTCTTCAACATTTGTTATTACTTGTCTTGTTGATAACAGCTATTCTAACAGGTGTGAGATGGTATCTCATTGTGTTTTCCATTTGCATTTCACTAATAGCTAGTGATGTTGAGCATTTTTTCATATATTGTTAGCCATTCATATGTCCTCTTGGGAGAAGTGTCTCTTCAGGTCCTTCAGGTCCTCTGCCCATTTATGATTTTATGAGTCATATCAGTTTTTGTATATTTTGAATATTAGGCCCTTATCAGAGGCATTGCATTCAAATATCTTCTCCCATATGGATGGTTGTCTTTTTATCTTGTCAATGGTTTCTTTTGTTTTGCAGAGTTTTTTTTTTTTAATTTAATGTAGTCTCATTCATCTAATTTTACTTTTACTTTTCTTGCCCTTGAGGTCAAATTTATACAATCCTCTTTAAGTCTGATGTCTTTGAGTTTCTTTCCTGTTTTCTGCTATGCATTTTGTTGTTTCAGGTTTTATATTCAGGTCCTTAATCCACTTTGAATTAATTTTGGTGTATGGTGATAGACAGTGGTCTAGTGCCATTCTTTTGCTGGTGAATTTCCAGTTTTCCCAGCACCATTTATTGAAGAGGATTTCTTTCTCCACTGTATGTATTTGGCTTTTTTTGTCAAAAATTATTTGCTTATATAAATACGGGTTTACTTCTGGACTCTTGATTCTGTTCCACTGATCCATGTTTCTGTTTTTCTGCCAATACCATACCTTTTTGATTATTGTTGCTTTGTAGTATAGTTTGAAGTTGAGCAGAGTGATGCTTCTGGCATCACTCTTTTTTCTCAGGATGGTTTTTTCTAGTTGAGGTCTTTTGTGCTCCCGTAAAAAAATGATGAACTTTTGTTCTATTTCTTTAAAAAATGCCAATAGATGTACAAATTAGTAGTCAATACTTGGGCATGGGGATGGGGAGCATGGCAGAGGGATTGTAATTAGCATTAATATGATGGCTCAGTGGAGAGCCAGGGGAGGGAAGGAGCAATTGGGGAGATCATTTTATGAACAACATGTCTATCCAATGTACTGTATACTTGAAACTAATTTAAATAAATAAATTTATTTTTAAAAAGCAGATGAAATTTTGATGGGGATTGCATTAAATATGTATAATGCTTTAGGTAATATGGTCATTTTAACTCTGTTCATTCTTCCAATACAAGATCTCTGAATATTTTTTTATTTTTTGTATCTTCTTCAATTTCTTTTAATAGGGTCTTCTGGTTTTCATTATATAGGACATTCACATGTTTTGTTAGATTTATTGCTAGGTATTTTATTCTTTTTGTTACAATTACAAAAGAAATTATATTTTCAACTTATTTTTCTGTCATTTCATTATTAGAGTATGGGAACACTACGCATTTTTGAACATTGATTTTGTATCCAGAAAAATTACTGTGTTTGCTTATTGTTTCTAGTTCTTGTGGAGTCTTTAGAGTTTTCTAATATAGAAAATCATGTCATCTTCAAATAGTGATAGTTTGACTTCTTCATTTTCTAATTGGATGCCTTTTATATCTTTCTTTGCCTGATTACACTTGCTAAGATTTCCAATGTTATATTGAATCACAGTGGCGACAGTAGAAAGCCTTACCTTGTTCCTAATCATAGAGAAAAGGATTTTAGTTTTTCATCATTCAGTATAGTGTTGGCTGAGGACTTGTCATATAATGTCTGTATTATGTAAAGGTACTTCTCTTCTATAACAATTTGTTAAATATATTAACCACAAATGAATGTTGCATCTTGTTGAAGGCTTTTTCTGCATCTATTAATGTGATCACATAATTTTTATTTTTAATTTATTTATGTGGTGTATTGCATTAATAGATTTGTGTATGTTGAACCAACACTGTGCCCCTGGGATAAAGCTCATTTGATTATGGGGTCTAATCTTTTTATATGTTGTTGTATTTGTTTTGCTAGTATCTTATTAAGGATTTTTGTATCTGTGTTCATGAGTGAAACTGGTCTGTAGTTTTATTTTATGTGTTATTTTTACCAGGTTTTGGTATAAGGGTAATATTGGCCTCATAAAATGGTTTGGAATATATTGCCACCTCTTCGATTTTTTGAAAGAGTTTGGATAGATTAGATATTAAATCTTGAATGTTTGGTGGAGTTCAATCGTGAAGCCATCTGGTCTTGGAATTTTACTTTTTGGTAGGTTTTTTAGATAATTGTTTCAATTTCCATAATACAGAATGGTCTATTTATATTTTCCAGTTCTTTTTAATTTAGTCTAAAAATGTTGTATTTTTCTGAGTAGTGGTTCATTTCTTCTAGGTTATTGAATTTGCTGTTGTTTACTTTTTCATAGTATTCTTGTATGATTCATTGTATATGTGATGCCAGTCAAAATTTCCCCTCTTTCATCCCTGATTTCGTTTGTGTCCTTTCTCCTTTTTCTTTAAGTGTAGCCGGGGGGTTGTCAATTTTATTAACCTTCTCAAAGAACAAACTCATTGTTGAATTTATTATTTGTTTTGTGTTTTGTTTGTTTTCAGTTTCATTTATCTGCTCTAATTTTATTTCCTTCTGCTGACTTTAGGCTTCATTTGTTCTTTTTTTATAGTTTTTTTAAGATGAAGCATTAGGTTGTTGATTTGTGCTCATTCTTGTTTTTGAATGTAGCACTATAATGATATAAACTTTCCTCTTGTGGTCGCTTTTGCCATGTCTCAAAAGATTTAATATGTTGTACTATCATTATCATTATTTCTATGTATCTTTTGATCTCTCTTTTTATTTCTTCTCTGACTCAGTTATTCTTCAATAGTGTGTTGTTCAATCTCCATGTCTTTGTTTGTGTTTCTCCTGCTTTCTTTTTGCAGTTGATCTCTAATTACAAAGCATTATTAACAGATAATATGGTTGATATGATTTCAAACCTCTTATATTTGTAGAGGCTGTCTCTGTGTCCCATTATGAAGTTAATTCTTGAGAAAAATGTATGAGTAGCTGTTTTGGGATGGAAGGTTCTGTGTCATCTAAAAATGTTATTTCCTTAATTTTCTGCTTGGATGATCTGTCCATATCCAACAGTGGGGCATTTAGGTCCTCTACTATGATAGTGTTTTGGTCTGTTTTTCCCTTTAGTTTTGTTAGTAATTTCTTTATATATTTCACCATTTTCTGATTGGGAGCATAGATATTAATATGTGTTATGTCTTCTTGGTGCATGATCTACTTTGACATTATAAGGTGTCCCTCAGTATCTTTCTTTACCTTTTAATTTTGAAACCTATTTTGTCTGATATTAGTGCTAATATTCCTGCTTTTTCCTAAATTTCATTTGCTTGAAATATCATTTTCTACCCTTTCACTTTGAGTTTATATTGGTCTTCAGAGCTGAGATGTGTCTCCTAGAGGCAGAATAAGGTTGGGTTTTGTTTTTTGATCCATTTTGAAACTCTGTGCTCATTTACTGGTGAGTTAAGTCCATTTGTATTTAGAGTAATTATTAAAATATGAGGTCTTCTTATGGCCATTTTATCTTACTTTCTGGTAGCTCAGTGTTTTCATGCTTCCTCATTCTTGTGTTTCTGTTTTCTTTATTTTGGTTGTTTTTTGTGGGCTTTTCCTCTGGTCCTTCTATTTTATGTTATATACTTCAGTTGTGAATCTTTGTTGTGTGTTTATTATTATGAATATTTAAAGGATAGTTATATATATATATATATATGTATATATATGTGTGTGTGTATATACATATATATATATACACATTATATAATGTGTGTGTGTGTGTGTATATATATATATATATATATATATATATATATATCCATTTTCTTCTGTGTGTGCCTTATCTCTATTCCGTTTTGTGAATGTGGATCTTTGAATCCTCCCCTTTTCAGTCATATTTGTCTCAGTTTGTCTGTATGTATGATGAACGTTCATTACTATCTTTCTATAGAGAATCTCTTACCATTGTTTAAGCTTACAATACTCTTCTTAGTAAGAGCTGCACTATTCTGCTTCTATTTGCCTAAAATTTACTCATAGTTATGTACACATTTTTGTCATGTTGTTTTATGTAGCTGACCTCTTTCAGTATTTCCTGTAATGCAGGCCTCTTTTTAGAGAATTCCTTCATATTTTTTTTATGTCTGGAAAATATTTCTCCTTCATATCTGAAGGAGAACTTTGATAGATACATTATCCTTAGCTGGTATTTCCTTTCATTTAATTGTTTGAATATTTCATTACACTCCTTGCTGGCTTATAAGGTTTTTGTTGAGACGTCCAACAATAAACTAATGGGTTTTTCTTCATAGGATACTGTCTTTTCCCTGGCTGCCCTGAGAATTGTTTTTTGTCTTTGATTTTTTAAAATAATTTTTATACAATGTATCTTGGTGAAAGCCTTTTGGGGTTGAGATAATTGAGTGTTCTGGTGACTTCTTGAATTCCAAGCTCCAGCTATTTCTATGGATTTGGGAAATTCTTATCAACCATTTGTCTGAAAATGCTTTCTAATCCATGCTGCTTTTCCTCCTCTTCAAGAAAGCCCATTATTCTTACGTTTCCTCTCCTTAGGGTATCAGCATTTTTTCATTCTTTAATTTTTCTCTTCTTCATTCTGATTTATTTATAGATTTCTGTCTTCAGTATCACTGATCCTTTCCTCCATTTGGTTGATTCTATTTCCCAAACTTGCTATTTCATTTTCCAACTCTTTCCATGTGTTCTTAATCTCCAGAAGTCCTATTTAGTTCTTTTTGAGAGTTTCCATTTTCTTTGTAAAATACTCATTCCACTCATCTAGTTGTTTTTTTTTCAGTTCCTGAACTTGTTGATATGATCCATTTTTGATGTCATTATGTTTGTTTATTTGTTTGTTTGTTTCAGAAGTACCGTTTGAATTTTCTGTCATTTAAGTTGAATATTTCTATGTAAATTTATTTTTTGGAGATTTTTCTCTTTCTTTCTGAGCTGCCTTGTCTTCCTGGTTGTTTATGGTGTTTAATGGACTGTTTGTCCACCTGGGTACTAATGGAAGTGTATTGTGCTTTTCTTCCAGAAAGAAGATTTATTATATAATGTTCTCTCTAGCCTGTTACAATGAAGGCATTTTTACTTTGGTTTCCAATAAGTCGTGTCTAAGCCTCTTAGATCTTCACTTTATAGAAAGTCTAAATAATTTCTTTTTTAAAAATAGATGTTTAATCACACTCACTACCTTCCATCTCAGTGTTAATGACAGTTTTGGTAGCATTTGTTCAGATTCCCCTTGGGCTCCACCATGTTCAGAAGGGAATGGCAGGAGGTGCCCAGATGCAGGCTGCAGCTCAGTCTGGTTTTGCAACTGTGGCAGGTAAAAATAAACTGTTATTTCTCTGTCATCTCTGCTTCTTTGCCATCCCTGCTTTTCTACTTTCTACACTCAAGACTGGGCACTTGCATCAACCACGCGGAGCTTACCACTCTCCCAGGCAGGGCTGTTCAGAGAACTGGCTGCACCTTCTCCCCTCTCCTACTTCCTACAGGGAGTTTTTGCTAGGAGAAGCAGCTTCTTTGTTTCTCCTAGCCTACCACCCAACACCTGGGGTTTTGACCTGTGGTAGCTCTTATACACAGATATCATGCTCAAACATTCTGGTGTGCAGTTTGGGTGATTTTGTTTAATTTTAGATATTCAGCTTACTGTTTCAGTGGAAAAGATCGCGGGACATCTCTCACTCTGCTATATTTCTGACGCCAATCCTTTCTTCAAATTTTGATGACTAATTTTCTGGATATAGAATTAATGATTGACAGTCTTTCTTTCAGCACTTTGAATATACCATTCCACTGCCTTCTGTTATTCATAGTTTCTGATGAGATATCTACTTTTAGTTTATTGATGATCCCTTGTACATGATGATTTGCTTTACACTTGTTATTTTAGAGATTTTCTTTTTGTCTTTTTCTTTCAACAGTTTAATTATCATGCATCCATGTTTGCACTTTTAAAAATTTATCCTATTTAGAGTTCATTAAGTTATTGAATGTTTAGATTAATTTTTTCATCAAACATGCAAACTTTTGGTCATTATTTATTAAAATATTCCTTGTGCCTCTTCCTCTCTAACCTCTTCTCAGACTCTCAGTATTGTATTAATATTTTTGATGGCAACCTAAAGGTTTCTTAGAATCTTTTTTTAAAATTCTTTTATCTTTTCCTTTCTCAGACTGGATATTTTCATTTAATCTGTCTCAAATTTATTGATTCTTTCTTGTACTTGCTCATATCTGATGCTGAGTTTCTTTAGTACATTTTTTATTTTTAATCATTTTACTTTTTATCTCAATACTTATTTTGTTTATTTTATATATTTTATATGTCTTATTGTCATGTCTATTTAGTGAAACATGATTATCATACCTTTTAACTCGACCTTGTTTTCTTTAGTTTTTGAATATTTTTATAACAAGTGATTTAAAGTCTGTCTAGTAAGTCCAAAATCTATGCTTCCTCAAGCACAATTTATATTTATTTCATTTTTCTTATTAAGGTACATGCTTTCCTATTTCTTTGCATGCTTCATAATTTAAAAAAAAACTGGACATTTTAAATACATAATGTGGCGAACCTATAAATCAGCTGTTGTTAATTACCTCCTGTTTATTTGTTCTGTGATGTTTTAAATGATCCTGTAAAGTCTGTATTCACTGTTGTGCATGGCCACTATGGTCTTTGCACATTTGGCTTCGTGGTCAGCTAATGATTGAACAGAGATATACTTAAATAGATTGAATCAATAATTCTTCTATTTTTCCCAAGAGCCTCTGTATGTGTATTGGGACACAATTCCAATGCTAATGCTGGAGATTTACAACTTTGCATTAGCCTTATTTCCTGTTTGTATAGAACCTCAAAATCAGCCAGAGATAAGAGATTAAGGCTTTCTCAGGTATTTTCTGGGTGTGCAAACAGCTCACCACATGTATGTAGCCTTCTATTTTCCCAGAAATATGTCAGATCTTTGAAAATATTTTTATAATGAAAATCCACTATTAGACTTGATAAATAGATTCAGTAAAGTGTCAGGATACAAAGTTCATATTCAGAAATTAGTGGCATTTTTGTACACCAATAATGAACTACCAGAAAGAGAAATTAAGAAAATAATCCCACTTAAAATTGCTTGAAAAAAATATCTAGAAATAAATTTATCCAAGAGGCAAAAGACCTTGAAAACTTGAAAACCTATGACACTGAAGAAATAGAAGCAGATATAAATAAATGGAAATGTATATCATTTTCATAGATAGAAAGAATTGGCATTATTAAAATATTTATACTACCCAAAGCTATCTAGAGATTCAATGCAGTCTCTATCACCAATGGAATTTTTAACAGAATTAGAATAAGTGATCTTAAAGTTTGTATAGTTTGTCCAGTTTTTTAAAAAATAACCTGAATAGCCACAGCAATCTTGAGCAAAATTGGTGGTATCACAGCATCTGTTATCAAACTATACTCTAAGCCTATAGTAATCTAAACTGCATGATACTGGCATAAAAATGGGTACATAGCTTAATGTAATAGAATAGAGAGCCTAGAAATAAACCCATGCCATTATGGTCATTTAATCTGTGACAAAGGAGGCAAGAATATACAATGTGGTAAACACAATCTCTTCAATAAATGATGCTAGGAAAATGGGACAGATGCACGCAAAAAAAATAAAACTGGACCACTTTCTTACACTATATATAAAAATAAACTCAAAACAGATTAAATTTAAATGTAAGACCTGAAATCATAAAACTCTTAGAAGACATAGGCAGTAAACCCTCTGACATTGTTCTGAATACTTTTTTTCTGATATATCTCCTCAAGCAAGGTAAACAAAATACATAAATAAATAGGACTACATCAAATTAAAAAGGTTCTGTATTGCAAAGGAAACCATCAACAAAACAAAAATACAACTTACTGAATGAAAGAAGATATTCCATAATGATATATCCGATAAAGATTTAATATCCAAAATTTATAAAGTACTCATAAAGTTTAACACACACACACACACACACACACACACACACACACACACACACACACACAGTGATACTCCAATTTAAAAAAATGGGCATAGGACCTAAATAGAATTTTCTCCAAAAAGGACATACAGGTGACCAGAAGACATATGAAAAGATGCTCAGTGTCACTAATTATCAGAGAAATGCAAATTAAAACCTCAGTGAGATATCACTTCACACCTGTCAGAATGGCTATCATCAATAAATCAAAAAAGAGCAAGTGTTGGTGAGGATGTGGAGAAAAGGGAATCTTTGTTCATTCTTGGTGAAACTGTAAATTGGCCAAGCAACTATGAAACACAGAATGGAGGTTTCTCAAAAAATTAAAAATGAAACTACCTTTGACCCAGCAATTGCACTTTTGAGTATTTATCCAAAAAAAAAAAAACAGTAGTTTGTAAGGATTTATGGACATTTATGTTCATAGCAGCACTATTCACAATAGCCAAGATATGGAAATGACCTAAGTACCCATTAAGAGACAATTGGATAAAGAAGTTATAGTACATATATACATGAAATATTACTCAGCCATTAAAAAATGAAATCTTATCATTTGCAAAAACATCGATGTAGCTAGAGGTTATTATGCTGAGCAAAATAAGTCAGACAGAGAAAGATAATAACCTCATGATTTCACTTACCTACAGATCTAAAGGAACAAAGGAAATGAACAAACTAAGTTAAAACAGACTCAGAGGGTAGGAGTGTCCTAGATAGATGATTGGATAAAGAAGATATGATATCTATATACAATGGAATGTTACTCATTCAGCCATAAGAAAAGATTAAATACTACCATTTTCAACAGCATGGATGGATCTTGAAATAATTATGCTAAGTGAAATAAATAGGACAGAAAAAGTCGAGAACCATATAATTTTAATTATATATGGAATATAAAATTGAAAGCAAAAACGAACATGACAAACAAACAGAAATTCATGAACACAGTCTGGATTAGTGGTTACTGGAGGGAACAGGGGGAGTTGGTAGATAGATAGAAGTAAAAGGGGTTCAATAAATATTTGGTGACAGATGGAAATCCAACATTGGGTGGTGAACACACAGTGCAATATATATATATATATATATATATATATATATATATATATTTATATTTATATTTATATTTATATTTATATATGACATACTGTTTAATTTACACCTGAAACTTATTTAATTTTATTAAACAATGTCACCTTAATATTTTCCAAGAATATGTTCAGATGAGCATAATATTGTATTTTTAATTGTGAAAACTTAAACACCTCAGGGTGAGGACATTTAGAGTTACATCCCATCAATTATAAAAATATAAAACATAATAGGAAGTTTTAATCATTAATTACTTGGTTTTAAAGTTGTTTTGTTTTCTATAGAATTTTGTATGTTCTATTTTAATCTGGTTTGTTTTTGGCAGATAAGAGTTCTTGGGCTATGGCCCTATTGAAAGTTTCTAACTCAAATATTTTGGGGAAATATGTTTCATATTTAATTAAAAGACAGCAATAAAATCTATATAAAGATCATGTTGAATTTTAGTAAACAAGTGGCAAAATCTATTTTGGCATATCTGTAGTTGAAATTTTAAACATGTGGCCTAAAATATAAAAGCATTAGGTAGATTAGCAGTTGGATAACCTCATATTAAAGATAACGAATAATGAACTAATGTTAACTTGAAAAATATTCTGTAGCAGAATAACTGGAGACTTGTAATACAGGAGTTCCAGGTCAAGAACCTGCACCTGGGGTATCCCGCCCCCCCCCAAAAAAAACATCAGTGAGGACCAGAGGGTTATGACATGCCATTTATTACTGACAGGACTGGAAAGCTTCAGCAGTGGCCAGTTGGAGCTGTAGGAAAAACCACCTGGCCAAAGGCAAGCAATGTTTTTATGCTCACAAGCAGATGGAGGGGTAATTTCTTTTGAGAAGCAGCTGCCTTCTCAGGCAGATGGGAGCAAGATGTGCTTCTTGGTTACAGGAGCAGTTAACATTCATGAGAGCAGCAGAAAGTGTCTTTGGAAGAAAGCACTGCTGAAAGATCTTTTGTATTGCCTTCCTTGGGTGCTGGGTAGGCAGTCAGCAGTCTTCTGAGTATATGGAATATCTGTGTTCTGAATTAACCCCACAATCCACCACCAGATAGGTCTTCCACTCCACATTTTTTATATCATTTCTTCTGGGCAGGGATTCTCTGCATTGCATCAAAATACCACAAACACAATAAAGGCTATATCATAACACTAAAAACAGTATACATAGGCCAAGCAGTTCTGTTACCAGGTCATAGCCCCATGAGCCCAAGGAGGACCAGCAGATGGTGTGAGGGTCCCAAGTTGATGTTGTTTTTGGAAGTTCTGTGTAGACCCAACATGTTGAGCAGTTGTTCACCTCTACCATTATACTGGCTCATTGCAGAAAGATGTTAGCTGCAACAAGACTAAGGATGATATGACACATGTTTAAGGGGTACCAAGAGGAGTAAGTCCTACTCATCCAGGAGGACACATGCCACCGTCGAGTTCTGGGTTAAGAAAGTAACAGTGACAGGGATTTGTCTTGGGTGAGTATACCAAGCCTGGTCTTGGCCCAGTCCCTAGGAATGCCGAATGACACATAGGGGCTAAGAATCAGTAATTTTTGGTTATAAAGTTAAATCTTTGTTTAGACTCTCCCTCTCAGTGGTCACCAGAGAGCACCACCAGGGTCTTATATGCATTGACCAAGGGCAGTGCAGGGTTATTTTTCCCCAAGGTATGTCCTGGGGAGTTGGCAAGAACAAGTTGTTTTGTTGACCAACTCCAGGGTGCATGGTTGAGTTTGTGGTCCATTGGCCTGTATATTTCATCTTCTGGTGGAACCAAGTAACTATGTCTTCTGAAGGTGCCCCCTCTAGCCACCATATACAGGCTAGTTTGTCTGCTTCTGTGTTGCCTGGACACCACAAAGGTTTGTGTCCATTCACATGATACAGTGTGATAGTCTGTGTTGGCTCAAGTGGTAAACATCTTGCAGCATGTCTTGGACTCAAAGAGTCTCCTAGATCACTTGCCAGTGATCGGCCTGCCATCAAGGTAGCCACGAAGTCAGCCCATGGTACACAGCCACGTTATCAGTACAGACAGTTAGCGGACCCCTTTCATTAGCTATTACAAACCAAACACATTGTTTGGCCTATTGGCTGCTATGTCTGGTCTCTTCATACATTCATCTTCTGTCTGTCACAGGCTAGTTAGCAATGGCTCACCATGTCAGTGGTTGACTCTTACAAGAGCCATCAGTATACCAAGCATCTTCCAGAATAGGAGGTTTCCATTCTTGGGTGGTGAATTCTGGCATGTCTTGAATAGATTCAAAGGTGGCTGAAGTTTGGTAGATTATTTCTCCTAAAACTTGTTGTAGTTCATGACTTAATAGGCTGGTAGAGAGCTTACTGTGCTACAGCAACTGTGTTCTCTACTCTGCCAAAGTGAAGCATTAAGCCACCAAACTTTTGGGCCATGTGCCATGTCATAAACCTACCCTGCAACAAGATATATTGTTTTCACACAAACTATGGTGAGTCCAGTTAATGTTTTGATGGCTGGGAGGGCTTGGTACACATAATTGACTTATTGTTCAATAGGGCTATTTTGCCCTTTTGTGCCCTTCTAGAGTTGAGACCAAAAGCCAAAAGAGACATGTATCTATCCTTGCCATTGCTAGAGCCCCCAGCATAGTTGTCCAGGGTGACATGTAAATCTAATTTGCACAGGTGTGCATGACTAATGATGCCTACTGTTTATACTGTCTCCACCACTTGTTTGGCAGCTGTAAAGGCCATCTGTTGTTTTTCCTGTCAATCTCAGGTGGCCCCCTCATGAACAAGGTGATAAAGGGGGCATACTAATTGTGCCAGATGTGGCATGAAAACCTTCTAATATTCTATGAGGCCTAAGAACTCCTATAGTGTGTAACTGTGATGGGGAGGAGGAAAGCCTGATTTTATCCACACTGCCTCAGACATTACCTCTATCTTACCCAACGAGACCTCCCCCAAGAATTTAACAGACAAGCCAGGGCCTTGCAACTTATTTTCTTTGGTGGCCCATCCATTTTCTTCCAGGTGTATCACCAAGGCTGGGGCAGCCTACTGTAAGTCTGAAAGAGAGTCAGAGGTTAGCATAACATCATCAATATAATGGTATGTTGGAGAGTTTAGCCTATAGCCAGTTAAATCCTTAGCCACAAAATCTTGACAGATATTGGGATTATAGAAATACCCTGTTGGTAAGACAGTGAAGGTCCATTGTTGCGCTTTCCAGGTAAAGGTGAATTGATCTTGACTGCCTGGATATCTATAGAGAAAAATGCACTAGCTGAATCTAAAAAAAAGTGGTAAGTTCCCAGTTTCTTACTCAGCATCAATAATAGTGGTGACCGGTTAAGATAATCTGAAACACAGAAAATTAGTTTGATAAAGCAGAGTTCTTGTGTTCCACTCAAGAAACTTTTTCATGATATTGGTAGCAGTCTGATAGTCTTAAGAAACATTGTCTTCTTCAGCAGAGAGAAAAAAAATACTTTTGCATTAACTTAACCATATATAAAGTTTTCTCTTTCAAGATTTCTCTTCACAGACTTTCTGTAACTTTTTTTATCCCTTCAGTTTGCCTCTTCTTACTCATTTAGAAATAACCAACTTTAAGTCAAACTACTTTATTTAATCTCCTTTAAAAATACACCTCTATTACCTTATGTCTTCTGTTACTAAACACATACATTTCTCTTTCTATTGTAGTACAAACTCTTAATTCTCAGAGACTTCATTTTCTAATGGCAGTTAGAAAGTAAACAATTAACATACTTTAGATTGGTGGATTTATAAATACATTGTGTAGCCTATAGAAGTATTTCAGTGGCATTTGACAGTTTTACAGAGGCTGGTAAAAGATGGGGGCAGGGTACAGCTTGCTGAGACTAGCCACTTGCTTTCAAAAGTGCTCCATTTTTTTTCTAGTTATCTCACTCTCAGGCAACATTGGCTGCGTTTACATTTCTGGCCATCTACAAGACCTTGAAAGTTACTGAGAGTTATAAAAACCTCATAAGACCTTTAGAGTTGCCAAATTAAGTCATAAGTCATAGTAAACTTGTTCAGGTTCATTAGTAAATTTCTTAGGATCTTCAGAGAATCTGCTACAGTGTTCTTGCATAAAACTAAGCATCGCATAGTGCCTGAAGAAGGGGCAGCCCGCTGTGCCTGCTAAAGCCAGCAGTTTCTTCTCTCTGAAAGAACAAAATTCCCCTACTTTCTGTACAATCGGTAAGAGGCCCATAGAAATGCTGGGGGCATTTCCCCATTCCCTTGGCAGGCCAAAAGAATCCACAAAGCTTGCCACCTCGAACAACATGGACCCAGAGGCCCACCCTAGGATTCCCCCTAGCAGACTCTCACCCAGGATTTCCCCTGGTAAACTCAGGATTCTCCCTGGGAGATCCCTACTTGGTATTAGCCCCCGGCCAACTCAGGATTCTCCCCAACAGAGTATGGAGTGTCCCTGATGGACTGCCACCAAACATGTTTACACACAAGGTACTTTTTGTAATGTCCTGCTGGCTACACCAATTATAAAGCAGGAGCTCCAGACCAGGAACTCAAGCCTTGGATATTCCAGAAAAACCACCAGGGAGGGACCAATAGTGTGTGACATGCCATTTATTACTAATGGGGCAGGGAATCTTCTGCAGCAACTAGTTGGAGCAGCAGGAAAAAAAAAACACCTGGCCAAAGGCAAGCAATGTTTTCATGCCCACAAGCAGAGGGAGGAGTAATCTCATTGGAGGAGCAGCCACCTTCTCTGGTGGATGGAAGCAAAAATGTGCTGCTTGGTCACAGGAGCAGATAATAACATTGAGATCAGCAGAAAATATACTTGGGAATAGGCATTACTGAAAGCTCTTTGTGTACTGCCTTCCTTGGCTGCTGTCTGGGCAGTCTCCTGAATATGTGGAGGGGCTTTATGCTGAGTTAACACCAAAGGACTCTATTCTTAACCTCATTGGTTCAACCTGGTAAACAAAGGCATTAATTGGGGCTTTAGAAGTTCTCCTTATCAAAGACAATTGAAGGTCACATCTTTGAAGTCACTTGCCAAAGGCACAGAGTAAATGGCATGCCAAGTCTCCTTGATTTTTCTGTAATAATAAAAAGTCCCATTATAGGTAACTTGTGGTGTAGAGGGGCTGATTCTCTACACCTGTGTGGTTAGACAGACCACAGACACTAGAGTTAAAGAACCCTGGTGTGAATGCTGGCTAAGAGACTTGAGCAAGTATCTCAACTTCTCTGGGCCTTGATTCCCTCATTTATCCAGGGAAATAGAAATAGCCACCTTCCAGGGTTGTTGTGAGGTCCTCAGGCAACATCCCTGTCACCTCATTCTGTAAAATGCCTTCCCTTTCTCTCCCATTCTTTTTTTCTGGGATGTTGGGTCTATTTACAGCACCAGCCTGTGAGACTTAGCCTGTTAAAGGCAGAGTGGACACACACAGTTCCACCTACTTGCTTCTGAAGGATCCTGGTCCAGCTCTGATAAGGTGCCAATTTGGGCAGGAAGCTCATGGCCAGTAGCCAGTTCTATAATCAGGGAAAGAAAATAAGAGAACTAGAGCCAACTTTATGTGAAACAATGGGGCTGGAGATGTAGCCAGCTGTTGGCTCACTATCAACCCTGCAATACCTTTGGATGCCTTCCAAGGTTGAATTCTCTATCCAGGGATCCAAATTCAGCGAGGTATGAGGTGGCTACAGTGGTCTCTGGGGGCCTTTTCTAGCAAACACCCACTAAATAATCTCTGGCTCCTAAAGAAGCTGCAGGTTTGGACCCACAACAGAGAGGCACTATCAAGCATGAGAGTCCCAGAAACATAAAACAAGATCCCAGAGCACATTCAATTTAACTTCCTAAATTAACAGGTGAAGAAATTAATGTCAGGATAAGGAATTACCTAATAAATATCTCACAGCTAAAAGTGACAGAGATTGTGCCTGACCCCTAAGCCCAGCCTTTCTTCTATGGCTCCTCCACTTGCCTATATTGCCTCTTCCTTTTGATGTTTAGAGCTTGCTCTTGGCAGAGGCCCATTCCCCTCCACCTACCCTGGAAGCCATTGTCAGATTTTCTGTCACAAAAACTCATTTTTACCTAAATATACTCTGTTCAATAATTCCAACATCTCTTCCATAAATTACTTTTAAAAAAGAAGAAAATATCTAGGCCAACATTCAGGGATCTACTTTGATGCAGCTTGATATAGTCTTTCAAGGCTTATTCATCCTTTCTATTGTTTGATTGATTGATTGATTCATTCCTTCATTCCACAAATATTTATTGTGTACTGAATTGAAACAGGCACCCAGAACAAAATAATTAAGAACAAAACTGTTCATGTTCTTTAAAAATACCTAATTTAATGCAAGAAATAGCCACATAAGCAGAAAATTACCATATAATATATTAAGGGTAGAGAAACTATTTGCTAGGAAATATGAAAACCAAGAGGACTCCAATACAAAGCCAACATAAAGAAGAAGGTTACAGTTAGGAGTGTCTTTCAAGAAGATGCCAGAATTAAATTTTAAAGTGGGCAATGGTTATATAATAGGGAAAGATCAGAGGGGCACCAGGAAGGTACAACCTAAGCAAGAAAAAGGCACAGAGTTAGAATGTAAAGGCTGTAACTGCACATAAACTACATTTTATTTTTAAATATAATTTTTTCCCTAATTCAAGTCTTGTCTAAATAATGGCATTGTGACTCACTTACCTTTCGACCATCTTTATTCTCCCATCTTTGTGTGCCTGCTCCAGTAATTATTAAGCCTTAGGACATAAGATTTATCAAGCCTTAAGTCTATAGTCATGAGAACAATAAGTTTTGGTTACACTAAGGATAACATCTTAGCCTTAGATGTATTTCAGCTCCAGGCTTATCAAGGCAGAACAACACTTACTAGCCATAGGATCAGATGGGATGGTGCCATGGCTGATTCCAGAACCAAACACAGTGATCAGTGACCCCAGCATTGTTCAATCATTCAATCAGTAGCACCCATGCCCCCAGCTCCCTTAATTTTCATGACTACTGATTTCTTCCTATATAATCTGTGCTCCTGAGACACCCAGAGAACTAAGTTGAAAACATTAGATTGACTGTTTCTCTGGGACTTGCAACTTCCTAAAATAAATACTTTCTTCGCTGTAAAAAAGAAAAAAAAAAGTTCTCCTTATCAAGTGTTTAAATGACCCAAAGCTAGGAGAGAAATATAAAATGCTGGATTCCGGCTGAAATTAAAAACCTCTTGACTAGCTAGAACATTCCGGGTAATCCAGTGATATAAATTTAGATATAATCAATCAGACAATTAAAGGATTGGGGAGAAGTTTATGTGAACGTAATAAATTTTCAGTTATAGTAAAGGTTTGAAAATGAATGTAATCTTGGCAAATTATCATATATAAATATATCAATCAGCATTTCCAAAAGTATGTTTTCTAAGGTGTTAATAACTACTAAATGGAAAAAAAAAAGGTAATCGAGAGATGCTGGATTAAACAATTACTGTTTTCTTGCTGTAGGACTTGTCATACACTTTAATGAATAGTGAAAACCTTTTTTCCTATACAGCATTCGGGTGACTCGTGTTTCAGAGCAAATTCTTAGTGAAAAATTGACATAAATCAAGAAATATATTTGTATGGTTTTCTTTAGAAAACTAAAATCATGTCTCATGATTACCACATATATATCCAATTATCATAATTAACTAAGGATCCTTAAAATAATAATAATAATAATAATAATAATAATAATAATAATAATAATAATATACTCCTAGACTAAACCCCAGAATAAGGCAAAAGAAAACAGCAAGAATAATAACTTCAAGAACTAAAAGTGGGATTCAATATTATCAAGATAACTATTTCCCATCTCTGCTTTCTTCTCCATTCTTTTCCTATTACAGACAGATTCTCACCATATTATAGAGAATATAGCCACCAGTAGCCTCATAGTTATATTTTCCCAATTGTGTAACCACAATGAAAAGATTCTTCATTCTGGAGTCATATTAAGGATTCCAAGGAAAGATTCCAGGTAACATGACCAATTCCTAGACCAATTGATATTATATATGAGGTGGAAGATGTTGATTAGCTAGGCTTTAGTGAAAGGTAAAGAACTTGTGGCAAAGAATTTGTGGTCTCATAAATGATAGTTCTATAAGATATACATGGAATGGAGAAGTGGTTATTTTAAAGAATATTATTGAAGAAAGTCAAATAATATAAAACCACTACAAGACTCCCATGTTATACAAAGTACAGTAAATAATAAAACAATTATGAGGGTTACATATATTATGTAGGTAGACTTAATGAAGAAAACTTGGAAATGTTTAATTACTGTGACAAAGAATTTTAAAAGCCAACTTTGGTTTCAACACTGTTTTCATAAAGTATTATCTAGTTATGTTATCTTAGGTAAACCTGCTAATCTCTCTACATTTCAATTTCTCACCTGTTCCATAAAGAGAAAAATAGTCTGCGGTGGTTGTGATGATTAAATAAAATTATTTATATAAAGCCCCATATTAAGGACTAAATAAATGGCAATCTATTATTTGTTGTTGTTACTGTTGCTATTATTTGAACATATTCTTATCTTCCTTTTATACTCTCTGTATGTGATTTCTCAGAAAGAGCCAACTTGACTAGGAAATTTATAATGAACGTGATTGCAAAACACCAGTTCTGACAATGACAGACTAACATCTGTACAGTTATATAAAATCTTTGATTAAGTAGAATTGCTTGAGTCCATTAAGATGAATTAGCTAGAAATATATAACCACAAAATAGATGGCTGATTTTTTGTTTATTTGCTTTTAATTTTGACATTGGATATTATCAACATAAAATTTTGTGCATTTTTAGTTTATGTTTTGGAACACCGTTTTTCAATTACAATTGACATTAAATATTATTTTATATTAGTTTAAGGTTTAGAGCATGGTGGTTAGACATTTATATAATTTACAAAGTGGTCCCCAAATACTCTATTACTAACCTGGCACTATACATAGTTATTACAATATTATTGACTATATTACCTATACTGCATTTTCATCCCCATGACAATTTTGTGACTATCAATTTATACTTCATCATCCCTTAACCTTTTTCACCCAGCACCCCATCCATCAACCTATCTTGCATCCATTAATTTGTTCTCTATATCTGTGAGTCGGTTTCTGTTTTGTCTGTTCATTCACTTTGTTCTTTTAGATTTCACACATAACTGAGATCATATCGTAATTGTCTTTCTCAGTCAGAATTATTTCATTTACCATAATACCCTCTAGGTGCTCTTGTGATGTTCCAAATGGGAAGATTAAATTATTTTTCCTGGCTGAGAAATATTCTATTGTATATGTGTACCAACATTTTGTATTTGATCATCTATTGATGAGCATCTAGGTTGCTTCTATATCTGGACTATTGTAAATCACTGCAATGAACATAGGGGTGCATGTACCTTTTGAAATTAGTGTCTTCAATTTCTTCACATAAATACCAGAAACACAATTACTGGGCCATAATGTAGTTCTATTTTTAAATTTTTGAGGAATCCCTATAGGGTTTTTCATAATGGCTGCACTATGAAATTTGCAATTCCACCAAGAGTACACAAGGGTCACTTTACTTCATATCTTCGTCAACACCTGTTGTTTTGTGATTTATTGGTGATAGCCATTCTGACAGCTGTGAGGTGATACCTCACTGGGGTTTTAATTTACATTTCTCTGATGATTAGTCCCATTGAGCATCTTTTCATATGTTTATTGGTGATCTTTATGTCATCTTAAAAAAATCTGTTCAGGTCTTCTGTCCATTTCTTTTTTAATAAATTTTTTGGTGACCGTGGTTAACAAAATCCAGTACGTTTCAGGAGTATAATAAAACAGAAAGGCATATATATGCATTGTGTATTCCTCTCCCATAGTTAAATTTCTGTCACCATATATTTGACCCCTTTTATCTCATGTATCTCACTAATCCTTTCTTCCCCCTAAAACTCTGGTAACCACAAGACTATTGTCCATGTCCATGAGTTTCTGTTTGTTTGTCCTGTTCATTTGATACTTTTAGGTTTATATTCCATATGTAAGTGATATCATTTGGTTTTCAACTTTTTCTGTCTAGGTTATTTTGTTTAGCATGATTACCTTAAGGTCCATCCATGTTGTCACAAATGGACGTATTTCATCTCTTTTTATGATTGAGTAATATTTCATTGTATATATGTACCACAGCTGCTTTATCTAATCATCTATTCTAGGATACTTCAGTTGTTTCCATGTCCTGGCCACCGTGATTAATGCTGCTTTGAGTATAGATGTGCAAATATCTTTTCAGATATGGGTTTTCAATACTTTGGGGTAAATACCCAGTGGAGGGATTACTGGATTATATGGTAAATCAGTTCTTACTTTTTGAGGAACCTCCATATTGTTTTCCATACTAGCTTTACCTATTCGTAGTCCCACCAACAGTGTATTACGGTTCCTTTTTCTCTGCATTCTTTCCAACATTTGTTACTATTCTGCTGTTCATAAGAGCTTTTCTAAGAGGTGAGAAATGGTATCTCATTGTGGTTTTGACTTGCAATTCCTAATAGGTAACGACATTGAGCATTTTTTAATATGTTTGTTGGCCATTTGTATGTCTTCTTGGGAGAAGTGTCTGTTTAGGTCCTCTGTCCATTTTTTTTTCATTGGATAAGTTGTGTTTTTTTTTTCTTGTTGTGTTGTTATTGAGTTGTATGAGTTCTTTGTATATTTTGGATATTAGGCTCTTATTAGAGGCATTGCTTGCAAATACCTTCTCTCATTCAGATAGTTATCTCTTTATCTTGTTGATGGTTTCTTTTGCTTTGCAGAAGCTATTCAGTTTGATGTAGTCCCATTCATTTATTTTAGCTTTGACCTGATTCATCTTTGAGGTCAAATTCATAAAATCCTCTTTAAGTCCAAGGTCTATGCATTTTAATGTATCAGGTCTTATATTCAGGTTCTTAATCCATTTTGAGTTAATTTTGGTAGGTGGTGATGCACAACACTCTAGTTTCATTCTTTTGCAGGTGGCTTTCCAGTTTTCCCAGCACTATTTATTGAAGAGGCTTTCCTTTCTCCACTGAATGTTTATAGCTTTTTCTTTTAATCAAAAATCATTTTCCCATATAAATATAGGTGTATTTCTGGACTCTCAATTCTGTTATACTTGTCTGTATATTTTTGATTATTGTCATTTTGTAATATAATTTGAATTCTGGCAGAGTGATGCCTCCAGCTTCGTTCTTTTTTCCCAGGATGGCTTTGGCAATTAAAGGTCTTTTGTGCTTCCATACAAATCTGACATTTCTTTTTTCTATTTCTTTAAAAAATGCCAATGGGATTTTGATGGAGATTAAATCTGTATAATGCTTTAGGTAATACGGTCATTTTAACTATGTTGATTCTTGCAATCCAAGAACATAGAATATCTTTCCATTTCTTTGTATCTTCTTCAATTTCTTTTAATAAGGTCTTACAGTTTTCATAATATAGGTCCTTCACATATTTCATTAGATTTATGTCTAGATATTTTATTCTTTTTTTTGCAATTGCAAAAGAAATTATTTTTCTCATTTCCTTTTCTGACACCTCATTATTAGAGTATAGGAACGCTATGGATTTCTCAACGTTGATATTGTATCCAGAAACTTTGCTGTGTTTGCTTATTGTTTCTAGTAGTGTTCTTGTGGAGTCTTTAGGGTTTTCTATATAGAGAATCATGTCATCTGCAAATAATGACAGTTTGATTTTTTCTTTTTCTATATGGATGCCTTTTTATGTTTCTCTTATTAATTTCACTCACTAGACCCTCCAAAGTTATACTGAATAACAGTGGTGATAGTGGACAGCCTTGCCTTGTTCCTGATTTGGAGAGAAAGTTTTTAGTTTTTAACCACTAAGTATAATGTTGGCTAAGGGGCTAAGGACTAATCATACATGTCCATTATGTTAAGAGATTTTTCTTTTATACCAATTTTGTTAAGTGTTTTGATTATAAATGGATGCTGTATGTTGTCGAAGGCTTTTTCTGCATCTATTGATATGATCATATGATTCTTCTTTTTTAATTTGTTTATGTGGTGTATCACATTAATAAATTTGAGTATGTTGAACCATCCCTGTGCCCTTGGGATGAAGCTCACTAGATCGTGGTGTATAAACTTTTGAATATGTTGCTGTATTTGGTTCACCATCTTATTTAGGATATTGGTCTGTAGTTTTCTTTTTCTGTGTTATCTTTACCAAATTTTGGTATCAGAGTAATATTGACCTCATCAGATAAGCTGGAAAGTATTGACTCCTCTTTGATTTTTTGGATGAGCTTAAGGAGAATAGTATTAAATCTTCTACTGGTAGAATTAGCTAGTGAAAACATCTGGTCCTGGAATTATACTTTTTGGTAGTGTTTTGATGATTGTTTCAATTTCCATATTGCTGATTCATCTATTTAAATTTTCTAGTTCTTCTTGATTCAGTCTAGGAAGTTTTTTTTTTCTAAGTACTTGTACATTTACTCTAGGTTATTTAATTTGGTAGTCTATACTTTTTTATAGTATTCTTGAACAATCCTTTGTATTTCTGTGGTGTCTGTCATAATTTTTATTTTTTATCCCTGATTTTGTTTATTTGTGTCTAGCCAGGGGTTTCTCAATTGTATTAACCTTCTCAGAGAACCAGATCTTTGTTGCATTTATTTATTTATTTTTATTTTGTTGTTGTTGTTGCCAATCATTTTTTTCTGCTCTAATTTTAATTCTTTCTTTCTTTCTCTTGACTTTAGGCTTCATTTATTTGTTCTATTTTTTTTAAAGATGTAGTATTAGGCTGTTTTTAGAGATAGACCTGTAATTATATAAACTTTCCTTTTATTATTGCTTTTACCATGTTCCAAAAGTTTTTATATGTTGTACTATCATTATTATACATTTCTATGTATCTCTTGATCTCTATTTTTCTTTCTTCTCTGACCCAATTATTCTACAGTAGCATGTTGTTTTATCTCCATGTACTTGTGATCCTTTCCACTTTCTTTTTGCAGTTGATCTTTATCTCCAAAGCATTATGATCAGAGAATATGGCTAGTATGATTTCAACACTCTATATTTCTTGAGGCTATCTCTTGTCCCAGTATGTGGTCAGTTCTTAAGAATTGTTCACTATTGTCTTTGTTCATTATAGAAGAATGCAGCGGTTCTGGTATGAAAGGCTCTGTATATGTTAATTATATCCAATTGGTCTAATGTGTCATTTAAGTATGTTATTTCTTTATTGATTTTCTGTTTGGATGATCTGTTCATATCCAACAGTGGGGTATCTCTACTATAATAGTGTTTTGGTCTGTTTCTCTCTTTAGTTCAGTTAGTAATTGCTTTATATGTATTTGCTTTCCCACATTAGGAGCATAGATATTAATAAGTGTTAAGTCTTCTTGGTACATGATTCCCTTTATCATTATGAAGTGTCCCTCGGTATCTTTCTTTACCTTTTTATTTTGAAGTCTATTTTGCCTATTAGTACCACTACCCCCATTTTTCTCTGAATGCCATTTGTTTGAAATATCATTTTTCACCCTTTCACTTTGAATCTATTTTGTCTTTGGAGCTGAGATGTATCTCCTGAAAGCAGTATATGGTTGGGTTTTATTTTCTGATCCATTCTTCAATTCTGTGCCTTTTTATTGGTGAATTTGTTCCATTTATATTTAGGATGATTATTGAAATATGAGATTTTCTTATAATCATTTTATCTTTGGCTTTCTATTAGCCCATTTTTTTCCTTTTCTTTCTTGCACTTCTCTACTTCTATCTGACTGCTAGTCACCTTACCCTAGTTATTTAGGTGAGCTGACCCCTTTCAGTATTTCCTTTTATGAAGGCCTCATATTGGAGATTCTCTCAACCTTTTTTTTTTTTTTATGTCGGAAAGGTCTTTATTTCTCCTTCATATCTAAAGGAGAGCTTAGCTGGATACATTATTCTTGGCTGGTAGTTCCTTCATTTAATAGTTTGAATATTTGATTCCACTACTTTCTGGCTTGTAAGGTATGTGCTGAGATGTCTAACGATACTCTAGTGGGTTTTCCATTATAGGTTACCATCTTCTTTTCCTTGGCTGCCCTGAGAATTCTTTTTCTGTAATTGACTTTTGCTGATTTAAATATAATATGTCATGGAGAAGGCTTTTTTGGGTTGAGATAATTGAGTGGTCTATTGACTTCTTGAATTCAAAGCTCCAGCTCATTCCTTAGAGTTAGCAACTTCTCATCGACTATTTGGCCAAAAATGCTTTCTTGTTCCTGCCCCTTTCCCTCCCTTTCGAGAAAGCCTATTATTATTTGCATTACGTTTCTGATGGTATCAGTTAATTCTTGTATTTCTCTTTTCTTATACTTCATTCTTCAGTTTCTGTTTTCTTCCTTCTGATTGATCCTAGATTTCTGTCTTCTATAGCACTGATCCTTTCTTCCATTTGGTCGAGTCTATTTCCCAAGCTTTCTATTTCATTTTTTTATCTCTTGCAGCGTGTCCTTTATCTCCTTTTGAGGATTTCAATCTTCTTTCTAAAGTACTCATTCTGCTCCTTTAGTTGTTTTTTTTTTTTCAATTTCTGCAATTGTTAATATGAATTGTTTTGGATATCGCTGAATTTTTTCAGAAGAACCATTCTGAATACTCTGTAATTTAAGTCACATATTTCTATGTCCTTAAGCTTATTTTCTGGAGAATGTTTTCTTTCTGAGCTGTCTTGTCACTTTGGTTGTTCATGGTGTTAATGGACTATTTCTCCGCCTGGGCATTAATGAAATTTATTTTGCTTTTTTTTTTTTTTTCAAGAAAGTTGATTTATTTTTTAATGGTCTCTTCTTAGCCTATTGCAAAGAAGGCTTTTTTTTTTCTTTTGGCTTCCAGTAGGTGGCTTGTAAGCCTCTTGGATTCCTGCTTTATATAACATATTAATAATGCCTTTGTTTTCTTACAGATATTCATTCATCCTTGCAATCCTCAGTCTCAGTCTTTTTCAGTGTTAGTGTCAGTTTTGGTAGCATTTACTCAGATTCTCCTGGGTTTCAGTCTTGTAGTATATGAGAGAATGAGTCCTCTGGTTTGAGAAAAGATAACTGAAGCTCAGCCTCGAGTATTACAGCCATAGCTGATAATAATCATGTGTTGCTTCTCTCCTGTATCTGCTTCTCTGCCAAACCCAGTTCTCTGCTTTCTGCCCTGATGCCTGGGCACTACCATCAGCCATATGGCACTCACAGCCCTCCCAGACAGGGTTTTTCAGGGATTCTTTTGTACATTCCTCCCGCCCCCTTCTCCTGCAGGAAGCTCCAACTACAAGAGGCAGCTTCTTTGTTTCTCCTGATATACTGCCACACTCTCGAGTTTCTTACCTGTGGTAGCTCTTATATGCAGATCCCATGCTCGAATGTGCTGGTGTACAATTTGGGTGTTTTTTTTGTTGTTGTTGAGTTTTAGACATTCAGTTTATTGTAGTTTCATGGGGAGAGACCTGGGGATGTCTCTCACTCCACCATGTTTCTGACATCACTTCCTATATTCAGTTAGGACTTCCAACACTATATTGAATATTAGTGGTGATAGCAGTTAGCTTTGTTTGTTCCTGATCTTAGAGAGAAGATTTTTAGTTTTTAACCATTAGAATATTGTTACTTGTGTCGTTGTATATGTCCTTTATTATATTGAGGTAATTAACTTCTATACCCATTCATTAAGTGTTTTAATCATAAATTGTTGCTGTGTCTTGTCAAATTCTTTTTCTGCATGTACTGATATGATCATATAATTTTTATCCTTTATTTTATACTTTTTTTCCCATTACTAAAATTGCATATTTGTACCCATGGGATGAAGCCTTCTTGATCACGGGGTATAATATTTTAATGTGTTGTTATATTCAATTCGCTATTATCTTATTTAGGATTTTTGCATCTGTATTCATAAGAGATATTGGTCTGCAGTTTGTGTGTGTGCGTGTGTGTGTGTGTATGTGTGTGTGTGTGTGTGTTATCTTTACCAGGTTTTGGTTTCAGGGTAATGTAGTCCTCATAAAATTAGTTAGAAAGTATGATCTCTTTTTCAATTTCTTAGAAAAGTTTGAGAAAAAAGGGTATTATATCATTTTTGAATGTTTGGTAGAATTAACTAGTAAAGCCATCTGGTTCTAAACTTTTACTTTTTTGGAGGTTTTTGATTGTTGTTTCTATTCCCATACTGTTGATTGGTCTATATAGATTTTGAAGTTTTTCATGATTTAATCTAAGAAGTTTGTATATTTTTAAGAACTTGTCCATTTCTTACAAGTTATTGAATTTTGTGGTGTATATTCTTTCATGGCATTCTCATATAGTTATTTGCATTTTGGTGGTATCTGTCATAACTTCTCTTTTATTTCAGAATTTGTTTTTTTGTATCCTTTCTCTTTTTTTCCTTATTGGTTCTCACCAAAGGATTGTTACTTTTATTAATCTTCCTAAAAACCCAGCTCTTTGTTGCATTAAAATTTTCTATTGACTTTTTGTGCTAAATTTTATTTAATTCTGATCTGATTTTGATTGTTTCCTTTCTTGCACTGACCTTGGTCTTCATTTGTTCTTTCTCTAGTTTTTTAAAGGTGTAATGTTAGGTGTTTCATTTGGGATCTTTCTTGTTTCTTGTGGTAGGACTATAATAATATGGATTTTCCACTTGTTGCCATTTTTGATATGTGCCAAAATTTTAATATGCTGTACTTTCATTCTCATTTGTTTCTATGTAGCTCTTGATCTCTCTTTTTATTTCCTCTAAGATCCAGTCATTTCTTAGTAGTGTGTCATTTAATATCACATATGTGTTGTTCTTCCTGCTTTCTTTTTACAGTTGATTTCCAGTTTCAAAGCAATTTGGTTGCAGAATATGCTTGATATGATTTCAGTCTTCTTAAATTTTTGAGGCTACTAGTTTTGTGTCCCAGCATATAGTCTATCTTTGAGAATATGCTGTGTGGATTGGAGAAGAATGTGTAATCTGATGTTTTGGGATGAAAGGCTCTGTAAAAACTGATTATGTTCAATTGGTCTAATGTGTCATTTTAGGTTGATATTTCTTTATTGATTTTCTGTTTGGGTTATCTATCCATAGTTGACAGTGGGGTATTTAGGTCTCTTACTATAATTGTGTTTTTGTCAGTTTTGTCAGTTTTTATTTTAGTTCTGTTAGTAGTTGTTTTGTATATTTTGTATATTTATGTCTTCCTGATGGATGGTTCCCTTTATCATTATGAAGTGTTCATCATTGTCTCTCATGACCTGCTTTTATTTTGAAGTCTATGTCATCTCATGTAAGTACAGCTACACCCACTTTTCTCTAGCTGCCATTTACTTGGATTGTTGTTTTCCAATTTTTTAAATTTGTATTATGGTAATGTTGGTAACAAAATCCAAATCCAGTAAGTTTAAGTTTCAGATGTACAATTTAAGATATATATATATATAGTCTATAACCACATTTTCAAATATATATACAGCATTGTGTGTATATATTTGTTATATTTGAAAAGTTAGGTTTCTAACTTTTCACTTTGAAGCTATATTTGTTCTTACAGCTGAGATGTGTCTCTTGAAGGCAGCATGTGATTATGTTTTGTTTTTTGATACTATCATCTACTCTGTTCATTTTGATTGGTGAGTTCAGTTCATTTATATTTAGGGTGCTAATTGAAATATGAAGTTTCCCTATAGCCATTTTATCATTTGTTTTCTGGTAACTCTCTGTCCCCATTGTTTTTTTTTTTTTGTCCTTGTGTTTTTGTCTGTTATTTTAATTTGGTGGTTTTCTAAACATTCTATACTTTTCTTCTCTGTTTCTTTTTGTTTTATATTCTGTGTCTCAGTTCTGTATTTTTTTCATTACTATTAAGCTAATGTAAAGGAAAGTTTTATATATGCAGTAGTCCTTTTTTTTTTTTTTGGTCTTTTTATTCTGCATGCACCTAATCTCCATTCTCTTTTGCAGATTCAGATTTTTTTTTCTCCCCTTCACTGCTTTTGTTATCTCAAATTATTCCTATGTGCACTGCACTTTTATTTCTAGGTTGCATAGCTATTGTCTTCTCTTCTCAAAGTTTTTTGTTGTTGCTTGTTTGTTTGTTTGTTTGTTTAACCTTTAACCATTATGTGCTGTTTTAGCTTATAATACCCTGTTTTTATCATCTTACTAAGGGTTGCACTTTCTTATTTCAGTCTGCCTGTTAGTCACTGTATTCATAGTTATGTGTTTTTCCCTTTGTTTTAGGTAATATAACCGCCTTCAGTATTTCCTGTAATGCAAGCCTTGTGATGGAAAATCGTCTCAGAGTTCGTATTTCTGGAAAGGCATTTATTTCTCCTTCTTATCTAATAAATAACTTTGCTGGAGGTTATTTTTGGTTGTTAAAGTCTCTCTTTCAATAGTTTGAATGTTTGGTTTTGTTCCCTCCTGGTATGTAAAGTTTGTGCTGAAAAGTTCAATGATAATCTAATGGTTTTTCTTTATCAGGTACCACCTTTTTTTCTCTGGCAGCTAATCAAAGAACAAATTATATAAGAAAAAAACAGCTATCTCTTTAATTCTCATTTTAATTTAAATTTATCAGCCTATGCCATATTACTCTCTCAAACAGTTATATTTTAGTTGTACAGTAGTTCTAAAGGAGCTGATGAAAGTGGACATTACAACATTCTCTTTAGCCCAATTAATCTATTTCCTAGAAATGTGATATAATCATATTCAATCAGATCACTTTGCTTTTAATTTTCCTGCCTCTCAGAGTTATGTGGTAACTCATCTCACTACCAACTCTGACAATTCTTTCCTATCATTTTCCTTTCCCTAGAGTGATTGTATGTTACTGTGAGAATAAATAATAAGTTTTATTTAGAACTTGTCACATATAGTACATTTTAACCTTTTCTGAACAAATTAAAGCTCTATTGAAGTATTCAGCAGAGGCATAGCAAGTTAAATTAAAATATTTTTTTCCCTAGAATATCATTTGCATTCACTCCAGGTTAAATCAAAGACAATAGTATTTCATTTCCCATGACATAAATAGGAATTTTTTTAAAATACTAATTAAGGAGAACCCTTTAAAGAAGAAGTCACATAAATAATTTTTGAGGGAATGAAAAGTTAAGCAATTTTGTATAAGACTACCTAATTAAATAACAAATAAACATTCGATTGAACTTAAATATTAATAAATACCTTTAAGTATAAGAAATATGCTATAGTTCTATCTGGAGGGAAACTTCAGAAATGTCAAGAAGTCAACTTTCTTTTATAATTGTTTTTAGAATAGTCTATAACCACATTTTCAAATTTCTAACTGTATACTTGATCTCATCCCAGGTAATTTCTCCCAGGACTTCTCTCCTTCTCATTATCCCCTCTCATTCTCCCTCTTCAATACATTTTTCTTTAATGGATACTTCTCTTTAGCCTATACTCACATGCTCATGCATGTCTATTACTTTTTTAATAAAACTGAGGGTGTAAAAGCAAAATAGAAACAGTAAAATGAAATAAATTATTTCTTTAAACTAGTTACCTATCCTTGCATTTTTAATTTTCCTTGTTTTCTTGACTAATCTATAAACATCTATTTCCCTCACAGTTTCTGTTTTCTTATCTTGCACTATTTTCCTAGGCCACTGTATTCTGGCTTCTACCTTTATAACTCTGAACCTGCTTTCATTAAGAATAGGAATACTCTAAGTATAAAATATTTTACCTTAATTAACTTCTAGAAACATTTGATAGCGCAGATTGTCCTTATATATCTGAAACTCTTCTTTTTCTGAGTATCAATAACATCATTCTCTCTTTTCTTACTCTACTTCTCAAACCTTTCATGCTTAATCATATTCAGTGGTTATCTCCCCAGGCCCATTTCATCTTTACCTTTAGCTTATTGCATCACCTTATGCATTGCTGAGATCATAAAAGCCATCAGAGCATAAGTGTATTATCCTCCCACAACCAAATCTACAAACTTACCTGCATCAATATTCATATTTCATATCTTCCTCTTGCTATCCCAGAAAAAATAATACCTTTTTCTATTGAAGATCAATCAATTCTTTTTTTAAGTGAAGAAAAAACAAGAATATACATTGTCACTAAAGCCAATAGGGAGGAGCATTTTAAGAAGAAGGAAGTGCTTAAATTGTCAAATATTTTTATTGTACTACCTACTTCTTTAGTTTTCTTTTTTGCTAGTTTTTCTTTATGTATCTAATTTCAGAACAACAATGTACCTTCATCTTGAATCTCAGGAATTTCAACTCCTTCTTTCCTTCTTTTTCTTTCTCTTCCTTTCCTTTTTCTTCCTTTCTCTTCTCTTCTCTTCTCTTCATTTTAAGCATCTCTTCCCTTTTAAGTTATCCTGCTTATCTATTAATAACTTCTTAATTCAAACCTATAATCTAGAACACACCCTAGGGCTATAAACATATATATGATTTTCTACTCTACCTCTCCACTTGGGTGACTAATGGATAGGTAAAACTCAGCCATTGCGGAAACATTTATTTTTTTTTTTTACTCACCAACCCATTACTTGTCTAATGTTCTCTATCTCAGCAAATTGGAATCATCATCCTCATAGTTGCTCAGACCTCAAATCTAAAAATCCTTTTTAGTCATTCTTTCCCTTATCTTTTATATCAATCAACAAGTTCTGTGGTATCTGTATTCAGAATATATCTCCGAACTGTGCACTTTTTATCTCCACTGATAGTACCTTAAAATTTTCTTTTGCATGGACTGCTTTACTAGTCTCCTCTTGGTCTTATTTCTTCTAATTTTATCTCCTTCCAATCTATTCTTTAGAAAGCAACTGAGGTAATATTTTTATGTATAAATTAGACCATATGACTCTTTGTAAAACCATTTAATGCTTCCCATTATTCTTAGAAAAAAAATTTAAACTATTTCTTGCAGCCCACAAAACTTTATGTGGTTTGACTCCTGCCTACTTCTCCAGTCTTCTCTGATGCCACTCTTCCCGTTGTTAATCCTGGCTCATCCCAAAGTCTTTTTGGTTGCTGTTCACTATTCTTATAAAGCTCTTCCCTCAACTTCTTCTCATTTTTCAAGTCTTAGATTAAGTAGTATCAAAATTGTCTTTCTCATTTAACTTATCTAATGTATCTCTCCCTACCCTTATCTCCAATATTATATTATCCTAATTATTTCCTTTGTAGCCCTTAACACAAATTTAGTTTATATTTTTATTTACGGGTTTAGAAATTTAAGGTCTGTCTTACAACAAGGAAGTAAGTCCCATGAAAGCAGGATATTCTGTCCTTTTCACTTCTGTATTTCAAATGCTTTGTAATTTGTTTGGTCATTTTATAAATACTTGGAAAGCACATTACCATGGTCAAGAACATGAGCTGAGTCAAATTCCTGGTTTGACCACTTTCTAGATGTATGACTTGATCAAGCCATAACCTCGCTGAGACTTACTTAATTTGAAAAATGATAATAATTGTATTTATTCATATGATTATTATAAATATTAAGAGAGATTTTTATTTGTTAAATACTGCATGTAAAAATTCAAACATAATGAGTATTCTAAAATATTAACAATTTTTAATTCAATTACTAAATAACACTTAACCAATAAATATAGATTTTCTTCACGTACCATCTTAGATATCTTTTACATTGTCTCCCGGAAAATCTCTTTTATATTCATGGCCTCAATTTCTTCTTATAAACTAATTATTTTCAATGCTTCATCTCTCAGCTCTCTCCTTGAATTATAAAATCTTTCTGCATACTTGATATATCCACTTGAACATCCTTACTAAGCTCAAACTAAAAGTGTGAATCTGAACTCATCACATTTCCTGCACAATCTGTTTCTTCAGTAATCTATATAATGACCACTTCCACCTTTTTTTAAAGTTGAAAGACTTAAAGTTAATTTAGAGTTACATTCTTCCACAGAAAACCTAAATATCTTATCCCATATCTACTATATAGCACACATGGAGGCCAAAGAAAAAAATTACATCTGGAGGTGAAAAAAGTCCTAATCACAAAGGCAGTTTCTCTGAGATAAGATCCTCCAATGCCATTCAAATTTTCTTTGATAGAGATGAGTGAAGGATAGCAGAATATACCACCCCAAATGTGCCACTTTGGCATAAAGATTATTTTGAAATGAAGGCAATTAAGAAAAAGCAGTTTTACATCACATAACAACATTTTGGTTAACAATGGACCGCATATATAATGGTTTTATAAGATTATAATGGAACTAAAAAATTCCTATTATCCAATGATGTCATAGCTGTCATAATGTCATAGTACAACCCATTACTCACATGTTTGTGGTGATGCTGATGTGTATAAACCTACTGTGTTGCCAATCATATAAAAGTATAGTATATATAATTATTACAGCACATAATATTGATAATGATAAGTTACCATGTCACCAGTTTATGTATTTACTAAAGTTTTTATAGTTATTTTAGAGTATATTTGTTCTACTCATAAAAAAATATTTGTTGAAAAACAGTATTCTATATTAGATCTTGTTATTACCACATCTCTTGATTGCATCATTTTATTCTGTGCTTGATTTAATCTCACGACCCTTAAATATACAAAATCCACTGCTAAAATTTCCAGTAAGAGGCCATATCAAGTGAATGACCTGGAAACAAACTTAATAATTCAATACTATAAAAGTAGAAAAGCACTTATGGTTAATGCCCACTGATGGAAACTGTTAAAGGATCTTTCTAATGACCTAAATTGAACACCAGACACAGAAGCATGAACCATTTGGCACTATGAGATCATAACCAAAGCAAAACATTTATTTGCAATATTGAAACAAAAGACTGACTTCAACTACCATGTTGAATGTACCGCTAGCTATGAGTAGTTAAAATTATTCAAGAATTATTGTTCATTATATACTATGAAAATGAATAATGAATCTGTGAGTGTTAATGTGAAGGGGGCTGAGGAATTTTTGAAAACTCTAGATAAACCAATTATGAAGGAAAATTTCTTGTTAGAGCAAGGATTCAATATGGATAAAACCCACTATTCTGGAAAAAAATGTCTGAAAGAACTTTCATTTATAAAGAGGCCAAGTCAATGTGAGATTTCAAGGCTTTTAAGAACAGGATAATAGTCTTCCTTGGGCGCAATGTTGCAGGCTACAAATTGAAACTCTGCTCTGGTGCCATGAGAACTTTAGGGTCTTTAATCATATCAGTAAGTGCACACTGCCAGTGTACTATAGAAACAATATTAAGTCATAGATGTCTCAGCTCCTCTTCCAAGATGCCCTCCTGAACTACTATGCCAGCAAAATGAAGTAGTGCTTTTTGGAGAATAACATGCTTTTCAAGATTTTGCTTATTGTTGATAATGCTCCTGGACATCCTCCTTTTATTGGTGATCTTTATCCTAATATCAAAGTGGTGTTTTTTTCTCCAAATATCACCTCTTTATCCAACCAATGAACTAAGGAGCAACTTTTAAGGCCTACTGCCTGAGGAAGACCTTTGTCTGGGCTATTACTAAAACTGAGAAAGACACTGATGCAGTTTTGGAAGGATTACAACATCTCTGACTGTACCAATAATCTTGCTTGTACTTGGGGTGATGTTGCTGATGAGTGTATGAATGGCATCTGGAAGAAGACAGTCAAGACGTTTGTCCATGTCTTAAAAAAATTTGCTAAAGATGAGGAGGTTGCAAAAATCAATTAGATTGTAGTTGAGATGGCAAGTAACTTTCACCTGAATGAAGATGAAATTGAGGAGCTCTTAGAAATGTTTCCTGAGGACTTATCTAAGGACGAGTTGTTGGAACTGGAACAGCAATGTGTAACTGAAGAAGAGACAAGGGGAAAGGAAACTATAGAAGAAGAAAAAAGAACACCCAAGAAAATTCACAGTGAAGGTTTTAGCAAAAACTTTTACAAACCTCAGTAAGATTTCTAAAAAGTTGGAAGACATGGACTTCAACACTAAAAGGTTTTCATTAATAGAAAGAAATGTTTATGGTACATTAACTGCTTGAAAGCAAATCTTTGATAAAAAAAGGAGTAAACAACCATGGACATATTTCTCAAGTAAGTGACACCACTCAGGAAGAGCCTCAGGCAAATCCTTCAGAAAGTATTGTCGAATAAAGCATTGCTATAGAAAATGACAACTCTATGTGTTACAGCCCCTGAAGACCTTCCAGTTGGATAAGATGTGGAGGTGGAAGACAGTGAAATTGATGACCTTGACCCAGTGTAGTCCTAGGCTAATATGTGTGTTCATGTCTTAGTTTTTAACAATAAAGCTTACAAGTAAAATGTTATTACAAAAGAGTTAAAAGTTTAAAAAGTTAAAAAAGTTTATAATGAAAAAAGTTATAGTAAGCTAAGGTTAATTTATTACTGAAGAAATAAAAACATTTTAAAATAAATTTAGTATAACCAAAGTGTCCACTGTTTATAAAGTCTACAGGAGTGTACAGCAATGACCTGGGCATCACATTCACTCACCACTAACTGACTCACCGAAAGCAACTTCCAGTCCTGCAAGCTCTATTCATGGTAAGTGCCTTATACAGGAGTACCATTTTTATCTCTTATATCATATTTTTACTGTACCTTTTCTATGTTTAGATATGTTTAGATACATAACTACTTACCATTGTTTTATAATTGCCTACAGTATTCAGTACAGTATTATACTGTACAGGTTTGTAGCCTAAGAGTAATAGGCTATACCATATAGCTTAGGTGTGTAACAGGCTTTATATAGCATCTAGGTTTGTGTATAATGTTCACACAATGTTGAACTTTCCTAATGATTCATTTCTTAGAATATATCCCATTTGTTAACTGATCCATGACTTTACAAGAAAAACTACCTGTCCTTCCCCATTTGCCTAAAACTAGGACATAAATTTGTAAAACTGTCAGCTTTCCCCTCTCTATTAAGAAGGACAGACATTAATCACTGGAGAGTTCTCTAGACTGTTATCTTCCCAGAGATAGTGCCAGAATAATTTATATAGCAAGCCTTGCTAAAATTACATTTTATCTACTATTAACTTCATATATTTGAGTTCCCATAATCTTTTACCCTAGAAACTTAAGGCTTTTCCTTAAGTTCCTTGTCACATCTCTAAAAATACATTGTTCTTTTGTTAAAAACTATATGAGTCCATTATAGCCATCCCTTTGAGTTATCCATGCATATGCATGATGCACACATTAATAAATTTCTGTTTGTTTGTTTCTTGTTATTTTCTATTTTGTTAGTCTAGTTTACACAGCCCCAGCCAGAAGTCCAAGATTGTTAGAGAAAAATATTTTTCTCCTCCCCATATACCTAATGGTGTACCTAACCTAGAGTTTTTTTTTTTAATTTGTTGACATTTAGCATTAGTAGATATTAAGAGAGAGCTAAACTAGATCACTTGAGTATTCCATTGTTTTCTAGAACTGTTTACAGACAATTTGTGTGCAAATACTTCCAAATTAAACCCTCCTGGAAATATGTAATTATTGTATTTCCTCTATGACTATTATACCATGCAAGTAAGGTATAACGACCATTAAAGTACAAATGATGGGTAAGTTAGATCCAGAAAAAAAAGATACTAAATGAAAGAAGACCAATTACATTGACATTTTCTCTGTTGTGTCTATAGTTTTTATACCAATTCTGTGGTGTTAGAGTTAGGATCAAGATAGCATTCTCAAAAACAATGTTCGCTGCTGTTGGTGGTGATGATGTTAATGTAAATTTTTAGTGAAAAAAAACATTTAAAATATAAAATATTATTAATGTTTGATCATAACTCATAAGAGCAAAAAACTCAATAATGGAAGGATTTTTAGGCATGGGGAAATGAATACAGTGCAACTCATTCATTAGTGAAATGTTGGAGGAGCTTCTTTAAGAAGAAAAAACATGTATCCAAAACAAGAATAAAGAATGGTAATAACTACATTCCTATCAACAAGTACCTCAAATGGAAAAGAATTAAGTGCTCCAACCGAAAGATAGAGTGGCTGAATGGATAAAAAAATAAAACCCCTACACAGGCTGTCTATAGGAGATTAATTTCAGATTAAAATACTCACACTGACTGAAGGAAGAGGATGGAAAAAGATATTGCCTTGATGGAACTAGAGGGTGTTGCGCTGAATAAAATGGGTAGGATAAAGAAAGACAAATATCACATGTTTTCATATACATGTGGAATTTAAAGAACAAAATAAACAAAATCAAAAGCAGAAATAAACTCAGATACAGAAAATATTTTCAAAACTACTAGATGGGAGAAGGGTTAGGAGAGACCAAAAAAAAAAAAAAAAGCAAAAAGATTAAGATGTACAAATGGATAGTTGCAGAAGAGACATGGAGATATAGAGTGTAGCATGGGGAAGATGGTTAATAATGTAAAAAATATGTAAGAGGAGGAGAAGTTCTAGGTTTAGTGGAGTGATTCTTTTGTCGGTCATGTGGATCTCTGATCACTATGCTATACATCTGAAACTGGTATATTATTGTATGCTAACTTAATTGAGAAAAACTTATTGAATTGTACAATATAAATATAAGCAACTAATTGTCTATTATATTTCAATAAAGTTGAAAATTATTTTGAATGTTTAGTAATATTCCAGAAAAAATCTTCATGAAGAAAATAATAAGGGGGAAAATGTCTTTTTTTTTTGTAAATGTGCTGTAACTATAAAAATATGGTATTGTTGCCAGAATGAAGAAACTCATAAAATAAAATAGAAATTTTGGAATGAAGCCCAAATATATATAATTAGTTTTAGCTAGCATTTTTAATCTGTTAGGATTGTTAATAAAATTAAATAAACGATGGTGGTGCAGCTACCTAATAATTCGGTAAAAAATAAACTTATACCCTTCCTTAAACAAAAATAAGTTATTGTTGATTTAAATTACAAAAATACTAGAAAATTGAAGGTATTTTATTATATTGAAATGAGACTGGGCTTCCTAAGCCTGTCACCAAAAGTAAAACTGATTAAGTTATAGATTAATTGGCCATATAACAAACATTTCTAAAAACTTCTACGTGACATAAAACACCCAAGAAAAAATAAAGTTTAAAACCAAACAACAACTAGAAAAATGTATGCCTCTTACAGGTCAAGGGCAAATTATATTTTTCCATAATTGACAAAAAATGCATATATTTAGGTTGTACAATGTGACTTTTATAAAGTTTACAATATAATGACTTTATTTCTATACACTGAAAAATAAGTTACCTTTTTTGTTTGTAGTGAGTACACTTAATATCTACTCTTCTAGGAAATTTTAGATACATAATACAGTATTATTCATTATAATTACCATGCTATCACTAGATCCTCAGACATTATTCATCTTACCACTGAATGTATCTTTTGACAAGCATCTTCTCACTTATGCTCCCTCTAGATCTTGGCAACCACCATTCTACTCTCTGCTTCTTTGAGTTTGACTTTTTAAGATTCCACATATTTGTGAGATCATACAAATTTGTCTTTCTGTGTCTGGCTTATTTCACTTAGCATAATGTATTTTAGGTTCATTCATATTGATGCAAGTGGCAAGATTGCCTCTTGTTTTATGGATGAAGAGTATTCCATTGTATAAACATACCATATTTTCTTCATTCATATATATTTTAGATCTAGGATGGCCCTATCTCTACTCCCCATAGTGTGTGAACCAGACTCCTCTCTTACCTTTGTGTGGAAACCTGACCTTGTAGCCGAGTTGGCAATGCTGTATGCTCACCTTCCATTTTACTGGATTCTCCTCCCTTCCCCATCGATTTACATCCCCCAATATTCCTACCAAAAAAGCTGCCTCAAGCCCCATTTAAATTTCAAGTTCCCTCACATTTGGTGTCTACGTCATCTTTGGCTCAGCCCTGCTCCCACTCTGCTGAAATAAATCTTGCTTAACCCCTTTGGTCTTGTGTGTTCCTTCTTTGGTGAACCTAACAATATATACCATGTTTTCTTTATCAATTCATCAATCTATAGACATTTAGATTGTTACCATGTCTTGGCTATTGTGAATAATGCTGCAATGAACCTGGGAGTGCAAATATCTATTGGGGATACTGATTTAATTTCCTTTGGACATATATTCAGAAATGGGATTGCTAGATCATATGATAGTTCTATTTTTTTTATTTTCTCAGAAACCTTCACATTGTTTTTCATAGTGACTATGTCAATTTATATTCTCACCAATAGTGTACAAGGGTTCCATTTTCTCCCATCTTACCCAATACTTATCTCTTGTGTTTTCCATAATAGCTGTCCTAACAGGTGTGAGGTGATATGGCATTGTAATTTTGATTTGCATTTTCCTAATGATTAATGATGCTGATTTTCATATGCCTATTGGCCATTAGTATGACTTCTTTAAAAAATGTCTAATTAGGTTCTTAACTAATTTTTAATTGTATTATTACTATTATTATTATTATTATAATTATTATTATTATTTGCCATTAAGTGGTGTGAGTTACTTAAATATAGTGGTTATTAACCCCTTAACGGATATATGGTTTGAAAACATTGAATCATTCCATAGCTTACTTTTTAATTTTACTGATATTTTCTTTGTTGTGCAGAAGTTTTTTTAAGTTGATGTAGTCCCATTTGTTAATTTTTGCTTTAGTTTCCTGTGCCTTTTGTGTCATATTCAAGAAATAATTGTCAAGACAAATGATTATGAAATCTGGTTGCTCTGATCTACTGATTCTCTGACATGCAGACCCACCACATTTGTGCATTTTCCTGAGTCCTTGGAAGGAGGCTCTGTCAGCAAGAATCAAGAATTCTCAGGTATTCCACCTCTGGAGTCACTTTTGGTGACAGGTGACCAGTCCTGGCCTAAGCTAAAGTATTTATTGAACAAATTTCAGGTATCTACAGACACAAGGCAGGCAACAGCTGACCTCAATGTGATCTGAAACTTCTGTGAGTGGCCACAAGTTTAGTACTGGCATCAAATGTGAATATTCACCAACCTGGGAACACATGACTTCCCCACACTGATGAAACCTTGAGACCCCACTTCACCCAGATCATGTACCACATGAAATTCTTTTAGCTGCTGAGTTTTAGAGGCATCCAGAAGGCCACCTCAGGCTTTGGATGCCCTGGGCTTTTTTTCTGAACTGTTCCAGGCCTGGCACTGGTGGCAGTCGGTCTCAGTTCGCATAGTGGCCTTTCCCAATTGACTCTAGGTCCTGCATGGGCAGCAACCAATTATGGATAGAAGTTTTTTAGCTTCTATCAGGAAGTGACTGAACTTGGATTCAATAGGAGCCTCTCCCAAAAGGCCTTAGAAACAAACAAACAAAAAGCCCAGAGGCTGGCATCAAATGGTAATAGAGCATCAACTGATTAGCCTCAAAAGTTGCACAGCCAAAGGGCAGTCTCAACAGGCACATGAACCCCCTGGGGTGAATCCCAATTTATGGAGTCAGCTCCCATAAAACTGGTCACATACCCTGTGAGTGGCCAATCCTCATGGCCAGTCAGCTTGAGAGTCAGTCCCATCCACTGATGTGAGAAGAGCAATGAAGGCTCAACTACAACAGAAGGGAACACGCAACCCACAAAAATGACGCACCTAGAGTACCTGCTGCAGGTGATCAGGGAGACTATGCTATTGAGCTACACAAGACACCTACCACATAAGGCTACCTTGTCAAGACTGGGAGACATACCAACTCAACCTAATACATAGAAATAAAGCAAGATATACAGCTAAAACAAAACAAAACAAAACAGGAGCTAACTTCAGAAAAAGAACAAAAAGAAATGGAAGCAATCATCCTCACCAATACAGAGTTCAAAACACTTGTTATATAAGTGCTCAGTAAACTTACAGAAGAATAGATGATCTCAATGAAAACTTCAACAAAGAGATAATAAGCACAAAAATGGACATTGAAACAAAAAAAAACAATCAGAAATAAAAAATCTAACAACGACAACAAAAAGAATACACTAAGGCAGAAACAACAGCAGATAAGATAGGACAGAGTATCCAATTAGGGATTCAGAAAACAAAGTAGCAGAAAACACCCAATTAGAACAGCAAGAACAAAATAGAATACATAGAAATAAAGCTAGTTTAGAGTACCTCTGGGAAAACATTAAGCATAGCAACACTTACATATTAGGGGTACGAGAAGGGGAGAGATGGAGCATGGAACTGAGAACCTGTTCGAAGAAACAGTGACTAAAAACTTCCGTAACCTGGCAAAGAAAAATAGACATACAAGTCTAAGAAACACAAACAGTCCCAAGCAAGATGAACCCAAAGAGGTCCACACCAAGAAACATCATAATTAAAATGCCAGAGAATAAAAACAAAGAGAAAATCTTAAAAGCAGCAAGAGAAAGGCAGGTAGTTATTAACAAAAAGCTTTCATAGATTGTCAGCTGAGTCCTTAACAGGTTAAAATGGATCGACACAAAATATTCAAAGTGATTAAAAGTAAAGACCTACAACCAAGACTACTTTATGCAGCAATGGTATAATTTAGATTCAAAGAACAGAAAAAAGCTTCCCAAAAAGGAAAAAGCTAAAGAAATTCACCACCACTAATACAGTATTACAAGAAATGTTGAGAGACCTTATTTAAGAAGATAAAGAGGAAGAAAAAATAGAACATGAATATAAATAATAAAATAATGAGAACTATGTACCTATTGACAATCACTTTAAATGAAAATGGATTAAATGCTCCAATCAAAAGACATAAGGGAGGTAAATGGAAAGGAAAATAAGACCCATACATATACTATCTACAGGAGACCTACTTCAGAACAAAAGTCAGGATCTGAAACAAAAGGGCTAGAAAAAGATATTTTATGCTAATGGAATTTTAAAAGTGTGTAGCAATGCTTATATCAGGTAAAAAAAACACCTTAAAACAAAGATTTATAATAACAAAGAACATTGCATACTGATAAAAGGATCAATCCAACAAGAAGTTATAACCCTAGTAAACATTTATGCACCCAATATAGGAGTGCCTTAATATGTAAAGCAAAATTGACAGACAAAGAATAAAACAACAGTAATACATTCATAGTAGAAAACATTAACCACTGAGACCAATGGACAGATGTTTCAGACAGAAAATCAACAAGGAAACAGTGGCCGTAGATGACACACTAGATCAATTGGATTTAATTGATATTTTAGAATATTTCACCACAGAGCAGCAAAATGCACATTCTTCTCAAGTGCACATGAAATATTTCCCAGGACAGACCACATGTTAGGACACAAAAGAAGCCTCAGTAAATTCAAAAAGATTGAAATCATACGAAGAATCTTCTCTGTTATAGTATGAAACTAGAAATCATGTACAAGGAAAAAAAATGAAACACACACACACACACATACACAAACGCTTGGAGGCTAAATAACATGTTACTGAACAATATATCGAGTAACAAAATATCGAGAAAGAAATCAAAAGATACCTTGAGACAAATGAAAAGGGAAATTCATAACACTACATGTTTACTTCAAGAAACAAGAAAAATCTCAAAAACAGTCTAAATGTACACCTAAGGGAACAAGAAAATGAATAGCAAACAAAGCCCAAAGGTGAATAGAAGAAGAAAAAATAATTATCAGAATAAAAATAAATGAAATAGTGTTTAAAAAAAGCAATACAAAGGATTAATGAAACCAAGAGCATATTTTTGGAAAGGATAAACAAAAATGGTAAACTTTTAACCAGAATTATCAAGAAAAAAAGAGGATTCAAATAAATAAAAATGGAAATTAAAAAAAAATACCAACTGATTTTACAGAAATACAATGGACCTTAAGAAAATACTATGTACAATTATGTGCTAACAAAGTAAACAATCTAGAAGAAATGAATACAGTCCTAGTAACATACATTTTTCCAAGAGTGAGTCAAGGAGAAACAAAAACATTTGAACTGATTAATTACTATTCAGGAAATTGAATGAGTCTACAAAAATCTCCAAACAAATAAGTCCTGAACTGGATGGCTTACAGGCAAATTTTACCAAATATTCAAAGAAGAATTAACATCTATTCTTCTCAAACTATCAAAAATATTTCAAAAGTAAGGAAGATTTCTAAGCTCATTATATGAGGCCACCATAACCCTGATTTTCGAGCCTGTCAAAGACATTACAAAAAAAAAATGTATAGGTTGACATCTCTGATGAATGTAGATGCAAAATTTTCAACAAATTATTAGTAAACTGAATTCAGCAACACAATAAAAAAAATCATATGCCATTGACAAGTTGGATTTATTATTGAAATGCGAGGTAGGTTCAATAACTGCAAGTCAATTAATGGGATGTTCCACATTAACAAATTAAAAAATAAAATATATATATCCACAAATTAATTAATTTGATACACTACATTAACTAATCAAAAGATAAAAACCATGTGAAAATATCAATAAATGCAGAAAGAGCATTTGACAAAATCCAGCATCTATTTATGTTAAAAACTCTCAGCAAAGTGGGAATGCAGGGAACATATCTCATCATAATAAGACCACATATGACAAACCCACAGCTAACATTACATTCAATAGAGAAAAGCTTGAAGTGATTTCCTTAAGAACAAGAACAAAACAAGGATGTCTACTTTCACCACTTTTATTCAACATAGTATTGGAAGTTGTAGCCACAGCAATGTGACAAGAAAAAGAAATAAAAGGCATTTAAATTGAAAAGGAAAAAGTAAAACTGTTATTATTTGCAGATGACATGATATTATATAGAGAATCCTAAATATTCCACTAAAAATTGTTAGAACTGATAACTAAATTCAGTAAGTTATCATGATGAAAAATTAATATTAAAAAATTGATTGTATTTCTATACAACAATAATGAACTATCAAAAGAGAAATTAAGTTATTCTGTCTGACTTATTTTGCTTAGCATGCTTATCTCAACATCTATCCATGTTGTTGGAAATGGCAGTATTTATCTTTTCTTATGGCTGAGTAATATTTCACTGTATATATGTATGACATCTTTATCCAATCATCTATTGAAGGGCACTTCAGTTGTTTTCATGTCTTGGCCACCATAAATAATGCTGCAATGAACATCAGGATACATATAGCTATACAATAAATGAATTAAAATTTCTGGTGTGGATATCCAGAAAAACAATTGCTGGATTTCACTTATGTGTTGGATATAAAACTGAAAGCAAGAAACAAACAGGACAAACAAACAAAAATTTATAGGCACAAAAAACAGATTAGTGGTTACCAGAGAAAAATTGTGAAGAAAAGTAAGTAAATAAGGGTAAATATAATGTATTATAGAATTATACACTTGAAATCTATATTATTTTATTAACTAATGTAATTTTAAAATTTTAATAAAAATAAGAAAACAATTACATTTATAAGTGCACCAAAAAAGTGAAATATATAAAACTATTTAACCAAGGAGATAAAATACCTGTACTCTGGAAATTATATCACTGAAGAAAGAAATTGAAGAAGAAAGAATAAATGGAAGCATATACAGTGCTCACAAATTGGAAGAATTAACATTATTAAAATGTCCATGCTACCCAAAGCAATCTATATATTAAATAGAATACCTATCAAAATACCAATGGTAATTTTTCACAGAACTAAAACAAATAATCCTAAAATTTATATGAAATCCTAAAAGACCCTGCATAGCCACAGCAATCTCGAGAAAGAACAACATAGTTGGACATTTTACTCTACTTGATATTAAACTATACTATGAGGCTGTAGTAATCAAAACAACATGGTATCAGCTTTAAAAATAGACACATAGATCAATGGAACAGAATAGACAGCCCAGAAATAAATCTATGCCTCTGCAATCATCAGGTCTGTGACAAAATAGGCAAGAATATCCAATGGGGTAAAGTAGTCTCTTCAAACAAATGATGTTAGGAAAACTGGACAGATTCATGCAAAAGAATAAAACTGACCTACCTTCTTACACCATATACAAGAATAAGCTCAAAAAGGATTAAAGACTTGTGTGTAAGAAATGAAACCATAGATCTCCTAGAAGAAAATATAAATAATAAACTCTGTAACATTTCTCTTAGTAATATTGTTCCTGTTATGTCTCTTCAAGAAAAGAAAACAAAGATAAAATAAACAAATGGGATTTGCCAAACTAAAAATTTTAGCACAATAAAATAAATGATTAACAAAATGAAAAGATAATCTGATAAATGGGAGAAGATATTTGCTTATTATACAGCTGACAAGAGGTTAATATCCAAAATTTACAACTCAACACCAATAAAACAAACAATCCAATTAAAAAACCGGGCAGAAGACCTGAATAGGTATTTCTCCAAAGAAGAAATACAGATGCTCAATATACATATGAAAACATGCTTAAGGTCACTAATCACTAGAGAAATGCAAATTAAAACCACAATGAGATATCACCTCACACTTGTTGGAATGGTTATCATCAACAAATCAAAAACAGCAAGTGTTGGTGAAAATGTGGAGTAAAGGAAATCCCCATGCACTGTTGATGGGATTGCAAATTTGTATAGCCACTGTGGAAAACAGTATGGAGTTTCCTCAGAAAAATTAAAGCATAACTATATTATGACACAGCAATTCTACTTCTGGTTACTTATCCAGAGAAATACTCAACATTAATTTAAAAAGATATGTGTACCCGTATGTGTTGTTTATAGTTGCCAGGTTATAGAAGCAACCTAAGTGTTCATCAATAATTAATTGTGTAGAAAAGAAGTACATGTATACAATGGAATGTTATTTGGCCATAAAAAAAAAATAATGAAATCTTACCATTTGTGACTACATCGATAGATTTAGATATTATTAAGTAAAAATAAGTCAATCAGAGAAAGAAATACCATGTGATTTCTCTTATACGTGGAATCTAAAGAACAAAGTAAATGAACAAACAAAACAGAAAAAGACTCATAGATACAGAGAACAAACCAGTGGTTGCTGGATTGGAGAAGTGTTGGGGAGCTGGGTGAAAACTGTGAAAGAATTAAGAACCACAAGTTGGAAGTTACAAAATAGTCATGGTGATGTAAATTACAGCATAGGGAATATAGTCAGAGATATTATAATAACTATGGATAGTTCCAGGTGGGTACTAGACTAATTAGGGGAATTATTTTGTAAATTTTATAAATATCTAATCACTATGTTGTACAGTTAAAATTAATATAAATAATATTGAATGCCAACTATAATTGAAAAATTAATAATTTATAGATACATATGTTAAAAAACATTTTAAAAAACAAAAAGTCGACCTATTGAATTGGAGAAATATTTACCAATTATACATCTGATAAGGGGTTAATATGTAAAATTTATAAAGAACTCATACAACTCAACATCAAAAAGTCAAATAATCCAATTAAAATTTGTATAGTGGACCTTCATAAGCATTTCTTCAAAGAGGAAATACAGATGACCAATAGACATATGAAAAAATGCTCATGGTCACTAAACATCAGAGAAATACAAATTCCAACTACAATGAGATATCACTTCACAACTGTCAGATTAGCTATCATCAATAAATCAGAAAACAAGAGTCAGTGAGGATGTAAGGAAAAGGAAACTCTCATATACTGTTGGTGGAATTGCCATTATGGAAAACAGTCTGGAAGTTTCTTAAAAAAATAAAAATTGACATACTTTCTGACCTAGTAATTGCATTTCTGGGTATTTATCCAAAGAAAACTAAAACAATAATTCATAAAGACCTATGCCTTCTTATGTTCATGGCAGTGCCATTCATAATAGCCAAGATATAGAAGCAATCTAAATATCCATCAACTGACAAGTATATAAAGAAGTCATGTTTCATACATAGACTGTAATATTACTAAGCCATAAAATATGAATTCTTACCATTTGCAATGACATGAAAGACTTGGAGCATATAATGCTAAGTGTAATATCAGATGAAGAAAGACAAATACTGGATGATCTCTTTTATATATAGACGATAAAGAACAAAATAAACAAACAACCTAAACTAAAACAGACTCGTAGATACAGAAAACAAAATGTTGGTTGCCTGATGGGAGGGGTTTTGGTGGGATATGTGAAAAGGGTAAAGGAATTAAGAAGTACAAATTAGTAGATATAAAATAGGCACAGGTATATGAAATACAGCATAGAAAATTTATTTAATAATATTGTAATAAGTATGTATAGTTCCAAGTAGGTACTAGACTAATCAAGAGAACTCACTTCGTAAATTAAATGAATGCCTACCACTATGCTCTACAGCTGAAAGTAATATAAAATAATATCAAATGTGAACTTTAATTTAAAAATAAAAAAGAAAATATATTTAAAAAATAATTTAGAGTTTTTATTCTGACTGAATTTCAATCACATTTGACCAAGCATTTTTTTCCTTCTAATATTAAATTTGTGTTTATTTAAAAGAAAATTTCACAGGTAAGTTTGAATAAGTTTCTATAAATTCATTGAATAATATTTGAGAGCTGCTTCATAATACAAATAGGCATTTCCCCATCATCTTCATATATTGATTTAAGTACCTAATAAATACACAAAATTTACATTTCTAAGGCTTCATAAGTTGAGTTAAAACCAAAATGATTCGAGGTAAGTGTGATTTCCATCTCTTATTTTTAATTTTATTTCAGGGCATACATTAATTCACTAGATTGACAATGTGCAGAGAATTTCTCATCCCAAGTGCCTAAAATATACTATTTATATTAATGACTTAATAAGACTTAAATGTCTTGTAATATACAACATGAAAGCCAAGGTCTTTTTAAAATATAAAAAACTATCAGGAATAACAGAAAACAAACAAAAAATTTAAAAAATATATTAATGTTAAACCAATATAAAAATCTACTTTAATCTGAAATGTGAAAGTAAAGTCTAAATCATGTAGGAAGGCAGTCAAATGAGTGACCAGAATAAAATATCACAGAACTATGTGTCTAATTTTTTCTGTACTATTTATAACTGACATTAATAGGTATTTTACATTTAAAATTATGTAAAATATTACACAATGTTTATTTCACAGTAAACATACACTGTCTTCTCTAGAAAATAGGACAAGATTGATTTTCATTCAGTATATATGTACTTTTTTGCTCACTCTCAAAAGATGTCTAATATTTTCACATTTTTTGTGATAAAATCAGATTTGAAAAGACTGAGGTAAAAGGTGCATAGTGAGACTGTAACAAAAAAGTTAACTGTTGTAATAATGGAACCACACAATTTAAGACCTTGACCCCTTCACAAATGTGTGATAACTCACATAGTAATGATTGATTTTGATAGAAAAACACTATTGACATTTTTTCTTAAAACTACAAGGTTTTGTTGAAGACTTTATCAAATTAAATTGTAACAAATACTCATATTTGTTATGAGTCAATAAAAAGTCAATAAAAAGATAAAACTTGCTTATACTGCTATCATTGTCATTCTAACTCTAGTAAAATCAGAGAACAGATTTCTAGGGTAGGATTAATCTTTCCTGATAGTAGTGAGAATATATTTAGTGCAATTAATCTAACATACTATTGAACATAATATGTTTTAAAAAATTTAGTACTAAATTTAAAACCCTAACTTTGAATAAAGACTAATAAAATTTTAAAAAGAGAAAATTTACTTTTAAAAATAAATTAGCATACTGTGATAATTAAAATTAATTCATTTAGATTTTCTTTGTAAATGAATATTAAATTTTTCATTTAATTTTTGTGTAAATGTCTCATTCAGTACAATGAATATTGAGCATCTACTGTAATCTTTAAGCTTTTGGGTATTAGAAATGCCTGTGTAAATAAGATATTTTCTTATTATTTCACAATATATACAAATATAGAATCATTATATTGTACACCTCAAAGTAATATAATGTTATATATCAATTAAACCTCAATTTAATTTAAAAAATACCCTTGTCCTTGAGAATAAAGTTCAGTTGAGAAGACAAAGATATCCTCAATTTTTAACATGACAAAATAAAGTCAATGACAAGATAATATATAAGGTGACCTGATAGCACTGAAAATGATGTGGATAGAGAAATAGGAAAGACTTCAGAGATGAGTTGATACTTGGCCTATATCTAAAGCTTAAGGAATTTTCTAGGTACACAGAAGATAAACAGATAACCTAGGCAGAAGGATCATTTCTTAAAATTTTTATTTAATTAATTTTTATGGGTTCATTTTCTGTACCTGCTTAAAAAATTGTTTATAGAAAATACTTTTTAAGTATGTACTGTGGGTTAGGACCTAGAGATAAGCATAACTGAAACAGAGAACTACATCTCAAAGATTATAGTCTAGCTTGAGGTGTTTGTTGTTTTATTGATTTGTAAGAACACTAAATATATTAAGGAAAATATCCTTTGTCATATCATATAATTTTTTTTTAAATTTTCTATTGGCCTTTCAGTTTTAAAAAATTATTTCTATATTATTTTCACTCCTTTAATGTTATATTTTTTGTCAAGGTATTCAAATGACAAACATCAATGCCATCCTTACCCTTGATGTTATGCTTAAAAATAATTTCCCTGCACCCAATTTACATAAACTTTCATTTATATTTTATTTATTTTTTAAATTTTTCTTTTAAAATAAAATTGTTTAAAATGTAAAATATAGAAATATAAAAAAATACAAAATGTTAATATCCCACTAATTTCTGTGTCTTTATTCTCCTATGCCTAGAAATGAACTTTTATAGTTTGGGATTCAACTTTTGAAATGTACATACAAACACACACACACAACATTTGGCTTTGTTTTTATTTTCATATAAAATAAAACCTTACAAACGTGCTTTTTCTTAGAAGTCGGTATCCTATGGAGATTAGGTTAAAAAAAAAAAAAGCCAGGGATAAAATGAGCATAGTCTTTGAGGTATCCGGTTGTGTATTTTAGGACAACACAAAGCAGATAGAAAAGGGGCATCTTTCTAGCCTGCAGTATCCTTGCTTTTACATAGCAGAGTTGGCAACATATGTATAGATCTTCAGGATCCTTTCTCTGCACTATCTGTGCACATGGTCTATTTCCCAGAAGTACTGACATGACCAAGATGGCCCACCATTTCATAATTACTTTCAAATCCAGTCACTGTGAGCCAGGAGGCCTCTTCCAATTACTTCTCAAGTATAGAAGTATGCTAGAGGAGTGACTTTTATTCTTTACATTGAGCAAACCGCAGGCCTTTTTCTCAATGCAGCCTCCCTTTTAATTTTTTAAATTAAGTTATTTATTTTTATAACGACATTGGTTAATGATATTCAATAAGTTTCAGCTATATACTTTAACAGTAAGGCATATATATATATATATATATATATATATATATATATATATATATATATATAAAAAAATATATATATATATATATATACATATATATATATATATGTATATATATATGTGTGTGTGTGTGTGTGTGTGTATATATATATATATACACACACACACACATATATATACACACACACACACACACACACACACACACACACATATATATATACTGTGTGCTTACCTCCCATAGTTAAATTTCCTTCTGTCACCACATATATAAACGCCTTTACTCTATTTTCCTTCCCCCACCCACTCCTTTCTACCCTCTGGTAACCACTTGTCTATAGTTCATGTCCACAAGTTTCTCTTTGTTATTCCTGTTCATTTGTTGCTTTTAAGTTTATATCACAAATATAAGTGATATCATGTGATTTTCAACTTTTTCTGTCTGACTTATTTCACTTAGCGTGATTATCTCGAGATTCATCAATGTTGTGGCAAATGGAAGTATTTCATCTCTTCTTAAGTCTGAGTAATATTCCATTGTATATATGTACCACAGCTTCTTTATCCAATCATCTATCAGAGAACACTTTGATAAGTGCTCTTACTTCCACATCCTGATCACTGCTGCTATGAACATCAGTGTGCAAATCTTTTCAAATATGCGTTTTCAAGACTTTGGGATAAACACCCAGTAGAGGGAATGCTGGATCATATGGTAGATCAATTTTTCATTTTTTGAGGAACATCTATACTGTTTTTGGTAGTGGCTGTACCAATTTGCAGTCCCACCAGCAGTGTATGAGAGTTTCTTTTTCTCTGCATTCTCTCCCAAATTTGTTGTTAATTGTCCTCATGATTATAGCTATTCTAACAGATGTGAGAAGGTATTACGTTGTGGTTTTGATTTGCATTTACCTAAGAGCTAGCGATATTAAGCATCTTTTCATATATTCTTGGTCATTTGTATGTCCTCTAGGGAGAAGTGTGTGTTCAGGTCCTCTGCCCAGTTTTTGACTGTATCATTTTTTTGTTATGTGTGTGTGTGGTTATTGAGTTGTATGAGTTCTTTGTATATTTTGAATAGTAGGTCCTTATTAGAGGGGTTGCTTGTAAATGTATTTTCCTATTCAGATGGCTGTCTTTTTACCTATTGTCAATTTCTTTTGCTGTGCAGAAGCTTTTTAGATTGATGTAGTCTCATTCATTTATTTTAGCGTTTCTTTCCCTTGCTTTTGATTTCAAATTAATAAAACTCTCTTTAATCCCAAGATATTGAGTTCAGTTCCCATGTTTTCTTCTATGCATTTTATTGCTTTAAGCCTTATATTCAGATCCTTAATCCATTTTGAGTTAATTTTGGTGTGTGATGATTGACAACAGTCTAGATTCATTCATTTACAAGTGGCTTTCCAGGTTCCCCAGCACCATTAAGTGAAGAGGCTTTCCTTTCTCCATTGTATTTTTGGCTTTTTTTTTCGACAATTATTTGCCCAAATAAATATGAATTTACTTCTGGACTCTCGATCATGTTCCCCTGGTCCATGTGTCTGTTTTATAGCCATTACCATGCCATTCTAATTACTGTCACTTTGTAGTATAATTTGAAGTCTGGTAGAGTGATGCCTCCAGCCTCATCCATTTTTCTCAGATGGCTTTGGTGATTTGGGGTCTTTTGGTCTACCATACAAATCTGATTAATTGTTTTTTTCTATTTCTTTGAAAAAAGCTGATTGCATATTGATGGGAATTGAATTGAATCTGTATAATACTTTAGGTAATATAGTCATTTTAACTATGTTATTTTTTCCAATCCAAGAACAAGAAATATCTTTCCATTTCTTTGTATCTTTTTCAATTTTTTTAATGTGGTCTTATAGTTTTCGTTATATAGTTTCTTCACACATTTCATTAAATTTACTCCTAGGTATTTTATTCTTTTTGTTGCAATGGCAAAAGACATTATTTTTTCCACTTTTTTTTTTCTGACTCATCATTATTAGAGTATAGGAATTCTTTGGATTTTTGAATGCAGATTTTGCATCCAGAAACTACTGTATTTGCTTACTGTTTCTACTAGTGTTCTTGTGGAGTCTTTAGGGTTTTCTATATTAAAAATTATGTCATTCATGAAAAGTGACAGTTCAACTTCTTTGTTTCCTGTTTGGATACATTTTATATCATTCTCTTGTCTGATTGTTCTTGCTAGGACCTCCAATATTATATGGAATAACAGTGGTAATAGTGGACATCTTTGTCTTGTTTCTAATGTTAGTGGGAAAGTTTTTAGTTTTTTTACCATTAAGTATAATGTTGGCTGAGGGGTTGTCATAGATGGCCTTTATAATGTTAAGGTATTTTCCTTCTATACTGATTTTGTTAAGTAATTTGATCAAAAATGGATGCTGTATCTTATTGAAGGCTTTTCCTGCATCTATTAATATAATCATATGGTTCTTATTTTTTAATTTGTTTATGTGATGTGTCACATTAACTGATTTCTGTGTGTTAAACCATCCTGGTGCCTTTAGAATGAAGCCTATGTAATCCTGATATATAATCTTTTAAACATGTTGCTGTATTCATTTCACTAGCACCTCATTTAGGATTTTTGCATCCATGTTCATGTGAGATATTAGTCTGTAGTTTTTTGTGTGTGTGTATGTGCGTGTTCTCTTTACTAGGTTTTAGTATCAAGGTAATATTGGGTTCATAAAATGTGTTGAGAAATATTGCCTCCTCTTCAATTTTTTTAAAAAAGTTGGAGAAGAATAGATATTAAATCTTTGAATGTTTGGTAGAATTCACTGGTGAAGTCATCTGATCCTATACTTTTACATTTTGGTAGGTTTTTGATGATTGACTAAAAATTGCATACTGCTGATTGGTCTATTTAGATTTTCCAGTTCTTCTTGATTCAATCTAGGAAGGTTGATTTTTTTTTCTAAGTACTGGTCCATTTCTTCTAGGTTATTAAATTTGGTGTTATATACTTTTTCATAGTATTCTTTTATGATCCTTTGTATTTCTGCGATATCAGTCATAATTGTCCCTCTTTCATTTCTGATTTTGTTTATTTGTGTCTTTTCCCTTTTTCTTTTAGTGAGTGTAGCCAAGGATTTGCCAATTTTATTAACCTTCTAAAGAAGCAGCTCTCTGTCGCATTTGTTTTCTCTATTGTCTTTTGGTTTTCAATTTCATGTATTTCTGCTCTAATTTTGATTATTTATTTTCTTCTGCTGACTTTAGGCTTCATTTGTTCTTCCCTTTCTAGTTTTTTTTTTCTTTTTAAGATGAAGTGTTAGATTATTTATTGGGATCCTTTCTGTTTTCAGAGATAGGCCTGTAATGATATGAATTTTCCTCTTATGACTGCTTTTGCCATTTCCCATGAAATTATATATGTTGTATTATCATTATCATTTGTTTCGATGTATTTCTTGATCTGTGTTTTTATTTCTTCTTTGACCCAGTTATTTTTCAGTAGCATGTTTTTTAATCTCCGTGTATTTGTGGTTCTTCCTGATTTCTTTTTGCAGTTGATCTCTGGTTTTAAAACATTATGATCAGAATATATAATTGGTATGATTTCAAAACTCTCATATTTTTTGGAGGCTATCCCTGTGTCCCAGTATGTGGTCTATTCTTGAGTATGTTCCATGTGCACTAGAGAAGAATGTATGAGCAGATATTTGGGGATGGAAGGCTCTCTGAATGTCAATTATGTGTAGTTGGTCTAATGTGTTATTTCCTTATTGATTTTCTGTTTGGATGATCTGTCTATATCCAACAGTGAGGTCTGTACTTCCCCTACTATGATAGTGTTTTGATCTGTTTCTTTCTTTAGTTCTCTTAGTAATCGGTTTGCATATTTTGGGGCTCCCTGATTGTGAGCATAGATATTAATAAGTGTTATGTCTTCTTGGTGCACAATTTCCTTTATTATTATGAAGGGTCCTTCAATTTCTTTCTTTACCTTTTTATGTTGAAGTCTATTTTGTCTGTTATAACACCATTACTCCTGCATTTCTCTGAGTGCTGTTTGCTTGAAATATCATTTTCCACCTTTCCGCTTTGAGCCTTTATAGTTTTTGGAACTGAGATGTGTCTCCTAGAGGCAGCAAATGGTTGGGATATTTTTTTTTATCCAATCTGCAACTCTGTGTCTTTTTATTGATGAGTTCAGTCCATTAACATTTAGGGTGACTATTGTGATATGAAGTGTTCTTATAGACCTTTTATCTTTTGCTTTCTGGTAGCTCAGTGTTTCCATTGTTTCTTCCTTGTGTTTCTATTTTCTTTATTTTGTTTGGCTTTTGTTGGTTTTCTCTCTGATTCTTGCTTTATGTTATATACTTCAGTTCTGAATCTTTGATGTGCAGTTACCATTACCAATATGTAAAGAATAGTGTGTGTGTGTGTGTGTGTGTGTGTGTACACAGTCATCCATTTTCTTCTGTGTGTGCCTCATCTCCATTCCCCTTTGCAAATTTGTATATTTAAATCCTCTCTTTTTCAGTTATTATCATCTCAATTTGTCCCTGTGTCTGCTGAATGTTCATTACTATCTTGCTATAGCAAATCTCTTATTATTTAATCTTACAACGCCCTGTTCTTAGAGTTGTGCTCTTCTGCTTCTATTTGCCTGATAGTCACTATATCCCTAATTATGTTTTTTTTTTTTTGTAATTTGGTTTTAGGTGAGCTGAGCACTTTCAGTATTTCCTGTAATGTAAGCCTCATAGTGGAGAATTCCCTCCATTGTTGTATGTCTGTCAAGTTCTTTATTTCTTCTTTATATCTAACGTAGAGTTTAGCTGGATACATTATTTTAGGCTGGTAGTTTCTTTCACTTAATAGTTTAAATATTTTATCCTCTCCTTTCTGGCTTGTAAGTTTTGCCATGGAAATTCCTTTATAAGTTACTGTTTTCTTTTCCCTTGCTATCCTGAGATTTGTCTTTGTTGTTGATTTTTGATAATTTTAATACAATGTGTCTTGGTGAAGGTATTATTCAGTTGAGATAATTTGGTGTTGTGTTGAATTCTTGAATTCCAAGCTCCAGCTCATTCCCTACATTTGTGAAATTCTTGCCAACTATTTGTCTGAAAGTGTTTTCTAGTCCATGCTTCTTTTACTTGCCTTCTATAATGACATTATTCTTATGTTTCCTCTACTGATGGTATCAGCTAGTTCTTGTATTTCTCTTTCATTATTTTTCAGACTTTGATTTCTCTTCTTCTTTCTTATTTATTTGTAGATTTCTGTCTTTGGATTTCCCAAGCTCACTATTTCATTTTTCAACTCTTACAGTGTGTGTGCGTGTGTGTGTGTGTGTGTGTGTGTGTGTGTGTGTGTGTGTGTGTGTGTGTTAATCTCCCGGAGATCCATTCTGTTCTTTTTGAGCATTTCAATCTCCTTTCTAAAGAACTCATTCTGCTTATCTGTTTTTTTTTTTCTTTTAATTTCTGAAATTGTTGATATGACTCATTTTGGATCTCACTGACTTTTTTCAGAAGTACCATTCTGGATTGTCTGTCTTTTAAGTTGCATATTTCTATGTCTATAAGCGTATTTTCTGGAGATTTTTTTTTTCTTCCTGAGATGCCTTGTTACATTGGTTGTTCATGTTGTTTGATGGTCTATTTCTCTGCCTGGGAGTTAATGGAAGTGTGTTCTACTTTTTGTCCAGAAAGGAGATTTATTATATTAAGGTATTTCTTTATCCTGTTGTAAAGAAGGTACTTTTTCTTTTTTATTTTCAATAGGTGACTCCTAAACTTCTTGGATCCCTGTTTTATAAAAAGCTTCATAATGCCTTTTTTTCAATAGACATTTAATCATGCCCACTATTCTCGTATACTAGTTTCGGTAGCATTTGCTCTGATTCCCCTGGGCTCCGCGGTGTTCAATCTCGGAGGATATTGCTGGAGGGCAAATCTGGTTTGGGATTACAGGTTGCTGCTCAGTCTCGGTTTTGCAACTGGGGCTTGGAAAAATCAATTGTTTCTATGCTGTCCCACTTCTCTGCTTTTTTCCCTAATGATTGTCCCTACCACCGGCTCCATGGAGCTCACAGCACTCCCATGCAGGACTGTTCAGGGAACTTGCCGCAGCTTCTTCCCTCTTCTACCTCCTATAGGCAGCTATGATGACTGTCTGATGGAACTTCTTTATTTCTCCCAGTCCACTGCTCAACACCCAAGGTTCTGACCTGTGGTAGCTCTTATGCGCTGATCCCATGCTCAGGCATGATGGTGTGCAGTTTGTATGTTTCTTGTTGAGTTTTCTATGTTCAACTTATTGTTGTTTCAAGGGAAGAGATCTGGGGATGTCTCTCACTCTGCCATTTTTCTCCCAAGTCTTTAGAATGCAAACTTTTAATGTGTGCAATATTATATTTTTTAAATAAAATTGTTACAGGTCCTAGTATGTAGTGGGGTGTATCTTCTCCAAATTTATATGTGCAAGCCTTTCTCTCAAATAGCCAATTTGGAGATAAGCTCTTTAAAGGAGTAATTAAGGTTAAATAAAAAAATTAGTTTTTGGGCCTTAACATACTAGTACTGTTGTCTTCATAAGAAGAAGAAGAAAATACCAGAGCTCACTCTCCCTCTTTACCCTTGCAAAGAAAAAAGACCATGTGAAGACACAGTGGGAAGGTAACCTTCTGAAAGCCGGAGAAAGAACTTTAACCAGAAATCTTAGACTTCTAGCCTCCAGAACTATGAGAAAATAAATGTGTTGTTTATGACACCCAGTTCATAGAATGTTGTTTTAGCATCCCAAGCTGATTTAAAAAAGGTACAGATTAGCAATATCCTGGGCATCTCATACACAGCAAAATTTTTTATTAAAATGTTTCTTATACAGCATGTGTTCTATGTGTATAATGTTATTTTTCATATACTACATTTTATAAATTTCTGTATAAGAATATATGATAGTACTCCATTGATTAATGCTGATTACTATACATGAATCTTATGTTATCAGTTCAAATGTACAGAATTAAAGAACATGATTTATGTAGTTTATAATTGTGAATGGTTTCCCTTTTCATCCAGAAAGATAGGAATAAAAAAATGAAATAGTCTCCAACTAAGCATTAATACTAAAACAAACAATGGAAGATATAAATTTTAAGCAAAGCTCTAAATAAATTTTTGGATAACCTATTTGTTCCAGTAACTCTAATTTTACAGATGATTTAATTTCTTATTGTTAGTAGGTTAAACAAAACTGCATATATAAATTTATATTTCAGCCATTTATTATAATAATATGGTGTCTTTGGCTTATTTATTTAAAATCTCTTTGTTTGAGTTTCCTCATCTGTATAATAGAGATAATAATTTCTACCTCATATGGTTGTTATGAGGAGTAATAGAGCTAATACATTTAAAGCACTTAAAATAGTGCCCAATACATAATTAACACTATCATTGTTGTTGTGATGATGATTATTATTCAGATGATAATAAATTAATTAAAATAAAAACAAAGAACTATATGGAAGAGAAACACAAAAGAGATATATACAAAGCAAGTTGGTACAGTGTTTTTCATAAAATGTTCATTCAGTAAAGTTTGTGTAATTGAAAAATATCAGGAAATTGGAATGTAGGCATGACGGGCCTTGTTAGGGGACATTATTAGTCAAATTAGAAGTCATCAGATGTGATGTAACTACTTTTTGATGAATTATTAATCACACATTGTGAAGTAAGATTGATTCAAAGATGTTTTAGATTAGTGGTTTTCAACTCTTGCTACACGATGAATTAATCTGGGGAAGCTTAAAAAATACCAAAGCCTGGGTCCCACCATAAATGTTCTGGTCATGTTTGAAACCTAAGTACTGGTGTTTTTCTTTTTTATATCCCCAAGTTGATTTTGATAAGCATCCAGGATAAAGATTCAGTTTTAAGAAAGTGGTTCTCAAAGTGTGGTCCTAGACCAGCAGCATACACCTGGGAATTTGTTAGAAATGTAAATTTATGGGCCTTATCACAAAACTACTAAATCAGAAATTATGGGAGTAGAGACCTGTGGTTTATCAAGAGCTCTGGGTGATACTAGTGCACAATCACATTTGAGAATCACTGTTTTACAGAATTTTAAAGTAAAATGTTTTGTTTCTTTAAAAATAAATTAATTTAAAACATGAATGTAAGTGTAGCTTTGATCATAAAAGAAATCAGGAAAATACTAAAATATCAGTAAAGATATAGAATTCAAAATCAGTGATAAACTTAATCTACTTAATCTAATAAACTTGTATAAACTCCAGCAAAGAACACTCATTATTTTAAAGTGTATATATAACCTTTATAAAACACAATTATCAATAAATCTCAAAAATCCATATGAAACATGTCATTTTTAGAACTACATACAATGTTTTGTTATATATTTATAGTTACATATAATATCATATAGTTATGTTTTGTCATACATATATAGTCCTTAGTTATATATAATATTGTTATAAGAAATGATGAGCAATTGAGGTATATTTGGAGTTTATTTTTAAAAGAGTTAAGAACAGGATTAAAATATTCTAAGTTTATCAGATCACATTGAATATGAGAAGGTATTCACTTTCAATGGCATATTTCCTTAGCATGCCAAAATTAAATATTAAGAAATTAGCAGAGTGTAAATACTTTAGAAGCAATAAATTATAGGTATAGTTAAGAAAAAATACATGACATATCATCAGTGACTTACTATAAATAAATGTAGATTTTGCTCTACTAAAGTTTATAGCATTTTCTTATATGCTTTAAATCTCTACTAATCTAAAATGCAAAGTGTTTATATTTTTTGAATGGCAGTTTGAAATAAGCAGCATTCAAGTGATAGGACTTGCAGCTAAAAACATCAATAATGAACATTAAGACTATAAATATTAATTTTGAAGTGTTGATTTTTCAATGATTTCTATTTATTTTTATTTTAAATAAAACTGATTTATATTCTTTTCCTTACAAAAGACAACAATACTAAAAAGTTTAAATTCATTAGTTCAGGAAATATTTACTGAGCATTTACTTTGTTCAAAGCACACTTTCTAGGTACTGTTGATATATTAGTAAACAAGCCACTTTGGTTCACCACAAATGTACATTCCAGTGGGGGAGGCAGGCATTATTTAAATCATTAAATGCATTCTTTACTTATACTGTGACAAAGTGCTCAGAAGAAGATGAACAGGGTTCTGTGGTAAAGAGATTTAGAGTCAGGTGGTGCTCTTTTCTAGAAAGGACATTATGGAAGGCCTCTTTGGGTAGGTAATATTTGAATTGAGTCTTGAATAACTAAAAGTCAATCTTGTAAATATGTCAGGAAAGTGTTTCCGTCTGAGGAAAGAACATAAGCAGGAGTTAGCTTTTTATATTTAAGGAAATGAGGGAGGTATATGTGTCTGAGATGGGGAAAGAAATGCACGTCAAAGTCTAGAGGAAAGTTCCTATAGGATTTTATAATCTATGTTAAATAGTTAGAATTTTAATTGCAATAAAAAGTACAAGAGTGACATTACATGATTTATATTTGAAACATCTTTCCATTGCAGTATGAAAGTAAAGGAATTGGGGGGACCAGTTAAAAGATTACTGTTGTAGTGCAGATGAGACATGAAAGTGTATTAGTCTTGGTGACAATTTAAATATCTGGGTAATATAGTATTTAAGGTATAAAAAATATTTAAAAAATAATTAATGTCATATTTTTTTTCCAAAGAGACAAACACTCACATGATTAAGTGACTTCCCCAGAGTCAACCAGAAAGTTAGTGGGAGACTAAAATTAAGTCCAGATGGAGATTAACTCCAGGAGTGGCTCTTATGACAATAATTCTGCCTCCCAGTTCCATATTTCCTTTACAAATCACAGCTATTCCTTTAGGAGTGAACACAAAATCTAAGTTCAATCATATTTTGACATAGAGCATTTAAGAATGTACAGAATAGAAAATGTTTCATACTAAAAATATATATAGTACATTCAATCATCTAGGTTTAAAGCAAAAGGTCATATTTTTTACATATGTTCTGTGTAAAATATGTAAAGGGTACTAGATTTAGTGGGGTGATCACTTTGTGAGTTATATAGATCTCTAATCAGTATGCTGTACAACTGAAATGCATATATTGTTATATGACAAATATAATTGAAAAAAGTTCATTGAATTGTACAATGTAAATACAAGCAAACTAACTATTATATTTCAATAACAATGAAAAATACAACTAAAAAAAGTAAATATTAAAAATAAATAAATAAAAATTTAAAAATGGAACTTAGGTTTTATGACTTAAATTAAAATAAAGGCAATGTGGATATTTTGATAATATTACATGACAGATCATTAAGCTACAATTTATTTTATATGTAAATAATCTTTGCTCTTATTACTTGAGTATATAAGATAAATTTTCCAGAACAGAATTATTTTTTAAACTTCTACATAAAAATAGTTTAATACAAGTATGATTGTCAAAGGTGAATCCCATTTTCACTGTTATTCTGTAATTTGCTTATTTGTATTATGAGAAAATATTTTGTAAAGACTTTTTGAAAATCACAGACTTTCCAGCATACAAACAAAACAACCTATTTTTGTAGCCAATTATCACATTTCTTTTTTAAGCCTGGAGTTCAGTATTGAGAACAAAAATATAAATATACTTTACATTCTTCTATTTCTTGTATGCTTCCTTTTTAAGACAGGAACTTCTGTATCAACTCAGATCTGTTTTAGAAACTTTTAAAATGCTTTATGGCCCTGTTGTTCAGACTTAGCTCTTTCTGAACCCCTTCACTACCCTTCCTTTCTGATGTGTGAGCATGCTGTGCAGTGATGGTAGGATGAGAGAGAGAGAGAGAGAGAGAGAGAGAGAGAGAGAGAGAGAGAGAGAGAGAGAGAGAGAGAGAGAGAGAGAGAGAGAGAGAGAGAGAGAGAGAGATCTGCTACATTTCTTACTTGGGCTTGAACCACATTTCCATGGAGTTCTCAAAGTGGGTGATGTTCATATTTCTCTTTGTGCAAATAAGAAAACCATTGCTATTTAAGGCATTTTCTCAGTTCTGGAAATATGCAACTGAGATGAAGATCTGTCTTTTTTTTTTGCTTCCCTATCCTTGAAGGGGGTTTCAAGGTGGCTCTTGAAGAAAATGGATGTCCCCTAAGAGCAAAGGCCAAAGAGTTGGCCCTCTGTACTCTGTTTTCAGTCTCCTGCTTAGACTGTGGAGCATAATTAAGAACTGGGAAATCTGGGTTCTGGGTCCTCATTTCTATAAACTGTCACATATTTATATATTTTTTTATTGTCTAAAACCTTGTAAACTTCTATCTAATGCACCTTTTTGGGGAACTTAGACCTTACTCGGGTTTTTAGACCCTGTAGTAGTTCCATTGTTTAAGAAAATAGATTTGTGCTAGATTGATATTGCCTACTTCTGATAGGTTATAGTGTTCTCAGTTTATATCAACTGATAAAATGCTTCTGGATAAATGCATCAGTCAGGAAGAATATTGTGAGTAAAGGGAAAAGAAAGTGCCCTTAGCCCCCTGCCTGCTTCATAAAAAATGTCAAACCATAAAGAATAACATATTTCCCAATGGCACGGAGGCCTAACAAATTTTTTGAAGCAGAAATCTTAGGAATCCTGTTTTGCCGTTGGCTCAATGTGAGGCCTTGGGCAAGTTGCTTTTCTCCTGGACCTTCAGTCTAAATATAAAATGATTTGTCACTGGGAAAACAGCCTATACCTATTGCTATTTTTCTTTGTTTTGATTGTTTTTTAAAACAGCTTTGAATTTATTGAGAGGTATAATTCACATGTCTACATTCACCAATTTAAAGAGTAAAATTAACTTTTTTAGTATATTCATAGGGCTATGTAACCATGACCATAATCTAATTTTAGAACATTTTCATTGCCCATAGAAAAGACCATATACACTTTAGCATTAAATTCCTATTTTCCTCCTATCTCCTTCCCTCCAGTCCTAAGCTACCTCCAATCTACTGTCTGTTTCTATAAATGTTCTTTTTTGGTATATTTCTTATAAATGGATTTGTAAAATACATAGCCCTTTGTGACTGGCTTCTTTTAATTAGCATAATATTGTCAAGGGTCAAACATGTTGTGGCATGTGTCAGTATTCCTTTATATGGCTAAATAATATTCCTCTATACAGTTAAGCCACACTTGATTTACCTGTTTATCAGTAGATGGATATTAGATTGTTACTGTTTTTTGGCAATTTGTATTGAGATATAAATTTTTTATCACATTTATCACATTTATTCTGAAACTTGCCTTTTTTATTTTCTTGATAATATCATTTGTAGCACAAAACTTTAATTTTGATGTCATTTATATATTATTTTTCTTTTCTTACCTGTCTTTTTAAAAATGACGTTTATTATTATTTATGCCTACAGCACCTAGTCTTCCTAGGTGTTCTCCCATCCAAGTAATAACCACGCCTGACCCTACTTAGCTTCCGAGATCAGACATTAGGCTTGTTCAGGGTGGCATGGCCATAGATCATGGACCATGGCTCCACTGGGGCATGAACCCAAGACCGTCTGCATATAAAGCAGATGTGCTAACCACTACACTAGGGAATCACATCCTAAAAATAACTTTTTATTTTTTAATTACAGTTGACATATTATATTAGTTTCAGGTATACAGCACAGTAATTAGACATTTATATAACTTAGGAAGTGATAGTACCCATCTGACACCATACATAGTTATTGCAATATTATTGACTATATTCTCTATGCTGTATTTTACAACCCCATGACTATTTTCTAACTATCAATTTGTACTTCTTAATCCCTTCTAATTTTTTTACTCATTCCCCTAACTCCTCTCCCATATGGCAACCATCAAAATATTGTTTGTATCTATGAGTCTGTTTATGTTTTGTTGGTTTGTTTAGGTGTTCTTTAGATTCCACATAAGTGAAATGATGACATTTTCTTTTTCTCTGTCTGACTTACTCCACTAAGCAAACTACCCTCCAAGTCCATCCATGTTGTTGCAGATGGCAAGACTTTGTTACTTTTTATGGCTGAGTAATATATATATACACACACACATACATTTACATACATGTGTGTGTGTGTATGTGTGTGTGTGTGTGTGTGTCTGTGTGTGTATATATAATCACTTATTTATCTATTCATCTATTGGTGGGCACCCAGGTGGCCTCCATATTTTGGTTATTGTAATTAATGCTGCATTGAATAGATTGCACATATAGATGCACATGTTCCTTCAAAATAGTGCTATAGAGTTTTGGGTTTCTTCTGATAAATACCAAGAAATGGGATTACTGGGTCCTTTTGGTCTCTTGGTATAGCTTTTGTTTCAAATTCTATTTTGTCTGGTATAAGTATGGCTACCTGGCTTTTTTATTTCCATTTGAGTAATATATATTTTTCCAGCTCTTTAATTTCAATCTATGTATGACATTCAATCTGAAGTATGTCTTTAGTAGACAGCATATATATATGGTTCTTGTTTTCTTATTAATTTAGCTACTCTATGTCTTTTGATTGTAACATTTAGTCCATTGCTATGTAAAGTGATTATTGATAGGTACATAATTCTTGACATTGCATTATTCATATTCATGTTTTTTTTTCCCCTCTACTTCTCTTTAAAGAAGTTTATTAACCATTTCTTGTAATACTGGCTTGGCAGTGATAAATTTCTTTAGCTTTCTTCTGTTTAAAACCTCTTTATCTCACTTTCAATTTTAATTGATATCCTTTCTGGGTAGATTAGTCTTAGTTGTAGGCCCTTGCTTTTCATCACTTTAATATGTGGTGCCAATCCCCTCTGGACTGCAAATTTTCTGTTGAGAAATAAGCTGACAGTCTTATGCGGGCTCCATTGTAGGCAACTGATTACTTTTCTCTTGTTGCTTTTAAGATTCTCTCTTTGTCTTTAACCTTTGCATTTTAATTATAATGTGTCCTGCTGTGGGCCTCTTTGGGTTTTTCTTGTTTGTGACTTGTATGTCTACTTCTTTTGCCAAGTTAGGAAAGTTTTTAGCCATCTTTTCAAATAAATTCTCAACTTTTGTGCTCTCTCTGCTCCTCTGATACCCATATAATGTAAATGTTAATATGCTTGATGTTATCCCAAACATCCTTTAAATTCTCATTTTTTTTCTTTTTGTTGTTCTGCTACCTTATCCTCCAAATAAATTAGTGATTTGATCTTCTATTTATTTAATCTACTGTTGATTCCTTCTTGTGTATTCTTTATTTCAGTTATTTTATTCATTTCTGACTGGTTCTTTTCTATGGTTTATATATATATATATATATATATATATATATATATATATATATATATATATATATATATATATATTTATATTTATGCTTTCTATCAGTTTGTTGAAGTTCTCCTTGAGATCACGTATTTATTCCCTGAGTTCATTGAGCATCCTTATAACCAGCATTTTGAACTTTGTGTCTGATAGGTTGTTTTTGCCTCCATTTTGTTTAGTTATTTTTCTGGAGTTTCCGCCTGTTGATTTATTGAAATATGTTTCTTTGTTTTTTCAACATGGCTGACTCTCTGTGTTTTTTTTTCCCATGGATTATGTAGATTTGCTACATGTCCTCATCTTGACCAGGTGGTCTTATTTTATAGGTGCTTTGTATAGCTCACTGGTGCAGTCTCCCTAATCACTTGTGCCAAGGCTCTTGGTGTGTTCTCTTGTTCTAGCTAAAATAAATCCTAATAGCTGGTAGCACATCAGCATATGAGTTGACTCTTGGGATGACTGGCTGTGTGGATTTGCCGTGCCCACAGGGTATGAGCCATTGTGTGAGGGCTAACCTCTTGAAACAGGATTTGCCCTAGTGAGCTCGTGTACCAGAAGAGACCACCTTTTGAATGTTCTGTTTGGGTTAATAAGGTAGTGCTCTGTTGTGGTCTGATGCCAATCTCTGGGTGTATTGATTCTGCCTTTGAGAGAAAATCTAGAGCAGGCACAGGTTAGCTGATGCCTGTGACCACTTGGGGCTACCTTGTAAGAACTACAACGGGATCTGAGTTTGGTGGCTTCCTCTGTTGGATCTGGATGCAAGTTGGAAAGGCCATGATATGAACTGAGGCTGCCTGCCACCAGTATCAAGCCTAGTGCAGCTTAGCAAAAGGTTAAGGGCATTCTAAAAATTGAGGCTACCTACTGGTTGTCAGTAAGGCTCAGCAGCTGAAAGAGACTTTAAGTAGTATGTGAGTTGAGTGGGTTGGGATTCCATGACGTCACCAGGGTAAAGCAAGTAGATTTTACCTGACCTATACAGATTCAGGTTTGGTGCCAGTATTGAGCCCGTTGCCCCTTGCAAAAGTCTCATATCACACCAAATCTAGCTGCTGCCTGCCTCGGGATTATAGACAACCAAGATATGTTCAAGAAATATTGTAACTTGGTCTGGTGCTGGTTGCCTGCCATGAGAATTGTCTGTGGAGGGTTGCGAGCCAAGGCCAGTTGAGTGTTGTTGAGAGTGCTTGGTGGAGCTGATTACCCAGCCATAAATATGCCTCCCAAAATTCTCGAGGTAGATGGGGCATGATTCCAAGGACTCACTGGAGTAAGGCATTCATGGGATTTATGAAGATTCAGATTTGGTGCAAGATTTCAGGTCTGCCAGGGTTGCACACCCTTAATATTTGTTTAAGAGATACTGCTTCTCTGGCTGGGGTTGATTGCCAACAAAAATTTCTCCCAAGGCCTGTTATTTGATGCCAATTGAAACATCTGCCAAGAGTGCATGTTGGGGCTGGTTGCCTGGCAACTCCGTTGCCAGAGACAATTTACAAGTTGGATACGGCAAGATCTCAGTGAGTCATGGGGTACAGCAAGTGGAGTTCATCAGGCCAGTGCAGATCCAGAATTGGCTGTGTGAGTGGAGGGCTCAACGCAGGCAAAATGGCGCCTGCATGTAGTCTGCACTGTAGAAAGGCTCTACACAGGGACAATGGCAATCGTTGCTCCAGCTCTCTCCCTGAAGCTACACAACTCAGTCTTTCTCTGTATGTCTCTGGTGCCTCCTGAGCTGATGTTCCTCTGCCAGAGCTCAGGATGAGTTTATGCCTTTGGATTTCCAGTATCATTCTGTCTCCCCCAACTGGTCATAATTTCACTGATTTTTACAGCCAGATTATGTGGGAACTCTGCTTCCTGGTACTGAAATGGTGGGCTAAGCTGCCCCAGTGTGGGTCTAGGGTGCATTGGTTGAAGCTGGGACTCCTCACTCTTCCAAGAGGACCTCTATGGCTGGGATATTCTCCCCATGCTCAACCACCACATGTAGGTAGGGGCAAAGCCCATTTTGTGTCTTCACCCTGCCTACCAGTCTCGAGGTGGCTTCTTCTTTATATCCTTATTTATAGACATTAAGTTCAGCTAGACTTCAGGTGGCTCTGCAACTTGATTGTTCTATAATTTAGTTATAATTTTAATGTGGTCATGGGAGAATGTGAACACACTGTTTACCTATCTTGCCTTCTGACTGTACCCTAACATATCTAATTTTTATTATTTTAATTATGATGTTTCTTGATTTAAGTCTCTTTGGGTTCATCTTGTTTAAAACTCTGAGCTTCCTGGGTTTATATATCTATTTTCTTTGCTAAATTAGAAAATTTTTCTATCAATATTTATTTAAATATTTTTTTTTCAATTTCTTATTTCCTCTTTTTTCCTTCTGGTACCCTGATATTACAAATATTGGTATACTTGATGTATAAAAGGCCCCTTAAACTATCTTTATTTTTTTAATTTTTTTTGTTCTTTTTGCTATTCTGATTGAGTGTTTTTTGCTACTTTATCTCTAAATCACTGATTCAATTCTCTGCCTCATCTAACTTCTTGATACCCTGTAATATATTGTTTATTTTAGTTATTACATTCTTTGATTATGACCGGTACTTTTTTTTATATTTTTATCTCCATTTTAATGTTTTCTATTTATTTGTTAAAGTTCTCACAGAGATCACTGAGTAACCTTATAAACAGTGTTTTTAACTCTGCATCTAGAAGAATTCTTATCTCTGTTTTGTTTAGTTCTTTTTATGCAGCATTCTTCTGTTCTTTCATTTGAGACATGTTTCATTGTCTTTTCATTTTGACTGCCTCTCTGCATTAGTTTCTATGTACTAGGTAGAGCTGTTATGCCTCCTGATCTTAGTAGAGTGGCCTTATGTAGTAGGTGCCCCATGGGGCCCAGTGATGAAATACCCCTTGTCACCTGAGCCCAGTTCTCCAAGTGTGATTTTTGTGTGAGGTGTGCATGCTCTCCAATTATAGTTGAGCCATGGTTACTGTTTATATATCACTGCAAGAAACTGACCCTCAAGCTGATGAATTGGTAGGTCTGGCAATGACTATAGTGTAGAAGCTGTTGTTCAAGGGCTGACCTTATACAGCAGAATTTGCTTTAGTAAAGCTGTGGTGCCTGCTGTGTATGACCTTTCAGTGTGTCATTTGTGGACATAGCTTAGTGGTACTCCAACTCAGGCCACTAGACATGCCAACCCTGGGACCTATACTGAGAAGGTCCCAGCACAGACCAAGTTAAGCTACTTGTGTCGTGCCCAGAGCCACCTCTCTTGAACCACAAAATATTACACAAATATATTCCACTGACACTGGGTTTGGAGGTACCTGGGAGGGGCTAAACTGTGAACCAAGGCTGGCTGCCACTAGTCCTAGGTTTGAGGCTGCTTAAGAAGTACATGGTTATCTGAGGATAGAAGCTAATTTTTTAAGGTTTGTGTACCTTTAAGATATTTTAGGAAAGTTCATAACATGAGCCAAAACAAGCCCTTTGTATTGACAAGCCACTGAAAGCTGCTCGGTTTGGCCCACAATTTGGGTGAGATGAGGTCTCAGGTTATCAATAAGGCAGGACAAAGGGTTTTAGCTAGGTTAATGAAGGCCCAGATATGTCTGCACACTGGGAAAATGAAAGGCTCAACAGAAAACGATACTCTCTGCCAGACCTTCCAACTCTTTTCCAGAAGCCAGACAATTCAATTTCTCCTTGTATGTTTCTGGAACTTTTATAGCTTCTGACACAAAGCTGGAGCTCAGAGTGAGAGAGTTCATCAGCAAGTAAGTTTATGTGTTTCTCTGAATTCCCACAGCCCTCTGTCTCACTCAGCCAGAAGTTATGGACCCCTAACTTCTCTGGTGGGATGTCTGCAGCCACAGAATCCCTCCCGATTCTCAACCACCACAGGTGAGTGTGAGGACAGCTCATTTTACATCTCTGCCTCTTCTACTAGTCCTAAGGTGGCTTCTTTTGTAAAACCTTAGTTATAGAACTTCTGTTCATCTAGGCCTCAGGATATTCTCATTGATGATTGTTCTGTAGCTTGGTTGTAATTTTAATGTGGTTGTGAGAGGAGGGCGGCAAAACCTTTTTCTACTCCAAAATCTTGACCAGAACTCAGATCATTTCATTTTTAAGCAGCAAACATACATTCTTGTCAAGTGTACATAGAACGTTTTCCAAGATAGGCCACATATTAAGCCTAAAAACAAGTCTCAGTAAATTTGAAAAGATTAAAATCATACCAAACATTTTCTCCAACCATAAAATATGAAAATAGAAATCAATTACAAGAAAAGCACTGGAAAAACACTCATAAAATATGGAGACTAATATCATGCTACTAAATAATAAATAGATTAATACTAATAATGAGATAAAAATAGAAAAAAATGACCTTAAAACAAGTGAAAACAAAAACACAGATTCAAAGTCTATAGCATATGATGAAAGCAGTCCTAAGAGGAAAATTTATAGCAATACAGGCCTGCATCAAGAAACAAGAAAAAGGCTTCCAGTCAAGATAGTAAAGTAGGTAAACCCTGTGCTTGCCTCCTCACATGACCACATCAAAATTACAACTTAACTACAGAATAACCATCGTGGGAGTTGCCTGAAGTCTAACTGAAGAGAAGTCCTACAAATGGGGACACACAGACGAGGCTATCTCAAAAATAGTAGGAGGAGTAGAGATGCAAAACTGGCTGGTCCACCACCTACCTGTGGTATTTGAGAATCAGGAGGGTTATTTTGGCTACAGTGTTCCCTCATCCCCCCTGATAATCAAGGGGTCCCAGCTCTAAACTGGGTTATCCAGCTAAGGCTTGCCATGCCAGGAAAGAAAGTCCCCACAACTTATAGTTGTGAAAACCAGCAGATTGGGGTGAGGAAGATAGAGAGCCAAGGGAGCTTCAGACTTTCCTCTTAAGGGGCTCTGCATGTGAACTTACTCAGTGATGAACCCACTCACTGTGAGCTCCAGCTCTGGGGCACAAGCTTGAAAGGTACCAGGGACATATAAGGAGGAAATAGAGATGGCAGGCTTCAGGGTGAGGGCTGGAGAAACAGCTTTCTTACAGACAGAAGTGCTGGAAAAGGAAATCTTTCCTTTGTTGGGCTCTTTCCCAACTGGATTTCAGACCAAAGCAGGCATCATATCTGAGTCTCCATAAATGTAGCTAACACTGGTTGCCTCACTCATATGATTCACTGAGACCCCACTGTTTCCAATGTGTGAGCCCACCCCAGCCACTTCCAGTGGCTTTTCCATACAAATTGTCTGTCTTGATTTATGCCAGAGACTTTCCTAAAATCTCTCAAAGTTCACAAAGCATAACAAGCAGCATCTGGCCTTAGCATGTCCTGTACCTCTTGCAAAACAACGCCAAGCCTGACACTAGTAGCTACTGGCTTCTATTTGTGGCTTGCCTTTGAGACATTTCCAAGTTCCGCATAGGTGGTGGCCATCGGTGGATTGTTTGGTGACTTATGCCAGGTAGCCCTGGACAGAGCATAGGCTACAGCTGAATTTGTCCTGCAGCAAGGTTCCTTCCAAAAGGCCCCAGCCTGGATGCTTAGTAGTCACCTTCAGTCTGAGTCGGAATACTACCTAAGGTCACATCTGAGGATGACACACCAAAAGGGCAATAGGCAGGCAGCAGAGCCCTGCCAAAGGGAATCCTGCTCTACAGGGTCAGCCTTACACAACAGCTCCTCCACTGTGGTCATGGTCAGTCATCTCAACCAATCAGGCTTCCCATTGACAAGCAAACAACAACCAAGGTTCAACTACAATAGGAGGACACACACAATTCATCCAAAGGACATACGTGGAGCATCCAGCTCAGATGACCAAGAAAGACTATGCCACTGGGCCCACAGCAGTCCTAATGCATAAGATCACTCTACGAAGACTGGGAGATATAGCAGTACTACCTAGTACATAGAAAGAAACACAGGTAGGCAGCAAAATGGAAAGACAAAGAAACATGTCGAATATGAAAGTAAAGAGCAAAGCTCCAGAGAAATAAATTTTTAAAATGAAGACAAACCATCCACCAGATGCAGAGTTTTAAACATTGGTTATAAGGATGCTCAATGAACTTAGGGAAAGATTGTGAACTTTAACAAAGAGAAAGTAAATACAAAAATGAAGGGAGAGAACATGAAAAATAGAAACAGCTAGAATTGAAGAATACAATAGCTGAAATAAAGAATACCTTAGGAGGAATCGACAGTAGATTAGATGAAGAAGAGGATTGAATCAGTGATTTAGAAGATACGGTAGCAGAAAACATTCAAACAGAACAGCAAGAAGAAGAAACACTCCAAAAAATGAGAATAGTTTAAGGGACCTCTGAGACAACATCAAGCGTATCAACATTCACATCATAGGGATACTAGAAGGAGAGAGAGCAAGTCATTGAAAACCTATTCCAAGAAATAATGATAATAATAATAAACATTCCTAACTTCGTGAAGGAAATAGACATATAAACCCAGGAAGTACAGAGATTTTCAAGCAAGGTGAACCTAAAGAGTCCCACACCAAGACACATCATAAAATACAAAAGATGAACGACAAAAAAAAATCTTAAAAGCAGCAAGAGAAAAGAAGTTAGTTATGAGGAAGCTCCCACAAACAGTCAGCTTATTTCTCAACAGAAAATTTACAGGCCAGAAGTGATGAAAGTGATGAAAAGCAAGAATCTAAAACCAAGATGAATCTACCTAGCAAAGCTATCATTTAGAATCAAAAGACAAATAATTTTCCAGACAAAGGAATGCTAAAGGAGTTCATCATCACCAAACCAGCATTACAGAAAATGTTGGAGGAACTTATTTAAAAGTTCAAAGAAAAAAGAAATAAATATTAGAATAATAGAATGGCGATAACTACATATTTAGCAAGAATGACTTTAAATGTAAATGGACTAAATTCTCCAATCAAAAGATAGTATGGCTGAATAGATAAGAAAACAAGCTCCTTACCTAATGCTGCTTATAAGACATTCACTTCAGGTCAAAAATCACACATAGACTGAAAGTAAAGAGATGAAAAAAGATATTTTATGAAAATTAAAACAACAAAACATGTTGGGGGCAACAATACTTATACCAAAAAAATAGATTTGAAAACAAGTTATAACAAGAGACAAAGAAGGTCCAGTTATCCCACTTCTTGGTATTTATCTAAAGAAACACATAACACTACTTTGAAGAGATGTGTAAATCCTTATGTTTATCACAGCAGATTTGAAAGGAAGCACAAAAGACCACGAATTGCCAAACTCATCTTGAGAAAAATGATTGAGGCTGGATGCATTACTCTGCCCGACTTCAAATTATTCTACAAAGTGACTATAATTAAAATGGCTCAGTATTGGCAGAAAAACAGACACACAGACCAGTGGAACAGAATAGAGAGTCCAGAAGTAAACCCATGTTTATATGGGCAAATAATTTTTGACAAAAAAAGTAAAAAAACATACAGTGAAGAAAGGAAAGCCTCTTCAATAAGTGGTGCTGGGAAAACTGGAAAGCCACCTGCAAAAGAATGAAACTAGACTGTTGTCTATTACTGCAAACCAAAATTAACTCAAAATAGATTAAGGACCTAAATATCAGACCTGAAGCAATAAAATGCACAGAAGAAAATATAAGAACTAGACTCAAGGACCTCGGACTTAAAGAGGATTTTACGAATTTGACCTCAAAATCAAGGGAAGTAAAAGCTAAAATAAATGAATGGGATTACATCAAACTAAAAATCTTCTGCTCAGCAAAAGAAATTGTCAATAAGGTAAAGAGACATGCATCCAAATGGGAAAATATATTTGCAAGCAACACCTCTGATAAGGACCTAATATTCAAAATATATAATGAACTCATACAATCAAAAATAACAAAAAAATCAAATGATCCATTCAAAAACATGGGCAGAGGACCTGAACAGACACTTCTCCCTAGAGGATATACAAATGGCCAAAAAATATTTGAAAATACGGTCACCATGGCTAGCTATTGAGGAATTGTGTATCAAAATGAGATACCATAATGAGATACCATCTCACATCTGTTAGAATAGCTACAATCAACAGGATAAATAATAACAAATGTTGGGGAAGATGGGGAGAAAAAGAAACCCTCATATTCTGATGGTGGGACTGCAAATTGGTACAGCAACTATGGAAAACAATACGGAGCTTCCTCAGAAAACTAAGAATTGATCTACCATATAATCCAGCAATCCCTCTACTGGGTATTTACCCCCAAAGACTTGAAAATTCATATCCAAAAAGATATTTGCACACCGATGTTCATAGCAGCATTATTCATAGTGGCCAGGACATGGAAGCAACCAACGTGTCCTACCATGTCTGGTTAAAGAAGGTATGGTAAATTTATACAATGGCATATTACTCAGCTATAAGAAGAGATAAAATACTGCCATTTGTCACAACGTGGATGAACTCACAATAATCATGCTAAGCAAAAAAAAGCCAGAGAGAAAAAGTTGAAAAATCACATGATATCACTTATATGTGGCATATAAATCTAAAATCAACAAATGAACAGGACAAACAAACCCAACAAACAGAATCCCATGGACATGGACAATAGACTAGTGGTTACCAGAGAGTAGGCAGGAGGGTGGAGGGGTGAGGTTGATGGGGAAAGGGGGTCAAATATGTGGTGACAGAAAGAAATCTAACTATGGGAGGTGAAAACCCAGTGTAAATATGTATGTGCCTTACATTTAAAGTGTACAGCTGAAACTTATTGGATTTCGTTAAATAATGTTACCATAATAAATAAATAAATTAAACAAACTAAAAATTGTTCACATTTTTCAGATAAATTGAACATTATTAAAAATTGTAGAATAATTGTGTTATTGTCACACAATGGATAGTACGCAGTAATGAAAATGAGTGAATTACAGTTTCATATCCAATCACATAGGTCAATTTTACAAATATATGTGTGAATGAAACGCACAAGGCAAAAAATAATATATATTGTTAGAGTCAATTTATAAAAAAAATACCAAAACATAAAAATCTGTACTATTACGGTTAGAAATTATGAGTGATTAAATTCAGAGAAAACTGGAGGAATAGTGCTTGGGAAGGAATAGGATTTAAAGAGCATTCTGGGTTATTGGTCTTGACTAGCCAGGTAAGAGTTACATAGATGTTCTCTTTATGAAAATTCATTTGAGTTTTCATTTTTATTTTGTATACTCTTCTCTAGTTCTTTTAACTTGACCTTAAAAATAAGTAAAAATGAAG
>PVKZ01002568.1:28497-211630 GCA_004027375.1 Macroglossus sobrinus | reverse complement strand
GGCACTAGTAATACTCCCATAGATATTTCTCCATCTGCTCTCTTCACTTTTCCTTTTTTCCTCTCTTCCTCCTCCTCCTCCTACTCCTCCTCCTCCTCCTCCTTCTTCTTCTTCTTCTTCTTCTTCTTCTTCTTCTTCTTCTTCTTCTTCTTCTTCTTCTTCTTCTTCTTCTTCTTCTTCTTCTTCTTCTTCTTCTTCTTTTAATACAAGGAATCTTGAGAAATTTGTGATTGACCTCAGGATGCTATTTGCTGACAGGCTTGACTTCCAGGTATAGTTTAGGTCTGTTCTAGGTGCTTAAACATCTTGCCTTTTCTCACAGAATTTACTGTCCTGTGTAGTAATTCCTGCCATTTACTGTAGTTCTAATCTAGACTGTGTGTTTTGTGCACAACAAGTTTATTTTTTAAAAAATCTTTTGTGTATTGTGGTATTCCCCAGCCATTATGCATACAAATTCTGAATATAATTTTTTAAATAAATTTTGAGTAGAGTGGAAACGCATGTGAAGCTGAAGTGTATTGTTTTTCTGGGCTGTGGGCAATCTCTGTAATGATAAAACTTCCTTCCCCTCTGACCTTAAATTTCCCAAATATTTCAAAATTGTATTTTTTCATAAGGGTATATATAATACACCTGGAATAGTCTAAGAAACTATTTCAAAAAAGAAGAGGTTTGAGCAGAAAACAAAATATAAGGAGTGAAATTAAACTCTGGGGGGAAAAGGTGAATATGAGAAGGGAATATCTAGTAAATGAGATAACTTACATCTAAATGACTTAAGATAAAAAAGATTTCCTATCTAACAATAATCTACAGCTTATGAATATATCTATGGTCAGACAAAGAGACATGTTTATGGAGAAACAAAGGAAGGAGAAGAGAGCTACACTAACAAGTAATTTTTTTAATCTTTCAGGTTTTTACTTACTCACATTTACACACCAAAAAAATGTGATTACAGAATGATTAGAAATAATGGTTTGAGTATTTTATCTTTCTTCTGGACTCTTATCCTCTCCCAGATGCCTCTCAATAACAACAAAACAACAACAAAATAAACTTGGAATAATACAATTATCAATTAACTTATTAATATACAGGAAATGGCTTTAAAGTAAAAACAGCAAAAACAAAAGATCAAGCCAAATATAACGAAAGTTGTAAATTAGATCCCCTGGGGCATCATATGAGTGAAGAAAACAATAGGTAATTTTTTAGATGAGATCCCCAAGCACAACTAATACAATGTAAAAATGGCCAAAATTAACAAATATTTGCTAAGAAGATACCCTTGACTTTATGGATGTTGATGAAATTGATAAAGTTGGAGCCATAAACAGGGAAAGCAATGACTTGCAAGCATTGTAAGAAGAAATACACACAATAAGAGAAGGGTAGTAACATCAGAACAGGTGGAAATTCCAAAATTTGTTGTTGAAAGTGTTGATAGCAATATGTGGTGCGAAGAATCTAAGCAGAATAAAAGTTAGATTTTTACAAGAGTATTATCTAAATGAATGTTTCTCAAATGTGGCTTAGCTTCACACTCACATAGGTAACTGTATAAAATGATATTCCCAGCCTTGGCCTTAACCTTAATACACCAACTATGCAATGAAGGAAAATTCGAGAATATGAGAAAACACTAGTAGGTGTATCTCAGAACATAAACAGGAAGATTGATTCTCAAAGTACATTAATATTTCAACCCCCCTCAAAGAAAACAATTTTTTTAAATTATACTGTGAGCAAGATTCTGAAAATTCTTCTCCTTAATCCAAATTTTATAATAAAAAAGCAAAAAAAGGGAAAGATTATTTTCTTAACCACAATTGTGTTTCCATCTCTTCTGTCAAAAGAATAATCTTCTCATATCAATACTCATAGCAGTAATTTTAAATTAAAATTCAAAATAGTTGAAGAGATAGAAAGACAAAAAAGTGTAGCAATTCTCCAAATGACTTCACACTTCTGGCTCAGAAAGTATCTAATTTAGGGCAGTGAATCATTGTGAAGATAAGATCAATGTCAGTAATCTTTGAAGAGTTATTGATAATAGAGGAGCTGCCATGAGAATAAGGAAAGGCAAATGTTCCAAGTTTCTGAAAAGGTTAGGCAGTGTCTTAAAAGTATAGACCAGGGATCTTGACATTTATGCTCAGTAAAATATTTGAAGAGAATACTAAATGGATGGATGGTTTCTGAGTACTGAGAAAGGTCATGAGCAGCAGCAGTCAGTATGTGTGCACCAGGAATAAGGTATGGTAGACCATCATCATTCCCTATTTCTGACATAATGACCAGGTTGATATTCTAAAAGACTGATATAGAAATAGTCTATCTAGATTAACAAGGTATTTTCATTATTCTTTTATGCCAGACAGAACTACATGAACTGTATAGTGATGATAGACTCATCGCTAGTTTAATGATCTTATCTAATACATAGTAATTACTAAAGTAACACCATCCTAAAGAGAAGTAAGCCAATCTGTATTTTTTTCTTTAGCATTTTCCCCCAATAATATGAAGTAAATATTAGATGGCTGCAGTGGTAGGGATTTCAAATTGCACATCAAGAGTCCAAGCAACAAGATTATAAATACAGTCAAGAATGGAAGTGTAGTAGTAGTTAGCAAACCAAGAAACACGTGACATATAAGATCGAGGGACAGCCGCTCACCAGGTAGACAGCTGCAGCAAAGGGGTACACAGGATCTCTTTATGGTATGGAAAAGAATATAAAATCTGCAACCCTGAGACGACACAGCTGACGCACCAACAGAAGAGGTTCAAAGTGGTCAATATAGCTCAAAACCAAGAATAAGCAGAAAATTAGAGTCAAAGAAGACATTGTAATGTAAACCCTCTTAAGACAGTAAAACAATAAAAACTGGGTTGACTCTGTAGTTGGAATCAGGAGTAAGTATAAATGTGTATAGAGCCAATGTAAATTCCAAAAAGTGCAAAAATAAAGGTTCAAAACATGATTTAAAAAATAACTACACCAAATCTGAATTAGTTTAAAATATCACAGGCTTTAAACCTTTGCAAAGCTGGAATTCTTATGTAGATATATTTTATTATGATTTAAAAAAAATAACATACAACTTACCATCTTTGCCATTTTAAGTGTGCAGTTTACTAGGGGTAAGTATATTCACACTGTTGTGAAACAGATCTTTAGAAGTTTTTCATCTTGCCACTCTGAAACTCCATACCCATTAAACAACAACTTCTCTTTCCCCACTACCTCTTTGTCTGGCAACCACCATGAGAGAATATGAGAATACTTTCTGGTCCTATGATTTTCACTCCTTCAGATACATCCTATAAATGAAATCATACAGTATTTGTCTTTTTTTGTGTGACTGGCTTATCTCACTGAACATAATCATCAAGATTCATTCATGTTGTAGCATATGGCAGGAATCTCTTTCTTTTTAGAGTGAATATTCTACCATGTGTATAAGTTACATTTTGTCTGTCTACCCATTTATGATGGACATTAGGGTTGCTTTCATCGTTTGGTTATTGCAAACAGCACTGCAGTGTGTAGATGCACATGGACACCTTGTTGAGACTCTGCTTTCAATTATTTTGGGTCTATATCTAGAAGTAGAATTGCTGGATCAAATGATAGCTTAAGTTTTAATTCTTAAGGAACTTTCATACTGTTTTTCACAGCAGTTGCACCATTTCACAATTGTACCAACAGCAAACAAGGGTCCCAATTACTCTGTCAAGGACACTCTCCTTTAAAGCTGATTGCAAATTTCAACCATATCTACAAAATCCCAACATGGCAACACCTAGATGAGTGTCTACTTTGATTAAAAAAAATGAGTACAACAGCTTAGCCACATTGATTCATAAAACTAACCAGCACAATATACTACTGCATTTTCCTCTGCATAATAAAAGTGGAAAAATGTGGGGGGCGGGGGCGGGAAACAGGACCAAAAAAAAAAAAGTAAAAATGAGTGCTCCCAAAGGAATGTTTAGCATTTATTTAATCACTAGAATGGGAATTTAATATAAAGAATGCAAAGTTCAAGTTCAGTTCAGATCAAGAAACAGATTGAACATCTAGATTTTGGTAGCCACAAGGGCTCTGAGATTTGTCCATAATATAGTCTCAATAACTTTATAATCTTGGAGACAAGACAGGTCTGTAGATTACCTTGAGCATCAAGTGGCAAGTCTGAAAGCTTATAGAAGCAATAACATTTCAAATTATACATATAATACCTGTGTTACTGAAATTGATACACAATCCTCTGAGGACATTCTAAGGATGAAATGTTTTATATGACTTTTTTTTTTAGGAATACCTCAACAATTCCCAGTGCACAAATTTAGCTCTCATACCACTTATGACAGTTATTTTCTTATCAGAATAGAAAAACAATGATTTTTAAAATTTAAGAAAATATAATCTCAACATATTGCCAATCTGAAAATCAGGATCATCAGGAAAGGCAATTTTGCTGGGAGAGAACTGAGCATAAAACTCTTCCCACGGAACAGTCACATTTCTTTTCTCCCTTTTTGGTCTGGATCTTACTGACAGAATCTGTGGCAAGGGACTGAAAAGTTTTGTTGTTCCTGGACCGAAGGTTCCTTGCATTTGTAGCAGTGTCACCTTTTGTCTCAGGTAAACACCAGCATGAAGCTGATGGAGGACGCCATTATCCACTGATAGGCTTCAGATTATATTACCCAGGTAATCTTTTTGTCTTTCTTCTCCCAAACTCTTGGGTAGGTTCCAGGAAAAGAAAGAGGTGCCTAATTACTATATTTGTTATTGTTCAGAGCTGTAACCCAACCTTCATTCACCTTCATTATTCTTTCAAACCATCAGGGCTAATTGACGGCAAGCCTTTATATCTAGATTTGTCCCCATTAAAAGTCTTTGTGTCCTTGACTACACAGGTAAGGTAAGAACTTTAATTACTGCTGTAATTAGATGTATTTGAGGCAGCTGTGCTTTGTTTTTAACCACAAATACAAGTCAGAAATGAGCTATCTTTCTGCAACATTGATAGGGATGCTGTGCTTAGCATCATTTTCTGAGCAACAAAAAAAGAAAACATGGCAAGCAGGCAAGAGAATAGCTTCAGTCTGAAGGACTTTCACCTCCTCACCAGTCCTAATCACCATTCTCACTTCATCCTTAATGGATCACATATTCATTTAATATCACAGAACACTGAGATCTGTAAGGAAAATTCTATGGAAGATGGGATAGCTGTAAAAACTCCACAACCTTATTGTACTAATAAGAAACCCAAGAAAAAGAAATATATCTTTAATGTGGTAAAATGGAAAATTAATTGACCATGTATATAATATATTCTTGTTTGGTTTAGTTTCTGTTAAGAGAACTCATTTGGATAAGTATGTGTAATCAAAATGTGCATGGTTTTCCACCAGCGTTAATTCAACTCTGCCTTACCTAATCAGTGTTGGAAAAAAAATAATTTTTGTTCACTGAATATTCACATTCTCATACAGAATATATTGAACACATGGAAGATATAAATATTTTCTTGATTAAATATTGGATTTATTGGAAACCTATCCTAGTATAATTATATATTTAAAAACCTATCCTAGTGTAATTATTAAAAATAACCTAGCATAGTTACAAAAATCAAATAAAGAACTTATAAGCTCTGTTTACTTTAAAAAGAGTTATTTGGTCAACTGTAAGTGCCTCTTTCAGAAATTGAAAAGCATAGGTCTAATGTGTTCTGTAGTCTTGTGTGCCAAAGAGAAGTCTAAAGTCAATTTGATAATTATTTCTTTGTAAATGCCTTGATTTTTTCATATATATATTTCATATTTTCAATTGCTGTTCTGGTTATTTAATGATGCATAAAAAGACACACCAAAATTCAGTGGCTTAAAAAACAATTATTATTCATTTACTTGTGACTGGCATTTAGGACAGGGTTTGGCATGGGTGGCTAACTTCCCACATACACAGCGTCAGTTGACGTGGCTCATCCAAGATAGCTCCCCCTACATGGCGGATTATGTGTGTTATATGTCACCAATAAGGGGGCAAGTGGGAAGCACAGAGCAGTCACTGTTCCACAAGGATTCTGAAATCTGTCCAGGCACAAATTCCAGTTCATTTACTACTGCCTCGGAATAGGTTTCTGCCCTTTGCCTTCTGAGTCATTTCTTCCCCCCAGAAAGAATGGCTGTTGTTTACCCCTGAGTAGTTTTATAAACTTGCTTTATCTCATGGAGTTTCAGAGGCCTGAAGGTCACTTTTCAGTCCAAGGGGCAGTGTTTCCAACCACATGATTCCCTTAAAAATTCAGTGGTTTCGTATGAATCTCATTTTTGTTCATCTAGCCAAGTTGTACCCAAAAAATCTTTTTAGGAAAGTCCTCCTCCATTTTTAATATGCAATGTCCTTAAGGATTCTAGCCCTACGTACAGTCTAAGGGAGAAGAGTGAGCTCACCCTTACAGTTGCAGAGGTTTGCTCTGACTGAGTGAATTGCTTGCTGAGGTAATCTTTAAGTCTTCAGAAGCATTAAGAATAGTGCCATATTCCCACCCTGGATTTGATGGTTGCTCTGATGTCCACTCTCACTTGAGGATCTTGGAGAAGCCAGTTGTAATATGAAATATTTTTATTTTTAAACTTAGCAAGACCAGGCAGTTTATATCTCTTTTTAATTTTACTTGAAAACTAAACAATATCTTTTTAATTCACTTCTCTCTTATTAAAACCAGGGAGAAAGAACCAAGTGACCATTTCAGTAGTCTGCCCAGAAAGTCTTAGCTAGATTGCCCAGTTCACGAGGCATATTCTCTACCTTCCACTTTATCAAGGGCAGAGTGTGGTTGCACTTTTTACCATTACACAACAAGAATCTCTTTTTCCTCCAGCTTCCAATGATATTTTCCTTATATCCTTTAAGCCATCACTAACAGTCTCCCAGAATGCCCTCCAGGATCTGTTAATCTCTTCAAGGCTTTTTAATCTTTCCCTAACACCTTCTTCAAGCCCTGCCAGCTTTCATCTGCTACCCAGTCCCCAAGCAACATGTTTTATATTTTATGATAGCACCCTATTTCTAATTAATAAAGCTGGTCTGGTTATCTATTGGCAACTAGAAACTACCCCAAAACTTGGTAACTTAAAACAAAAGTAATATGGTCATGTTACTTTGGTCATGATTTTCCAACTAGGTGAAGACTTAACAGAAACAGCTAATTCCTGCTCCATTTGGTGTCAGCTGGGGCGAAGGTGACAGACTGGACCCCCTGAAGACTTATGCATTCACATATCTGCCGGGTGACGCTGGCTGTCATCTGAGAACTTAGCTGGGGGTGGTGACCGCAACACTGACGCATAGCTTCGCCATTTACCTGGGTGAGGTTCCATGGACAAGCATCCCAAGGAGACGGCCAGACTAAAAGCGTGTCACTTTTTTGACTTAGTCTCGGTGGTTACCATAGCACCATACCTGCCATAGTCTAGATGTCCACACAGTGACGTAGGTGACACAGTTCCAAGGCAGCGGAAGAGACTCCAGCATTCTAACTCAGACCATAATTTTAAACTGGAATCTTTTTCATTTTTCTCTAACTGGCTATTCGATGATTTTGAATAAAAATCCCTTGAATTTGGTTACTCTTCAAATTAAAATTTTCTATTAAAGGTCAAAATTATATATAGCAATGTGTGAATGAAATACTGCCAGTTGTGCTATAGATTAAATAAAATTAGCAGCAATAAGTATTAAATAATAGTAATCAGCAAATCAAATGTGAACAATCTATATTTAAGATATTTAGAAAATTCTTATCAATATCTTAATGAACAGCAATAAATCATTTATTAGGGGTTCATAATTATAAACAAATTAAAATTCCTAATGAGGGACATTTAAATCATTCACTAAACAATCCTCTCCATATTCTGATAATATTCAATAATATCTCTTCCATATTCTGATTAAAACTACCTCAGTAACTTTTATCGATATCTTTAAATTGATTCCTTGGTCCCTCAAAACACTTTGATGTATGCTACAGTGAACTAAATATATTAACTCTAGATAAGAAATGTCATTTTTTAGAATGTCAGAATTACTTGGAACCTGGCCTACAAACTTTTAACAAGATGTTTATAGTCTGTTCTGGTCAGAACAGAAAAACTGCTTTCACTCATCCTCTGTGGTATCACTCTAACATTTTTGAGATTATCTAAATTCTCCTCAGAATTATAATGTTTACAAATATACCTTCTGTACCATCATACTTTATCATGTATCATACTTTCATTTTTAATAAAATTTACATTTTATTTCACAAAAGTGTCTTCATTTACAAACTAGAATAAAGCAAAGACATTAAAATTACTTAAATTTAACTGAAAGAAATAATCATGCTAATATTTTATCAATATTCTTCTGTTTAATTGCTTCCTTCTTTTTCTCTTCCCTCCCTCTCTCTTCTTCTAATTTTGCATCTTTCCCAATTTTTCTCTATAATTATCATACATAACATTTTTTAACTTAACTGCCATCAAGCTAGAATGCCATAAATAAAATATTAATATATAATTAAAAGTGATAATATTTTATACCTAGATTTAAATATGTTTAAACATATAAAGTGATGTGTCCATTTCATGTGTTTACATATCTATTATCATAGATAGTCATACATCTTTTTGGAAATGGATTTTTCTGTACTCGATTAGCATCGCCTTTCAGCTGGTGATTTTTGAGTTCAAAACTATATATAGGAGGTGCAAATGTGAGCTCAGATGAGCTCTCCGAATATCACTAGAGTTCCTCCAGGTCTACGAGGGAAGAGTTGATTGCAAAGTGGTTTTATAAGTGAATGTCTTCCTGATTATGAAATTCATTCCATTTAAACACAGTGTCACTTATGCCTTACGAAAGAAAAGACAAGTCCAGAGGGAAACGGACTACACCAGCGGTTTTTACATGAAAGGAATGTTTGCTTCAAAATATGATGTATATTATTTAAAAGTTCTCCTTCAGCTGCATTTCGGCCCTGACTTCAAATCATCATCACACTCCTACTGTTTTCTGACTTCTTAAGAGCCTCACAGAAAGTAAGCCATGATCAAAACCCAGCGTGCTAAACAAGTTAACTGCTTAGTAAAAACATTATCTCCAGAAAAAAAAAAAAAAAAAAAAAGCGGGTCCAGGGACAGCTATCTATAGGTTTTTGTTGTGGCAGGATGATTTTTCTTTTTCAGAGTTCAGATGTTAAAGGGGAAGCTCAGATGGCAAAAGGTACACATTTCAAAGCTTCTTTCAGACAGAGCGGTTCCTTTCTACTACTGCTACCTGAATGAGAAATAAATTGTAAAGGCTAACTGACCAATAAATGGATTTTAAGCGTGCAATTTAGTAGGACTTTCCTCTTTTCATTTGAATCCTGTTTTGATTATCATTTTTCAGAAGCTTTCAAATGTTTACAATTTATCATAAGGGCCTCTTTCACACAGCACAGTACCTCCTTCCAGCAGGCGCATCCCAGCTTGACTCCCGCATTTAAAGAGGGGGGATGACTCCTAATAGCCTAGTTTTTCAACTGCAAGCAGAATAAAGGCTAATTGCAACAAACCATTTCAGTTTAGTAAAACTAGAAGTCTCCTCACCAGTCAGACAAATCCATTAGGATTTTATTGGGTCCTAAAAAGAGTTATGTGATTCCCTAGGATCCAATCCTTGTCAATCAGGCATGGTAAATTGGATTCTTGAATAGGGAAATCCCTTAGGGAGAGTAGATGTTATCTAGATCAGATGCAGTGATTTTTTTCAACTCTGTGCTCACCAGGTTCTGTTCTCTCTTTAGTGAACCAATAAAACCATAATAAGTATTGATTAACCCATTACTGAGCATTATCTGCTGGCTTCTGCCTGGCTGTTTTTAAACACTACATTGTACATTCACAGTGCCATCATCCAGACATTTGCCTTGCTTTGGCCCCCTTGCCAAGATGGTACCAAGTGTGTTTCCTCTGAGTGCAGACTAAATAGTTCAATTATACCACCTCTGTCAGCTTCCCAGGTGTTCTGCTGGTTTTGTGAAGAAAGAAAATCCTGCAACTGTTTCTGGCACAATCAAATACATGCATAATTCAAATGTTCGGATTTTTTCAAATCTTATGGAATGTTTTTTTCCTCTGGGGGAGAGGAATAAAAATCTCATTCAAGACTCAGAGAAGTTTCTTGTGTTGATAAGGAAGGAGACTCTCTTTTACATTAGACTTGCATGTGTATCTTTGAACAAATGATGCAATCTTCCAATTACTCATGATGTCAGTATAGAGAATTTTCATTAGCACACAACTAATTTCATTAACTATTGAAAATGTCATAACATCCTGAAACCCTGAACTACAGTCTGTTTTAGTGAAGGTGTTTAAGATTCCCCTGTAAATTGACTATTCATATATGAAGCTAAAATATTTGGCAGGGCTGATTTGTCATATTTTTAGAATTTCCTTCTAAGTATAGCTTGTTTGTGCCTCCCTTGTCTTTTTGGGTGATACTTAATAGTTAGAAATGCAAAGATCAGCCAGATAAATTAAGTCTGATTAGAGGGGACAAGGTCATGTGCTGAATGGTCAATTTCAGACATCAGAGCAACAAACACTTTTTTTTTTACATTAGCATGAAATTTTCCTTTTAGAAATTATTTTGTTTCATATTTATTCTGATGACATAGGTGTTTTTTTTAATGTGCTTTGAGAAATTGTGTATTTGTGTTATTTTGTAGTTTATAGTTTCCAAGCATATATTGCCCTTTGTGTTCATTACAGAATAGTCATTTGATCAAGTGATTTTCAATACATTGTCAAAATAAATTATATTCACTTCATTAGATGTACAGGAAGTGGAGCTAAAGCAAGGACAAGTATTAATTTAGGACTCTGCAGAAACTGACACTCCATCTTATGACCCTGAGGCTGTATTATTCAAGATACCTAGTGATGGAAAGAAGTCTGTCTCCATAGCAATTACCTAAATCTTTTATCAGTCATTTCTGGAAAGAAAATTAGAGCAATTGTGTCAGGATGGTCATATGGGCAGAAATTGCACACTCATTCAAACCACTTATGTCTGTGACTTTGTCCTTGTTTGATCGCTGCTTTTGTTTACTGCTCTGTGTTTGAAAGCTTGATTGGACATGAGCAGATGTGCCAAACTACAACCACAAAGGTCGGCCTTTTGTTTTCTTCTCTTTTCTTTTTCCTCTTTTCTTCCTTCCTTCTTTCCTTTGTTCCTTTCTTTGTTCCTTTCTTCTTTCCTTCCTTCTTTTCTTTTCTTCTTTTCTTTTCTTTCTTTCTTTCTTTTCTTTTCTTTCTTTCTTTCTTTCTTTCTTTCTTTCTTTCTTTCTTTCTTTCTTTCTTTCTTTCTTTCTTTCTTTCTTTCTTTCTTTCTTTCTTCCTTCCTTCCTTCCTTCCTTCCTTCCTTCCTTCCTTCCTTCCTTCCTTCCTTCCTTCCTTCCTTCCTTCTTCTTTTCTTTGCACACTACTAATTGTAGTGCTCTATTAAGCAAAATAGTCAGATAAGGTTTACAGTATTAAGTAAACTCAATTAGATACAGTTAAAATAAGCTGCAGCATCTCTTCCTCCTTATTAATGTTAAACTAGTAATATTTAATAGGTGATTCCCAACTTGTAAAAAATGTTGCAAAGAATGTACCTCTTATCATATAATATGACGTGTGTATATTAATTGAATAGATAATTGATGTCACCCAGTAAACTTGCCCGTGTGAAGGGCATTGTCTAAATCTGATTTTATTGATCCAGTCTACAAGTTTTAAAAATATTAAAGCAAATTAATAACCAAGGAAGACTTTTAGATGCACTGTGGGAAAAGCTTCAAAAATCCCTGTGAACATTTAGATTTTTGCACTGCTGGATTTTGAAATGAGAATAAAAATCTTAACTCTTGATCAATAAAAGGTGCCGTTTTCATCGAGTGGAATGATCAAGGCAGTCCAAGCTTTCTCTTCAAGTTCCTTGTTCAGGAAAATTTACAATTAATGGCTTTCTACAACAGTAAAGATATCTCCTTCTTCATGGCTCAGCTAGGGACCTGCCAGACTAATCTATTCCCAGTGGGCTGGCTATGGTCCTTTACTCTATCTGTCTTAGCATATTGATTTCTGAGCTGTCTTATTGGTTCCTAACATAATTATAGCAGGAGTAGGTCTCTTAGTACAGCTAATACATTTACACCATGGCATCTAGGGAAGCTTATTATAATGGCATCCGGTGGTGCTGCTATAGTAAAGGGTCAGTTTCTATTTCTATTATAAGCCCCATTTTTCAGAGAGTTTATATCTTAGCAGTTTTAATTTATTTAAAGGGGAAAAAAACTGGTTTTGTGTCATCTAAGACCCACACATTTCTGCCCTTAAAAGTTAATAAAACTGAAGTCTTTATCCTTGCTATACTTTTGACATTTTCAGAAAAACAAATGATATTTTCTATTCTTATGGGATCTCAGACTTAGCAACTTATTTGACATATAGTTAAGTTGTGGTATCAATAGTGGTTGTTTTTATACCCTAAAGATTTTATGAAGAGTATATATGATTATGTTTTTATCTACAAAATGTATGATGACTCTCGGGCCCCAAAGATTAAATAAGTAGGTTTTATCCACCAAACAGAGATTTAACAGAAACAATATTTTTTGAAATAGAAAAATTACCATCAAGATGATCTTTTACTGAAATATTCATAATAGAGAACTCTTTCTAAATATTTTAGCACAGTATGTAAAGAAATGTAGCCCATGTAGGAGAATTTTTTTTTCACTTTGTAAAATTTAAGACGTACAGAAGACTTTAAACAATTGACTGATAGAAGGTTGGTTTGTATCTTTGTGGATATGAAAAATGTAAAATTGTCTTGTCTCAAAAACATCATGGCTAACTAGGAGTTGGGTGATCTGGACAGAGGTGACTCGATCAATTTATGGATATGTATTTGAGACACTAAGTGGTGATGACCTGCAGATGGACACAACACCGAAGCATGGTAGGTGCCCTAGGATCTTCAAATGCCATGTGAATTCCAGGACAGACAAAACTTCCCTGCTAGATCATATGTATTTTCTCTGACTGTTTATAGAGATGATGGAAGATGGTGCTAAAGATCCAAAGTAAGATCTGTGAAATGATTAACTCACAAGATTTAAATTTTCCATGACTGTGTTTATGCTATGTAAGCTCTAATTAAACTATGGTAGTTTATCCACCAATTCATATGTCTTATGACTATATAATAGCCACACTGGCACTGGAGTAATTTCTATTTTTTATATTTCATGAAAGTATAAAAATTTGTCTAATATGCATAATATTACATATGCATTTTAATTTATATATAACATATATGTAGACAGATAAGCTTTTCTGATAACTTAAAATTTGCTTCTCTCATGAAAATGACATTATAATCTGAAGATTCTTTTCTAAATTGGACTGCATATCATACTTCTCCTTGCTGTAATACAGAATTTAATCTGATATCATTGGAATGCAATTAGATTAATTTATTTCCTTTATTTTTATGGTAAGCACTATGCAAAGGACAGAAAGTGGAGAAAGACTAAAAAATCCCTATTTAAAAAAAAGATGAAAATGTTACAAATGTCATAGTGAGGTAATAAAAAAATATTGAGAGATTTAGAGACCAGAGGGGGATGGTGATAATTTTGACAAAGTCAAAGAAGGCTTTAAAAAAAAAAAAAAACATTATATCGTAGCTATGTTTGAAAGATAAGTAATTTGACTATATACTAAATAGCTTCAATCATGCTTGATTGATCAATTGATTTGTCTACGTATTTATTTACCTGTCTTTCTACATGGGAGGTTGTTTTCTGTGTACTTGCCTATGGCAACATCTATTTTTTTTTTTCATTCTCATTTTTTTTTCTTTTAGTTTATGGTAGAATCGGAGGCCAAGTAACATACATCAGGACTGCGCAAGGACCAAAAATGAATTAATGTGGACAGGAGGCATTATTCCCAAGCTTGCACCTTTGCCAACCTGGAGCACTTATATGATGTGTTACATGACGGTGCATGAGGTGTGCGTGACTGTTACTGCAACCCAGACCAGCCTAATCATACGGCATGTTCCGTGTGAATGAGTAGATACGAAACTACAGTACACACTCCATATAGGTTCTGTTTTTACAGGTTATTTATGCCACCATTCAGTTTCCAGAACTTTCAATAATTTAACTTTTATTCTTGAATGTAAGTTGAAAAGTTATTTTTTTAATTAAAATTTTGTTTATTTGTTTGTTTTTTTTTTTTATATTTTGCTTTGATTTGTTTTATCCAGAGAAATCTAGGGTAAGGCAGATGCAATGACTATAGGATGCAGGGTTACTAATCAATTTTTAAATGAATTGAAAAATTCAGTTCATAGAATCAGTGTCAGATAGGACTTGTTTAAATTTCTGACAAGATGGGCTAATAGTTTTGTTCCTACATAAGACCTATTCCATAAAATGTCTCATTCTCGTTATAGATTATAGTCTTCAGATCAATGAAATATTCAGATGCATATAATCAAAGAAATTAACTCATGATTATGCTATCAACAGGTGAAACTTCAAAGTTTATAAACTAGGTAAAATTATGATAAACTTTAAAGACAGCATTTAGCCAGCACTCTTGAATCTAAATTTGGAGTTTCTCAGACATATCACAAAATATTATAGCTAGATTTTTTTCAAACTGAACATAAACTTTAGAGATTAACTTTTAAAAAACCATTTTGTGGGTTCTGTTTGAGGCACAGAATTGCAGTGGCACAGGAATTTTACAAATAATGAGGTGAAAATAGCTTAACCAAACTTTTCAAATCTTCAAAAGGATTCTGCTCTGGTTTATGATAGAAGTGTCTACAGATTCAGTCACAGCAAGGTGGCTGAGCACTGCAGTAATATAATTCATATTCATAAAATGGGCTTTTTCTTGGTAAAGATGGCTTTACATTTCGTCATAACAAAAAAGAATTGCCAACTATTTATTTCAGTGTTCCTAATTGTTGTCAAAATGTGACCTAAAACTCTGACACAGAATTTTTCAAAGTCGGGCTCGCACAAGGCATGAGCATTTGTCAATGTTTATTGCACATTCACCTATGCCGCCTCACTTGTGAAGGTCTGTTTTTATTTAATTCTCGAGATTTTGTTGTTAATGGGAAAACTGTCTCATAAATTAGGGAAGTGCTCAATTACAAGCCTGGCAGAGATTGATTCTGACTCTGCTGTTGGCCACTACGAGCAAGTGAAGGCCACACAAACCACCACTCCAGCTAATGCTCGTCACTTCAAAGGTGATTGTAGAACAAATGTCCATTAGGAAATGAGAGGCTTGTTGGCCACACATCTGTGTGTTGCTTGTGTTTACAGTGAAGGTCTGCATGAGTACTCTCTCACTATCCTGTCACATACGTTCATGGGATAGAATAATGTAACTTTAAATAGTTTGCATCTAGATGTCCCCCAAATTAAACAGAACAAATGAAAGGTTTCAGCCTTCGAATGTAAAACAAGAAAACATATCTAAAAAGATGTGACACTGTGGCCACCACCCTGGAATCCTACAAAATAAAATGGCTCCCAACTGTAAGATAGCAAACCAAATGTGCATTTCAAAACAAAATCTACCTAGGTTCAGCCCCATGTCATGAATTCTTTCCTCAAACTCATAAACATAAAGTTCAATCAAGTAAAATTGTAATTAATAATTCCAAATAAAATATTATAATAAAGAAATGTCTGAATTCTAATCCTTCGAGAAAGAAATTCTGGTAGAACTTAAAGACAAGCATTTGTATTTGGCTTCAGGACAGATGATTCATTTGAATTTTTCAAAATAAAAACATAGTTTGAAGGGACTTATTCAATGTGTTTAGAATGATCCAGATATAGTTTCTGCCTAAAATAATGGGTTAAAATAATGGGCAAGTGTTACTTTGAATCACAAAATACATTTAAAAGCAAAAGTGAAAAAAAATATGATATAAGCAAAATCATGTTTGCTTTAATTACCAGAAAAATGCCTTCTTACTACCCCAGCATGGTGTCATTGGCATAATAACCTCTTTCCTCTCATATTTTGACTGTTAAGCAAAGGCATTCTAGTCTAGTTTTTGACAACAGATTATTTCTTTCCATAATTACATAAGGCAGAATTAGTATAAAAGTTAAAAGATGAAGGACTTGAAAATAGCAAAGTACCATGATTTAAAAAAAGTCTTTATTATGAGCCTCATTTGAGATATTATTAAGAGAGGAAACAAAACAGTCCCTAAGTTTAATGCTTTTGCTTTTCAGGATTAAAAAGAACATTTAAAAAATATGTAAACACCATATCATTTTAGGTTTCTGATATCTACTTATCTTAACTATCATCTTAGAGCTTCAAATTTGGGGTGTGTATATAATTAAAGAAATAGGATACATAAAAGAGTTATTCTATGTCTCTTCTTATCCATCCCCTACTAAGTTAAACAATTATTTAAATGTTTATCAATTTTCCTGCAAAATCTGAAATAAAAGGGTAACTATTTCAAATTTTTCTTCAATAATATTTGATCAATATTTTTAATAATATGAAAACAAAACAACAAATATATTATTTATAGTTTTAGAGTTTTTGTTTGTTTTTGGTTGGACAATATACTACTAGAATATTTGTGTGTTGAGTAGAAAATAAAACTTAATGTTTCTCTGAGACTAAAATACATGGTTCAGCCTTTTTGATGAGAAAGGAATAAAACCAATTTTCTTAAGAGCTAATATAAACTGAAAGTGCTTTCAAGAGAAATAAAATTATAATGCCCTAAAAGTTAAAGTTCCTTTTTTTGTGAAAGTAGTATAGCAAGGCATTGGGATAATTTTTCTGCTTTGCATTGTTTTCGAAGTCACCTAACGGCAAGCATGGTTATACACTGACTACCACTGTATTTTATAAACAGGGTTCATGAAATAGCCAAGGATGAATATCGCTATAGTTATTAAATTACTGTTCTTTGAAAACATTAGACAAATAACAGGAAATCACGCTGTGCAGCAGGATAATATAATAAGGCTTCAATTATAAGAGTTAGGAACAATAAGTGAGCCTCTAAATGGCAAAGTTGAAAGTGGGCTTTTATTGTAACCTAACATTTTCATGGTTTAGAACGTAAATCACTATTTTTTCAGCAAAAAAAGTAGCGCATTTATCTATATGGTATGTGTAATTTTCTATAAACCTATAGATAATAGCATTTGAAAAAATTACTTTGGAGTTTAATCTAATGAGTGATATTTACAGTTGCACTTTAGTTTCTAGTGACTGAACATTTTAAAAACCTTGCTGGTTACAAGAGACTTAAGTCACATGGCCCCTCAGCCTTAGTTTACCTTTAGAGTATGTTTCAAGGAAAACCGAAAATGTGAATGTCACCTGGGCATTAGAGAGAATGATAACTACTGCACTTCATGAGCAAGAGTATAGACAATATGGAAAATTTGGAAATTGTTAAGTCTTCCACTATCATAATGTTTATTTCTTCTCATTTATTTAATCTAGCAGTTGATAAACCTTAGGTTACCCTGAATTACTTCACCGACCAGCGAAATCCTTCAACAGCCATCTCAAACGTCATTACCCCTTTGAAGATAGTCTCACTTTCATTGCAAGAGTAATTTATTATTACTTCAGCACTCCAGTGTCTCTTCTACACTCTGTGACAGCTTCTAAGGAAACAATCTCATAAATAGAGGTAAATCGAGGTAACACTATTGATATATTTATTTCTCAATGCAGAAAACAAGCTGCAAAGTTAACAGCTAAAAAGTGGTGGAGCTGGGTCTGTACTCTAGGTTCCTCTAATTGCAAAGCTCATTCTCTTTAATCATTCTATATTGTTTTTCACTTTAGTCCCAGATATGAAATCATATAGGTCTAGTTCAAGGGTAAACTTAGAGATAAATACCACTTAAACAAAAATCTCAGACCAAAAACCAAGCCTGTGTGCTTTCATTTTCTATACCCATAGGGTGAGTAACATCCAAGAAAGTTTCTGAACGCTGTATGAGAAACTGGTGAGGAAGGAGAGAGAAAGAACATTGCCTTGTGTGGTAGGTCACATCACTGGCCCCGATTTTCACTCCTCATTCTTCAATCCTTTTGCCATAACCTCATCATTGGTGGAGTACACATTCCCATCCCTTGACACTAAGCTTGGATATGTAACTTGTTTTAGTCAAGGATAAACACACACAAGTGAGAGTATGCCAGTTTCATGCCTGGGCTGTTGAGGTCTCACATGTTTCTGCTTGCTGCCTTGCACCTCTGTCACTGCCGTGAGAAGACGGTGCCCTGGCAAGCCTGCCGGTCCTAGCAGGATGCAGTGCAAAACAGCCCAGATGGACAACCCAGAGAAGCTGAACCCCAGCTGGACACAGACATGTGAGCATTAATGGATGCTTGTTGCTTTGAGGTACTTTGCTATGCGACAATGTCTTTGACTAACTCATCATGTGTAAAAAAGAATTTTAGTTCAGCATTTACTCTTTTCAGTAAAGATAAAAAAGAGCATCATATTGGTCAGTAAGAACTTGCCACCCTTATATTCTAATTCCTAATCTTTCTAAACTTTATCTCAATAGGCAAGATAAAATCATAGATCTCATGATAATTAGAAATATGGTTTTCTGATCACATTTAATCCTCTGCTTCTGACACGACAGTCTTAAAAGAGTTGGATCAGTGAAGATCTGGCTCCTGGTAAGGTAATGTAGTGGGGAGGTAAGATATTAATGGATTAATCTCTGGATTAATGGGTTAGTACACTGGGTTAGTATATAACATTCAAATGGATTAGTGGGTTAGAATAGTGGGTTGGTATATAACATCCTAGTGGATTAGTAGGTTAGTATGTAATATCCTAATGGATTAGTTGGTTTAGTATATAACATTCTTCCATTAAGGATGATATACTGAGACTAAATCCAACATGGTCCTTTAAAAGGAATCAGTATTGTGAGGTTACATGGTTCAAATGGGACATCAGCATAATATTCACTACTTTCCATATCTTCTAGCTATTCACCTAACACACAGAACACCCAGTAGTGACTCTCATTAATTAGAATTGATATGTCCCAACATACAAAGTTCTGAGGATAAATTCTCACATGACCATAGCCTAAGTTAAAGATGAGACAACGATGGTAAAAGGACAGTTATAGCCCTGGCTCCATGGCAAATGAGCTACCTTTTAGATTTGAGCTATAGACGTGAAAAGATATTTGAACTTATGGCATGATGTTTGGCTCACCCTTCAACACAGCTCAGAAATGCTATGAAATATCTCTGGCCAGCTTCTTCCGTAATCACCCCAACATGTGTTCTAAAGCTTCATTACTATGCTGAGACTTTCTTCTTCTACTGCTGCTCCCTTATTCAGAACAATGACTTTTATTCTTATTTCACATAGAAAACGGAGATTACATAAACTACTTCAATTTTCTGCCCTTTCATTAGCATTGGCACCAATCTCATGAATTCTTCTTATACAAAGCTTCCTTTCTAATGAGATGCTAATTTATTCACATGAGCTCTTGATTCCTGAGTTTCACCCTTTCATTTCCCACTGAACCCTTTACTACACAAGCATGCTTATGTATCTCCCACTTCCACACACTTTCTGCCTCACTGTCCTCACCAGTTATCTCCATATTACTCTGTTTTAGAACCAGGCTTTTAAAAAGAGTAGATAAACTTCCAGTTCCAGCCTTAATATCGTTATCTGCATCAGACTCACTTTCCACCTGATACAACAATAAAAGTGGGACAAAATACTCAGCAAAACCGCTTGACCATTACAGAAGAACCAAAACATGGCAGATTTGACGAGCCATGATGCTAGAAGAAAGAGAGCACATGGATGTTTTTTCTCTCGTGCCTGCTTTTTACCAGGGGTGACTCACCATTTCTCGCTATAAAAATCAGAGTTGCTTTAAAAAGAGGCAGACTCTCTCTGGGCTCAGGAGAAAGAGACCAGCCAAGGGCTGCCAAAGCAGTGGGTACTTGGAGAAAATCTCACAGAGGAGGAAACAAAAGAAGATCAAACACAGAAATGGAGTATAATTTGGCAATTAAAACGACCAAATTATTTATACATGCTACAACCTGCATGTTATAATTCATCAAGCAACTATGAAGATAATATTAAATAACTTTCAACAAACCAACAAATAAAGGAGAAAAAATAAAATAAATTATACTCGAATAATTCAAAAGCAGTTAAAAATGGAGATATGATGGGACAAAGTAAAGATGAGAGAAATGGAAAACAACAAAAAGATTTTTAAATTATTATGTTAGTATTTACATAAAATGTAAATTGAGTAAATAATTTAGTAAATTGCCAAAAACTGACAGATTCAATAAAAGAGCAAAACCCAAATATATATTGTAAAAGAACACATATTAAATATAAAAGCAATAAATATTTGAGAAAACTATTAAAAGGAAAACACGGAAGAAAGCTGGAACAGCTATGTTAAGTGAAGGAAAAGTGATATTTCAGGTAAAATTATTACAAGATATAAAAAGAAACATTTGATTTTAAAAAAGGCAATTCAACAAGAAAATAGAGTAATCCTAAATTTGCATACATGCACCACAGTGACAAAATTTTTAAAGCAGAAATGTACAGAACTAAAAGGAGAATAAGACAAGTCAACAAATTTGTTTAGAGAGTTAAACATACTGCTCTCAGCAATTGTGAAAGAACATCAGAAAAATGAGTAAGATTAAAAGAGATTTGAGCAACACAAATAACCAATTTGAATTAATTACCATGTATCAAACACTATGCCGCAAAGTGACAGAATATCTATTCTTTTCAATTATGCAGGCACATTTATGTGATTAGATATAGTAGGTGATTATGCAACACACAGATAAATGAGAAAAATTGAATTCTAATAATCTAAAAGAAGTCAATACAGAATGATGAAACAAAAAATTTGAAATTTGAAATATAAAATATTAAGATTTAAAAGGATACAGTAATTATGTAAAATTATAGAGTAATTGCATAAAATATAAATTGGGTAATTTAATTTTTGTGAATAGGAAAATTTACTACTGCTAATTGCTGATTTCTATCTAAATTCTTCTAAAGACTTCAAAAAAGATTTTAGCAGTTTACGCAATTTATATTTGCAGACTGACAAGTTATTCTAATATTTATATAGAAAAGCAAAGGGCCAAGCACAGCTTATAAAATATTTAAAAAGCATCAGTAAAGGAGGACATACATCACCAATGAAAAGTGATTATAAATTATAAAGTTACAGTAATTAAGACGGTGTCATATTGGTGCAAGAATAGACAAAAAGAGACATAAACATGGCTATGCAGAAATACATCCACCCATAAACTGTCACCTGCAGAACACTAGTAAAAGGACTTGTTTTTTTATAAATGGTGGTGGTCTTTTGGATATCTGTATGGGAAGAAAATGCTCAATCCATACATCACAACATGAAAAAAAAATGAATTATAGATGGACTGCAGACTTTTATGTAAAAGACAAAAAACAATACAGCTGGCAGAAGAAAACAGAATGTCTTCATACCTTGAGTTAAAAAATATACAATAAAAACAACACAAAAATATCAATATCTTGTACTTTGTTAAAATTAAAACTTTTTCTTATTTTAAAATACCATTAAGAGATAGAAAAGGCAGGTTATGATATATTTGTAATTCATATATTAAAAAAGACGAATATTTAGAATATATACAGAACTTCAAATCAATAATAAAAAGACAGATAACCAAATGGAAAAACTCAAGAGACTTCAAGGTATGTTTCAACAACAACAAAAAATGCTAACATAATTAGGCTTCAGAGAGATGCAAATTAAAAACACAGTGAAATAGAACACACAACTGCCAGACTGGCTAAAATGAAAATGATGGAAAACACAAATGCTGAAGAAGATGCAGAGTAACAGTCATACATTGTGGATGGGCAGGCAAATTAGTACAATTGCTTTGGAAAACTTTGGTATTTTTCTATTAAAGCTAAACAAATGCCTATATTATTATCTAACAATTTTATTCTTAGTTTTATACCCAAGAAAATTTGGTACTGAACTTCCAAACGATACACACAAGAATGTTAACAGCAGAGGTAGATTTAATAACCAAAAACTGATAATATTTGTAACAACCAATAACTCTTCTAAGGATGACTAAACAAAAATAGTGGTTAAAAAAATCTGGGGTACATTCACATGATGGAATACCATGGAATGTAAGAGAGTAAATTACAGCTATGAACAACATGGATTTACACCCAAATTTGAGAGAAAGAAACTAAACAACAAAATAGTATGTTTCGCATGATCCTATGTATGAGGTCAAAGAAAAGGCAAATGTCATCTATTGTGACAGAAATCAGTATAGTGGTTATCCTCTTGAGATGCAGGGGAAACAGGAGGAGCCCTCTGAGGTGCTGGAAATTGTTACTTGACCTGGGTGCTTGTTACACATGTGTATCTGAACATAAATATTCACCAAGCCTGTCTCCTGCAGCTGGGTGACTTTCTCTCTCTCTCTCTCTCTCTCTCTCTCTCTCTCTCTCTCTCTCTCTCTCTCTCTCTCTCTCTCTCTCTCCCAACTGTATTTTCTGTCTCTTAAAGCTCACTGGGACCACTTCTCTATCTGCTGCAACCAGGTTGACCCCTCACCACTCCACGGGACCTGCTGTACTAATTAGGTTCATCGATTAGTGCCCTTTTACAACATTCAATGGATATTTTAAGAATCTAATATTCCTTAACCCTTTGTGGCATTTCAGATCGTTTATTGCTCTTCCTTCCCTCACCACTCTTTACTCGCCCAATGACCAGCTTCTACCACCTCCCTGCCTTTTCACGTCCTCACACAGAGTTGTCCAGGGTTTCTTATGGCACAGAGGTTGCCTTTGTAAACTGTATTTTAAAATGACCTCTCTGAGCAGGTGGATTACAATAAGGCATTTTCTCTGAACAAATGAATTAGCAAAAAGACCTTTTCGTTTGATCCGAACCAGTTGTGCAGCAGGGAAGATGGTCTTGCAAATGAACAGAGACTGGTATTGCAGACATTTTTTTTTTCCAACCCCCTGCCTGACAGCCCTTTGTAGAATGGCACCTGGATAACTTTCTCATGATACCATTCCTGGAATCCTATTCATTATGTGAGTTTCATTCAAGTGTGAATGAATGTCTGTCTGTCTGTCTGTCTGCCTCTCTCTCTCTCTCTCTCTCTCTCTCTCTCTCTCTCTCTCTCTCTCTCTCTCTCAGATACATTCCCAGACTTAGGCCATCTGGCACAGGCATCTGCTTGCTCATGTATCCTTCCACCCTCCGCTAAAGCAGTTGACACACTATATTGTAATTGTCTGCATGTCTCATTTCAATCTAAAGTGTAACCTGTATGGGCAGAGATACTCTTCTCTTTTCAACTTTGTAAATTCAGTAACACACACATAATGTGACCTATAAATATTACTGATATATATGTGTTGAATAAATTAATAAATATCGCAGCAAATGAAGACAAAATAATAACATCTACAAGAAAAATACAGTAATTGAAATGCCACTATCAGATCTAAATTCAGGAAAACTGAAAAGTCTACAGTTTTTATAAGTTAATAGATTTGCATAGGATAAAAAAGGAAAGTTAATTTTAGTCCTGTGGACCAGGTATCAGTCTAAATTAAACCTGAGGCCACTAGAAATTCACTCTACCAATCGATGAGTAATTTACAAACTAAATAATGAAGGTCTATATCTATCCGAGATTCCTTTATTTATAAATTCTCCAACTTATACATGTTAAAGACCTTGTTGGCATACCAAAGTAAGGCAATATCACCTGCTTTCAGATACCACAGCAACAAAATTCCAGATAAAATTTACTAACCTATCTCCAGGTATTGCTTCCTAAAGATTCAACACTATCCTCGGTGACATAAAAATATACTAATTGTGCCATAGAAATTGAGATTTTTAAAGATATTTTGCAATGTTTCAAGAATTTGTATTTTGAATTTCATTTCTGCAGCAATTCTATGATTAAAATTCATCTTTTTAAATTTTGAAAACATCAAATAATTAAATTAATTTTGTATGAGCACATTTATTATAGAAGATATTGTGCCAGACACGGTGGGTGGCATACAAGTCTAACTGTTATTAAGGCATTCTCCATCCTGAGGGAGGAAGAGAGATACACAAATAGATCAGTGATCTGAGATGCAGAATACTTGGTTTAGCCTTCTGTAACTTCCCCTACCAATGCTGGAAGCCTGATAGACCACACCACCACCACGTGTCAGAAACTACAGCAAATTCTTACTAAAAGATGATGATTGTTAACTATTCTGATGACTGGATGCCTTCCATGTTTGAATTCTCAGTAAAAGAGGCTCTAAAGAGAGTCTCAGCAGTATTGGAGCCCTTCCATTAATGAATGTGCTTATATCCAGTTTTTTTCCCCTCCCAATATTGATCAAAGAAACTTGGTCTGCATCTTCCCTGCCACTCACACTTGTGAATCCACCTGGCATGTGACCTCTCAGGAGGAACTCGAGGCTCAGTGTCATCATGGTGTCTCTTCACTCATATTGGCTCTTCCCTTTGTACTTATGCTGGGGCATGTGCGTGACATCTTTTCGGTGTGAGACAATTATTTCACTCTCACTGCCTCTTATGCTACTTCTACTTCATTTCTACCTCTTGGTGCAGAGTTCTCAGCCTTCCTGAGCACGTGAACTACAGCAATTTCTCCTCTTCTAAAAGTTCCACTTTTTGAGGTACACTCAGACAGAGAATTGTAGTGGGACACAAATGGGAAAGTTGAGGGTTTAGAGGGGTTTTGAGAATTCCTCTTTTCTATTCTATGGTCTTAGGATAGATACCCATCTGTCTGCTCTCGAAACTTTAATCTTTCCCCTCTCAGTGTAAGTGCAGTTTGCCAAAAATATATGCTTTCTTTTTAACTCTGTGAGGAGTGAAATGGAAAGAAGAGAGTAAGAGCTAAGACATCCATTTTTATCAATATACATAAAGAAAATTAAGTCTTAAAAAGGAATTTTTCTTGGGCAACAAAGGATGGAACATTTTTACTGGGAATGCTTTGTGTTGTCTGCCATTTAAAAATGTAATTATCACTGTACTTAGGTAATTACCTGTGTTTTCTATGGGTAAATATTTAGTCACTTTATTCATAATTAGGTTGCTTCTGAGTTTTTCTGAAATAATGAGAGCTATAAGAATGTGAAGTTTAGGAATTAGGTAAAACATTTGCAATGGAAATAATGACCTTTTGCTTAAATTGTTTTACCTTGTGTCTTGTTTTGTTTTTAGCATATTATTTGGAGTCTTCAGTTGAAAAATAGATATAACATTATATATAGGTGATTATGAAGAACCGAGAGATGGAAGCAAAGGCACTGCGAAGTCAGAACTGACGGTTTCGAGGAATTGTGAAGACAGTGGTCATGGTCTTGCCTGAGAGACCAGGAAATAGGCAGAGGAACATTTTTGAAGGAAACACATGCAAAGCTTGTAAGTCTTCCAGATGCCCCATAAGAAGTCAGTGAAAACACAGGTCAGAGGATCAGGGGATAGGACACACCAAGAGACAATGTTTTCATAGTCTTTTGCATGGAATTGAAAGTTGAAATAATGGCAAGTGTCTGACTTAGCCAAACTAAAGTGTGTAAGGAGTGAGAATAGTGGGTGCAAATATGGGAGGGGAAATGAGAAAAACAGTCGAGTCAGTTAAAGAGAAAATGAAGAGAATGCGGATTTGCAGAAGGCAAGTGGGAGGAGTCATTAAAAGGAGACTGTGTCAAATGATGCTACTTGGAATTCAGAAAATTAGATGACAGGCAATAGGTTGAAGAAGAATCAAGGTATAGAAAACATTAGCATAAGAGAAAGTTGAAATATTTGAAGCAAAGGCACTGCGAAGTCAGATGGAATATTGTTGAAGAGGAATTCCAGGGAATAGTATAGCATCAATTATCACAAATAGAAGGCTTTGTCTTTATGAGTTTTATTTTTCTTTGATTTGGAAGAAAATTTTTAAAAATAAAGCTGATTAGGCACAAGGAAAACTTGACTATAAGGAAAAAAGCTGAGGTTAATTATCATCCAGTGCTTTCATACAGTAGGATTTAAAGGTATCTACTCAGATATATGTGATATGGTATGTGTTTCAGGGCTTGAGGCAAGATAGTTGGAATAGCTGATGTGCAAAATGGAAGCAAAGGATCACAGAATAGCTTTCAGAACCCAGCTAAGATTGGCTAGCATGAATTTAGCATGTAACCATTTTAAGTACTATTTCTTTTCCCCAAAAATGCTTACAACTCAAGAGTCAGAATAAAGTATATACATATATGTTATAATATAATATAACATAACATATATATTATATTACATATATGTTATGTTATATTATATTATATTATATATTATATTACATTTATATTATTTTATATTATATTATAGTATATTATATATTATATTATATATATGTTATGTTATATTATGTTATATTATATATTATATCTATTGTACGTAATATATATTATATATTATGTTATGTATTATATTACATATATTCTACATATAATATTTATACAGACACACATACATACATATATATATATATATATATATATATATATATATATATATATATATATACATAGGCATTTGAGTCCACCCAACACTGTGTGAAGATATAAAACTATGGCAAAAAATTAATGTAATATGAAATCATGTGCGACAAGGAAGAATGTTAACCTGTGTTAATAACCAATAGATTCAAAATCATAATAAAGGAAATTTAAAAAAATGGATATTTGTGTCAGATGTGCCCTTCATATGTGTTTTGAAGCTTTCACATGTGATGAAAGCAACTGAAATGAGTGAGACTAGAAGTCCTCATTGATATGTTAAGTGACCATCATAATTAGAATAAACAAAACAGAAACATCTGCAGGGGCGGGGGTGTCTTTAACCCTTGTCAGAAACCCTTAAGTATTTATCTTCATTAAACTCCAAAATTCCTTTCTTGACAAAGCATCCAGAAAAGCAAAATGAAAGGAGAGTTTTTACAATTTTTGGTATAAAGTTGCCATATATTTGTTGGCTTTCCAAGAAGTTGGCTTTCCAATGTCCTCAACTGACACACTGATTGGGTGAAGGTCCTGACAGTCAGCGGCCTGGGCAGGCTTGTTCCAGGATCACCAAGGAAACGGCTCACCCACTGTGAAACAACAAGTTGATAAGGAAGAATGCTGCTGCTGTTTAATGAATATAAAAGCAGAGGTGGAGTTTCACCCTGTGCGGGAGGACTAAAAGAAGAGGCCATGTGAGGGAGAAAGTGGAGGGTTTGCATCATTGGGAGCAATGGCGAGACCTATACTTGCACACACATCTAACACTGAGTTTTCTGACCCTCCATTCCAGCATGGCATGGTAAATCACATTTTGATATTTCAGTTCAGCTTTATGTCTTTATAGAGACTCAACTCCAGCACTTAGGACTCACACATGCCATGTGACTAGTCACACTAATTTTTCAGCTGTCACTCGTCTACCTTTCATGAGAAGGTGGATAAAATCAGATGGGCAGTTGGGAAATGAAAACAAGACAATGTGAAGTTAAATATGCCACCTTTCTTGACTACTGTTCTATTTTGCTTTTTTGCATTTGTTTCCCATTTATTGGCATGCAAATGATAAAGAATTAACTGTTTCCTAATTTTGTACAGCCAGATATGTCTTTAAATTTCACAAATTAGAAAAGTATGTGTATTCACTATTGTATAAGTTGTTTTGTGAAATAACTTTTTAAAAAATCATGGTTTATATGCTACATTAGTGTATGGTTGTGTGGTTTTTAAAGAAAGACTTCAACAGCTCATAATGTGGTTGTTATTGAGAAAGCAGACATTTTCCATGAATCTTGAAGGGCACGTTTATAAAACCAGTCGTGTGCAGACTGCCTAGTGTGTGAAGTAGAAGAGCATGCTCTTCTTCAGAGTTATTTCTTTCCGTTCCAAAAATCCAAGTGAGATTATGACTTAACTCATATGACTCTTTAGCCTAAGGCGTTGATGGAAAATTTTAGAATAAGACCAATGAACAGTTATTCCATTATCACCAATTAGAATTCTTTAGTGGGATTTAAACCTGTAATGATTTTTCAGTTAGTATAATTAGAATAAGATAGATGTGGATTTACAATACAAATATCCAACCTCTCTTTTCAATAGTCTCTAGCTCTTTAAAACTTTACCAACTTGAGGCCACAATTAGCCCCTCTGTTTTTGAGACTCTTCTTATCTCTGATATTACCATAGGGCTTCCATTAGTGTCTTCTGAAATGTTTATACTAAACTTGCTCAGAGCTCTCGGCATTAGGATGATTTCGTGAAACTTGATTGTTCTTTTTGTGATTTTCATTAATTTTCACAGTAAATGACTAACCACAAATCATTTATGAATTCCTTGCCTTTATTTAAGCTCTCCAGTCTCTAACCTCTGATTTTGGGGAAAGAAAAATAAGTGCACCAAAACATGAGCCAAGGTATGTTCTGGCTTGGGTTGCAAAATTCTTTGAGGAAGAATCCAAAGCAAACCAGAAAACTTTCACTTCATTACAACTGCATTAGGATAAGAAGTCTAGTCTCCCCTCCTAGTTGTTTTATGAGGTGATAATGAGGGGAAAATTCTCTGGCCTAGACAATAACACATATTTTAAAGTGAGTTTAGAAGATCATGTTCACCCACCCAACTTGAGGATGTTAAGAGGTTTGAATGACATCTTCTGGTTGAGGATAAATAGATTTTTTTAAGACAAAAAAAAAATAATGAATCAAAGCATATTAATGAACTTAGCAAATTAAAGGGTGTATTTTAAAAAGAGCCTGAAATTGTTTCTTGTACCCTCAGCCACCACTGTCCTCTAGAGTTCGTCTGATATCATTTGACATTCATTACCACTGGGGACCAGTAGGTCCGAATTCAGTATTGGTAATCCAGCTCCTTCAAACCATGCACAATATTATCCACAGTATTGCATAACATTCTGATAGAATTCTCAGAAGAAAAAATATATTTTCATTGTTGGGAAGGCTACTGAAGAATAATATACAACTGAAAGATAAAAAATTTTCTGAAAAGCTAACACTTGGGCTTGATCTACCTGCTGTGAGGGAGACAGTTTCTTATATTGTATAGTGAATATTGAGGAAATTCCATGAATGCAGCATACAGGTTAATGGGGACAGCTTTGGGCCAACTCTTGTAATGTGGGCTTTCTTGCAGAGCATCATAGGACGGTGTAGGGGTACCTCCAGGGAACATCTTAAAATGCCCAGGGATATAGGAGCATTCCTATGAAAATCCTGTCCGTGGTGTGAACTATTTATTAGCAACTGTCTAAGACATGTTTGATACCAAGCCCCTGACAGATCTGTTCAGACCTCGTAATTCCTGCTAGCATGACAGAGAGTTCCTTAATGTCCCAGGAACAAATTCAAAGATGTGGGCATTTTATGTCACTGGACAACTTGAGAATATACTATGTGAAAATCTCGAAGAATTGGACCTGTTAGACTATTTTTATTCCCCAGATTTAAGCAACTAGGCTATACAGTTGTGTTAGTGAAAGGCAATATAGTATGGAATTAATAATGTAATCAGGGCATGATGGCTCTTAATCCTGTAATAGTTAGAAATCAATTATATTTGATAAGAATACCTTCCAGAAAAAAAAATGTCAAAAATCTTCTCGTCTAAATTTTGGACAACATCAATTTTCCTTCTAGATTAAAAGAACATAATTCTTCTTATGAAAATCTGTCATGAATGTGCATTTTGCTACCACATGGAGGAATTCACACTTCTTGTCATTTATCTGAGCCAAACACAGCATCCTTCAGTAGTAACTTGTCATGACCCAGAGTGATGAAGTACTTCCCATAATCATCATGGTTTTACAACACAGAGACGTTAACAGGGCGTGTGACTGACACGAGACACCAGATGCATCAGACAGATACTGTGGGCCAGTCTTATGTACTTTATTGGAGAGGTGGGTGCTGCCTGCTGAAATCTGTTATATATTTTGTGAGATAAGAGAAATAAGATATCAGTTATGTATTAAAGGTCTGTTATGACCACAAATATAAAGTGAACATTTTTAAAGTACTCATTATCTAGTTTAAAGTAGAGGCTAAATAAAATATACTTTAGAAACACTAGCAAATGAGCACTAGCTATCCAGTCATCAGTCAATATCAACAAAATATTTTTTAAAGGAAAAAGAAATCTTAGAAATATGTTTTCTCTTTTTCATTTAAAATGGTATTCCCTTATTTTAAGTGGAATTTTATATTAGTTATTCAGGAAACTATCAATATCTAAAAATGACGATGTACTTTCTAAAGTACACATATTTTATATTCTTTAAAATATGAATATTTATTTATTCAGCTCATTTTAAAATTATTCTACTGTATTTCCTGATACAAATTAAAATTTATTAGAAAAAAAAACCTTTATAATTTACTTGTGTGTAAAGTATAAGGATCTGGCTATAATACTTTTTTCCTATCAGCTGCTAGAATACTTTCTGTAAATGTAGGTTTACATGTAAATATAAATCCTACATTTTTCAAAACCTCGCTTGTGCCAATTTTACACATTCTCTTAATCCTATAGGAAACACTTAGGTATTCAGGGTCTTTTTCTAGGCTTTCTTTTCTGTACCTCTATCCACTCTGTGTTTCTACTCTAGATGTTTTAATATCTGGGGTCTTGTTAACTCCTAAGACTAGCCCTTTCCTAGAGATAGCAGATTTGCTGGGGCATAGCCTTCCGAAGCAAACCAACCTAGATCCCATGGCCCCACCTCCTACGCTGGGCTCTTATATTTTGGGCCACTATTTCCCTGCTCTAATCATCCCAGGGCCTCAGACACCAGACAGCTATAGACAACCCCTGCTCCCTGAGACCTGCAGATACTGTTTAAACCAGCCAATCACAAGCCTGTGTTGCCTCTTCATTTTCATAGAAACCATAATAAAAGCTTTTATCCGCATCTGTCCCTACACCGGCCACCTCTGGTCTGACCCTGGTGCTTCCTGACCCTGGTTAAAATTTCTGCATCTCTCATTGCGACGCTCTGATTCTACCACCCATCAATGCACCTGCCTTCTGTGCGGCAGCGCCTGGCACAGGAAAGGTGTCCCCTGTGAGCCTCTGGGACTGTGGCCCTGCCCTCCTCCTCACTCTCTCATGGTCACAGCTCTTCCCACACGGACACGTTTCCAACACAGGCTGCCGCAACTCCCTTTCATCCTAAGATCTCACTGCTTCTTCTGTTCCTTCAGGCTGTAGACAAACCATCTCCTTCCCACACCAAATGTTCTGTATTATTAATCTCTGACATTTAAGACATGTTTATCTTTATTGTGGTAATTGCTCTGATCATTACGATGTACACTTAATGAAATAATGATGTCTCTGAAAAAAATGTTTTATTATATTCTGACTCAGGTTTAGTTGAGTCAGATGTTATAGACCTCACACAAGGCAACTAAAAATGCTAACAGAGGAATACATATAAACACTTACAATTATCCAAAAGAATGGTCAGCTTTTTACACATTACGAAATACTTATTTCATGTGAAGCCACAAAGAAACATGAGAGTATTATTGTCAACAATTTATTCATTATGATGACTCTGGTGACAAACCTGACTACATACAATATACTATCATGCCTATCAGTGATAATTTTGCTTTTCCTTAAAATTAATATGCTAAAATTCATCATTGATGAAGAAAGAAGAATACACAAGATCAATCTCTTCAATGAACAGTCAACACATTTTCAAATTCATTGCAGTAATGAGGGACAATTTTAAACTAAGTGATAATTGCTCTAAATCTAAAGCAAAACTTAAAGGTTTCAGACTCCTATGGAATTTAAAATGATGCTGCTAAAGCATTAGGGGAGCAAGCTAGTAATCTATTTTCTATAGACATTAGTCTATTGACATATAGTCTCAATAAACTTTGCCCTAATATTAAAACTCATCAAGAGAAAAATAGGGAAAGTATATTGTATATATAACTTTTTTCACAGTGTTGGTCTTTGTCCATTTGGGCTGCTATACCGAGTACTGTAGATTGGGCAGCTTATAAATACAGGATGCATGTCTCGCTGCTCTGGAGGCTGAGAAGTAAAGGAAAGCCTCTGGGAAATTCAAAGTCTTGTGAGAATCCTCCTCCTGGCCTGCAGGGGGCCTTCTTCTCACTGAGCCCTTACGTGTGTGGTAGGATGGGCAAATAAGATCTTTGGGGTCGCTTTGTAAGTGACGGAATCACTTCCCCAAAGCCTCATCTCTAAATATCATTACATTGGGGATTAGGTTTCAACATATGAATTTGAAGGGGACATAATTTTCACTCTATAACAATACTGCAATTGTCATTCAAAAAACGAACAAGCAGAGGCTATACGTGAAGTAACAGTACTATTAAAAATTGTCAGCTCCTTATAGCTAAATGAACAGCAATATTCCTGCACTACTAGACCACGGTAGAAAAAAAGCATTAAGACTTGGTCTGGGATATGAGTAGGCACCATGCAGTATTGGAGTGCTTCAGAAAACTATAAATGGTATTTTAATTTTGGTTTGATAAAAAGTTAGGGAACAACAGTTCTGTGTGATCACAGTAGCCACTGTCTGTGCTGCAATATCTATCAGTATCAGAAAGGCTAATTTAAACATACCAAACAGAATTACTGCAGATTAAGCACCAGTCTGCACACATGAACTGCTGGGATCTGGGAATCAGCTGTACTTTTCCTATTAAAGTGAATCTTATTTCTTCAAATGTCCCGAGATGCCATTCACTTATTGCTAAGTTCCTTTTATAATGTTTACAAATAATAAACAGATTAGTAGTTACCACTGAGTGGATGCATATAGTGTATTTTTGACACATTCTTAGCAACTAGAATTTTAATGTTATTTTATGTGATCAATTGATGGAGGATTTCTTAGCCTGCTATGCAAAATAATAATAATAATAATAATAATAATATCCTTTTTAAAATCTACAGTAATTACACCCATATATTAGGCACCATCCAATAAGATGTAACTATGAGCTGTAGGTATGGCTATGTCTATTTTATAGGGAACTATCTGTGCCTTAAAAAATGTTAGTCTGGTGGATATCATCGTGCACTGCCCAGGCGCTGTCAGGAGTGCTGTCAGCAGACAGCCCTTAGCTGTGAACTCATCAAGGACATTTTATCTGCAGAGAGACCCTCATCCAAGGTTATATCTCTCTCCTTGGTGGTCCTCACGCAATAACTGATTGACACTGGACTATCAAGACCCGGCTGTCCCTCTTGAGCTCCAGACCTCAGGGTGTGTGCCTCTGGGGCTTCAGACAGGTGTCCCAACTAAACTTCTCCCTTCTGCCCACTCCAGCCCCCTCATCCTTTTCTCTACGAGTGTGGTTTCGAGGACATAGCTTCATGAATACCCTGAATGCCAGACTCCATCTCAAAAATCCATACTACAGCCAGTTACTCACTGTGTAGGATGATTTTGCCAGTAGGCAGTCGGTCAACTCATCTGTACAGCTCCAAACCTGTTCTTGGCATACACTACACTACAGCCTTTCATCTCACAGAATCAAATTTAAGTATTAACGTTTGATAAAATATTTCAGTGGATGACTGTATTTTAACTGGACTTAGCCACCCTCAAATTATCATACAACTGCCTAATTATAGGCATGCAATTAAATTATTGTCTCCCATAGTTCATTTCTTATTAGTATTTTCATTTCTTTGAGGCTTTATTTTAGCTTATGAGCAGCTAAATTATATGATAGTTCTAACTGTGCCCACAAATTTTGAGTAGTTTAAAAAGATGACCTAGAAACATACTTTTAAAGCACATCAAACCTATATGACAGACATTATATTTTATCATTTGTACTTGTTCAAATTTACTTGGAAAAATTTCTGGCACACTTTAACAACTGGATTTGTATTATCTGTAGCCTGACAGCTCTCAAAATAAGGTTTTAAATATAAAAGCAATTTCTAAACTTTCAGCAAGATCATAACAATAGATCCATTTGCTTTTGGAATTAGCATCATACCTCAACACCAGCAATATGTCTGTGTAAGTTAGCAAAAACATATCTTGATTGCAATGAGTGCTCCACATCTCGAGATGATGGTTGCTTTGCATGTATCGTGACTAATAAAAACACACATCTCTTTGCAAAGAGCACTGTTTCCGGAGGAAATAAACTGTCGCTAGTAATGTGTGTTGATGGTTCAGATCCCCACTTCGATGAAAAAAACATCAATGGTTTTTATTTGTTCTTTATGTCTGGCAGGAGATAACCCTAGAATCCAGTTTCTACGATTTACTGCCCAGAAGGAGCATTACTGGGAATATAGCAGAATCTACATGGCTAAGTGCCCTGGGGTCTGGGAAATGTTTCACCAGAGCTGCTGTTGCTGCCTTTATAGGGAAGGGGCGGGGAAATTCTTTTAAATTAATTCTTTGGGCTGTTCTGAACCCAACCTCAGCTCACCTTCAGACAGGCACCTCTGTCCTGGACACTGGAAGGGCTGTTTGAGTCTGGACTGAGCTGTCAGCCTCTCCCACTGGTGTCATCTCTCTTTTCCTCTTTCCTTTCTTTTCTTTTTCTTTTCTTTCTTTTTTCTTTTTCTTTTTTTTTTTCCCTTTCAAAGCCCCATTGTTGCAGCAGCTCAGCAATGGGCAGGACTGAGGAAGTCTTTGAAAGGGAACCCAGCTCTAGTTTGCCATGGGGCTGAGCAGCACTAAGCAAAATTCACCTCACATCTGTCTAAATCACACTGAAGAGAATGAACTTTTAAACAAATGATCTGCGTGTTTTTCTCTAATGCTTATTACTAGCTGTGCAGTGAGGCTGCACTGGTTTCAAAGGCTTTTCAATTCCTGCACAGAACTGAGAGGCTGTAGCAATGGTTCTTTGAAGAGAAAACACCGCTGTCTGGACAGGCATGAGGCTTGGGCTGGGCTCAAAGACCTCCAAAAGTGGCAGGGAGCAGCAGAGGGGATGGTTCTGGCTACGGGCAGCTCAAGAAATTAATATAAAAAAGGCTTTCCCCGTTCCCTACTGCAAATATTTTCTCTTGCAGGAGGCATCCTTGGGACTTGTAATACATATGAATTCTCTTTCAACTCAAAGGGACTAACGTTTATATTTAGGTTTTAGTACCAGTCTAGATTTTAGACATTTTAATAACTTTTGCTGCACCTAAGCCTCTCTATTTCTCCTTTTCCTAATTTTGCATTTGTTATGCATTTCTTCACAGGGTTTATTTATCTCTCATTTTATTCTTTTCATTCACCAAAAACAAAACAAAACAAAACAAACAAACAAAAAACCCAAAAAATAGGATTTCTAGATGAATCGGGTATAAAATGAAAATAGTTATTGAGGTAGGGATATAAACTCTTAAAAGAGTTTCAGTGAGTTTCGCATGAAAGGAACCCAGGATTGGGGAGGGTGCTGTGGTACATTAATCTGAAATCATTCTGATCTGTGAAACCAGAGCACTTCCAGTAGCTAAGTGGCCCTCAGCACGACAGTTCAAGACGCACTCCATCGAAACACGATGAGGCTGTATTTCTTCAACAATCTCTTATAATTTGGACTTTTACTTGTTCACCTCAACCCTTATCTCTTGGACCCAAACTGGTGAGGTCTGATGTTGAAATTTACAAGGATTCTGAAATTTTGGGCAAACAGAAAAAAAAGTTCCAAAGAAAAGTAGAAAAATTCTATATGTTAAATAGTTCTAAAACTGTGGGTACTGCCTGGTATCTTATAGGCATACTAGGAACCCCAAATATCACTTTATAGTATAGAGGGTGTTTATGAAGGTTCTAAGTCTCCATAAAGAAGCTTCTCATGCAGTTATAAGATAAGCCAGTTTGTGGAATCAGAGACAGCTGTATTGCGAGTTTCGTCGCTTTAAAAGATGGAGATCTTGGTCAATTTTCTTAACATCTCTGTGTCTCCAACTTTTCATGTGTAAAGTAGAAAAAAGATTGATGAGGGAAAATTGAAAATAATTTACTAGACAGCATATAATCAGTAATTATTACTGCTCCATTACCTCCCTTTAATTAGACACTTCAAAAGTTCAAACGTATCTCACTTAAATTCTCGAAGTGTTTGTGACTGACATTTATTAAATAGCCCTTCTTAAGAATTATTCCTGATGGGTTACTGTATCACACAAAAAGGTTTGCAACTCTGAAAGTCAATTCTATTGAGGTATAATTTACATGAAATAAGTGTGCAGTTTAATGAGTTTTGATGCGTGTGTGTGTGTGTGTGTGTGTATGAATATATACATATATATCTTGAGTAATCATGCCCCCAATCAGAATATAAAACATTTCCACTACACTCCCAAATTTCCATGCCCCTTCTCAGTCAGTCTTCATCCCACCATAGCCTGAATGTGTGCGTTCCCCCAAATTTTTATGGTGAAACCTAACATCCAATGTGGTGGTACTCAGAGGTCAGGCCTTTGGGAGGTGACTAGGTCATGAGGATGGGACCTACCTGAATAGAATTAGGAGAGCAATCTCACCCTTTCAACCATGTGAGGACACAGGGGGATGGCTATGAACCAAAAAGCAGGTTCTCACCAGTGACACTGAATCTGCTGGTTCCTTCATACAGGACTTCCCAGCCTCCAGAACTGCAAAAAACACATTTCTGTTGTCTATAAATCATCCAGCCTATCATAATTTTTGGTGTAGCAGCCCAAATGGGCTAAGACAAACACTGTGAAAACTGTATATCGTATACACATTCCTTATTTTTCTCTTCTTATTGAGTTATTAAGCTTTCCTATTCTTTTTGGAGCCAGTACTGATCATTTCTATCTTTCAAAGTACTTGTCTATTTTATTTAAGTTGTAGAAACTATTGGTATAAAGAGACCATAACTTTAAACATATTCTTTTTAATGTCCAAAGGCTCTCTAAGGAATCTACTTTTATTCCCGATATCAGTACTTGCTATATTTCTCTCTCTCTCTCTTTTTTTTATCTTGATCTGTCTTGCTAAAAAATTAATCATTAAAATTTTTCAAAGAACTAGCTTTAGTTTTCATTTATTTTCCACTTTTTTGCCCATTTTCTATTAACTGAGTTCTGCTTTTAACCATTATTAATTTCTCCCCCTAATTTGTTTTGGGTGTAATGTGCTTTCTTTTTCTAGCTAATTCGGATGAATATTTGCAACACTGACTCTATCTCTTTTTTTCTAATATTAACATATAAAGCTGTCTTTCTGTCAACACCACTTAATGTCTCAGTTTTCGAAGCAATAAGTTGTTATAATTCAGTTCAAAATATTTTAAAATTTCTGTTATAATTTTCTCTTTGAATGACTTACTTGAAAGTATGTAGTTTAACTTACAAATATTTAAGGATTTTAAGTATGTTTGCATTACTGATTTCTAATTCAATTCTGTTGTGGTCAGAGAATTTACTTTGTATGGTTTACATTTTTCAAAATTGATGAAGACCCATTTTATGAGCTAGTACATGGTGTATCTCTGAATCCTCTACAGACATACACATGAAAAAGATGTAGTTTGCATAGATTGTATCAATATTGATTAGGTAATGTTCACTGTTAGTGTTTTATAAGTTATCTATATGTCACTATGTTTTGGTTTACCCTTTCTGTGTGCTGACATTTTCAAGTATAATTGTGAATTGTTTAAAATCCTGTGGATTTCATCTGTATTCTGCTCTCAATATTACATTTCCAGATATGTTAAGTATAATCCTAAACAAAACGTAAAAGTTTTATTTTAGAGACTGCAGAAAAGAAGCAATATCTTTGAACTTAAGAATTATGCTCAAAATATTCTTCAAATTATCATTAAGATTAATATAGGTATATAAATTTCAGTAGAATGCTGAACTCTTTTGAGGGAAAATGATTCTATAGAGGATATGCTAAGGGTTTCTTTACCTATTATTCAGTGATGACTATGTAACCTTGTCAGTCATCATTTTTTCTTTCCCACGTATGTAAGAACCAAGCACAAAAAACTGTCTTCAATATAAAACATAGCCAGAGAAGTAGGATATTCTAAATAACGCTAACAATAATGTGTAGCAACAGGGGACTCATTTCATCAGACTTTTGTGAAGATCTACTAAACACTGCGCACCGTGCCAGTCATTGAAGAAGTCTCCTCGCAAAATGTGTACACTGAAGTAGACAGAGACAAATATTTATGAGTAGATATTTTCAGTTTAAAATAGAAGTGTTCTGATGGAGGCATGGCAGGGCGGCCCAGATACTGACACATGGCTTTGTGGAAATGATGTTGCCTCAGCTGGGTCTTTAGAGGAGAAACGATAATACAGGAAAAGGAGAAAAGAAGAATTCTGGAAAGAGGGTATTATAAAGAATAACACACTCACCAGCCAAGCAGAAGGAACTGTTAATTCAGCATCCCTAGATAATAACATGAGGTGCATGAGAGCAGAATTAAAACCAGGTCGTAGTGGAATCTGTAGGTTATGCCAAGGAGATTGGGATCACCCTGCAGAGAATGAGAAGTGAGTGATGAGTATAAAAGAGACACTGTACACAGGTAGGCTTGCTAGGTTACTATGCCTTCCTATTGATCAAGTTAAGAACAAAAGCAGAGAAAACGAGACCCATCGGGTGGCTTCTATGCAATGCAGCCAAGAAATGATGACAGCCTGAATCGAGAATGTGGCAGTGTGATTTAAAAACAGAGTATGGATTAGAAAAATATTCAGGTGTTAAAATCTTCAAGAATTGGCCATTGATTGATTATGGGAAGTAGAGAAAAAGGGAAACAAATTAAACCTGATTTCTATATTTCGGCGAAGTGAAGGGATCTGGAAGTCATAGATCTATAAACAATGATTGCCTGAGATTTTCACAAGTGAACACGAATGATTACAAATCCCTAAAGTCGCCAAAATTAAAACTTTGAAGAACACCAATGTTTAGAAAGCTGGACGAAGGAGTCAGAGTGTTATAAAAAGATGAAGAATACAAGGGTGGGTAACAGAAATCAAGAGTTTCAAGAGCATGATCAACACTGTCAAAGGCAGCAGAAAAATGTTTGTGGATTTCATAATGATGAGGTCTCTTCGTGTGGACCACTAAGGCCAGGGCACTGGGAATTGAAAGTAATTAATGAATGGGGGTAAGGAAGAGGAAGAAGACATAGCAAACATGAGCTACTCTTTGGAAGCTTGAGGATACATTTATATAAGTTCCATAGGTAAGCTTCGTGTCAAGAAACGTTGGTTGGGATTTTGTTTCTACCACAAAAAAAGCTGTCTGCCTTTGGGTAACCCTGAGCCTCTTAGGGGTCAATTTCCCCAAATGCAAATTGAGAATGTCTATTATATGGGGTTACTGTGAAGATGAAAAGAGATGATACCTTAAAAGTAAACAGCACAAGCCTGGCACACAGTGAGCATACAGTGGTGATCAGTGTGCACAAACCTCATGGAGGTTTTCTTTTAGTTTTGTTTTCAACTTAAGGTATAAATGTTTTGCTGTTTACTTCATTTCATTTCAAATAACACATTTATTATTTTTTTAAAAATTTTATTTCTTCTAGATTGCAGATGAATAGGATTGATTAATTATATTTTTCATATCATGACATGGTTTTATTTTTTTATTTTTAATTATTTGTTCATTTATTATTGTTTGTGTTTATTTATTCTTTTATCCTCATATGTCAATCATCTTCTCCTGTCACAAGAAAAAGTATTTTATTGTGTCCAATGTTTGTTTTGTTTGTACGCTAACAAAAGGTTTTCATGTCTTCTTTGCATATATTTTAATTTGTCTAAATCGTCTTACACAGGGTGACAATTTGTTTCTTATTTTTTTCACAACACAATACAATTTTTAAGATCTCTCTAGGTTGTATAGTGTCCACTGCCTTCATCAAGAGTGTGTATTCATGACATTTTACCCGTTCTCATACCAACACAGAGATTGCTTCCAATTTCTGCTACTGCCCATCACAACTTCATAAATATAATGTATATAATCTAGGCTCACGTGACATTTCTTTGGGGTTTGAATACCCTGAGTAGCTGGATGCCTCTTAAGGTGTGACAATGCTTCATTTGCCTGACTGGTTCCACACATTCCCAGGCTGACTGGACCAGTTTATGCTCCCATCGGCAGCCCACCAGAAGTTCTGAGTCTCCACACCTCTACCAACACTGGGCATTACCCTTCTCTCCAATGTTTTTTTAGTCATTTGAAATAAAGTGATGCATTTTATTTCAATCTTCATAATCACAGAAATTAATGGTATTTTCTAACATATCTTCATGACATTTTTAATTATTTTAATTATTACTTTTTTTTTACAAATATTCACTAAATTATGCACATAGAATGAAATAGAAATTTAACTGTTTAAATGAAGATAGCTAACCAGTCTCTAAATTCACCCTAGACCTTATATTAGAAGTACTTGTCATTTTATTAAACTTCAATTCACTTTATATGCATATTTAAATCAGGAAGAGGAAAGCTAAAGGTGATCTTAGCCACTCAGACCAAGCTTCTAGTTTTAACTGTCAGGACAGTTTCAGATTTAAAAAAAAAAATTGGAATCATAATGGGCATAAAAATGTACAGAGATTATGGTTTGGAATGTAGTAAAGTCGCACTACTGATATAACTATGCTGTAGTATTTACCTTTTTTTTTTCCACTTCTCTCTGAGCTTCAAGGTACCTATTCGTTGGGAACTGGCATATAATAGATTATTGTTGTCCCCTTAATTCTTTCCCAAATCCTTGGATGAGTCTAACCTTTTTCAACATTCTTTTAAACAGTAATTTTAAAACAGACATCATCAAGACTCCATCTGTGTCTCACTCTCATTTTGTTGAAGAGCCCTGACATTAGGTAATCCTTTTGTCATGGATACAAATGCCCCATGAATAAAAATGTAATGGTAGATACCTACTTGTTATTTTCTATTTATGGTAGTAGATTGAATTTCAATTTGGAGTGTAATGTACACCTTTCTAATTTATTGAACCAAAATACCCCAAGCAACAAGGAAATCTGGTTTCCCTGATTTCTTCCTACTCTTCTGTCCAATTAGCTTTTTATTTATTTCTTCCCCATAGCCTAAACACAATGCAATTACTTAATTTTATTTTCTAACTCTATTTTGCTTTAGTAGATCTCCAAGAAAGGAAAATTCTCACTCTGAATAAAGGACCCATATACGCCTCTGATGGTTATTTGTTTGCCCAATATAGCATATGTTCAATTCCAGTTTATCTTTTAATATACATTTAATTCTTCACTAGTATTATTAGAAAGATAGTTTTTCTATAAATCTGAATGATTCATTAGACAAAGCAGTTGCATCATTACACTGGTGTTATGTTTTGTTTTAATTCTTTCTCTAAACCATAGAATAATAATCATTAAAAAAAATAGCCCAAAAATATATTTCCTCCAATCCTGTCTTCTTTTTACTTTTTTTTCAAGCAGTCTAGCTCAATTTCATGTAATTATTAAAATTGATTTATATTATTGACTGTGCTTCTTGTGCTACTACTTTCTCTACTCCTTAGGTTTCTTACAAACTATTACTTAAATACTAAGTGGAATTACACATGGCTATGACCTTGTCATGATATAAATAGATGTATCTCTCAAAAAAGTAACTCTCAAAGAATTGAAATATTCCATCAGTAATAGAAATAGGACATTAAATCTGTTTTTACGTTTTTCATCATCACTTGAGGGTTAGAGGCAACAGGGAAGTCCAAGAACTCAGCAAAGAACATAAATCCTTATCTGTTCTGTGATTTTACCCATACTGTAAATTATAAAAATCAAAGCTATAGGAAGTTTATTTTTAAATATATAGTTATCAAGTGGATCAGAACAAAACTGAAAATAAAATAATATAAATTCTAATTTTAAATGTTCAGAACTTTCTGCCAACCCAAAGAATGAAACAAGAATAAGGATCTCTGGAGAAAGGGATGTTTGGGTAGGGTTGGATCTGAGCAAAATTAGCACTGGTGCTATTTAGGGCTTCGGTAAATGGAGAAGAGAAACTGCTTCTAATCTACAGCTCTGTCACAGCTGAAACCTTCACATTTTGTCACAACACACTTTAACATAATTGTGAAGGTACTTAATTCAGACCAAACACTAAAAGGACCATAAGAAAAAGAAACAGCATACTTTGGATTATAGCCTACCTAACCCATACCTATTTCTTAGTATATTATGAGGAAATCCCTTATTTTATTTCTGTTCTCTCCGGTGCTCCTAGAGGTATAAAGTCACCACTCTCTCCTATTATCACGGCCCTCAAAAAATTGGGTTTTGATTTTATTTTTTATTATTTTTAAATTTTGTTTTTAACTGTATGTCTTTGAAATCACTGTAAGACATAGAAAGAATATTTGGTTTCAATCAGTCTTTGATAATCCAGATTTTACACATAAATGTCCTTATGTTTTATTCCAAGGAAGGAAATTCTTATGTTCTTTTATATCAATCTGGTTACAATAAAAACTATGGTGCTGATTGGTTTATGACTTCCTATAGCCTTTGTCTTAGCTGGTTCTTAATTTAAAAAAATATATATATATCATCTCTGAAACAAACATAAGGCAGCTATTTATCCTGATAGAAAATAACTCTTTAAGCACTTAAAATTAAATATTTTTTTGCTATGTCAAAATATTGTTCCACTGCACTACTGTTGATTTGTAGAAATATTGTTAAAACTTTGCTGTCAGTATTGAAACCCAAAGCCAGGCTAGTCTCAGGAATATTTAGTGGGGTGCAGGGGTTCTCTGGGTTAGTATCTGTGTTTTGTCATTCAGCCAATGTTGATGAGCTCACCGAAGCACATACTTTTTACTACACTTAATATCTTTTACGTCTTTAAGTCCTATGTTTATTCACATGTTTTTGTTTATCTGTTTTAGTTTACAAGAACTGAAGAAAAGCCATAGTTTCAAGCTGGGTAAGTCTGCTCTGAGTGACTTATTTTACTATAATTCAAAGGACCTTCCTGTTGCTTTTGCTGCATCATCAAACTTTCCAGGAGAAAACAGAAAAGTGTACACGTGCTATCTTCTGAGTCACAGTAGATATGGCACCAACTCTTCTGCCACAACAAATCAGAATCATCATCTTGCCTGCAGTGGAGGGTCACTTTAGTGTCACAGCTATGGCAGATCATGTGTGATAAACTAAATTCTAGAAAGATTTAAAAAATGTACCTTTTTATCTGTGAGCAGAGAGAAAAATGAGTATTGTATAAGTTTGGTTATTAATGTTTTTAAGCTTTGTTAGATGCTAAATTCCTATTTTTAAATATATTCTACATGTATTGGTCAGTAAGACTTTCGTGAATTTAAGATGACATTCGCAAAGTTGATATTTTCTTCATTCTTTGCATTTAATCTTTAAGTAAATATTTGGCACAGTTAATATGGTTAGTTTGTCTTTGTAATTGGTAGAGTGTAATTTGATTAGATGCTGAAAAGCTGCTTCTGTTTTCTCTTTTAGGATAGAGATAAATTTCTTTCTTTTAAGTTGATTTGTATAATTATCTTTTCATATTTAAAACAGCACTGGTTCCTGTTTTAAGCTCTTAGTTCTTTGTAATATACCCTGACAAAACTCCTGACTATATGTGACAGTTGCAACCTTACTCACCTCGGTTTTAGAATAGAATTAAACTGCACTGCTCTCATGGACTTCTGTCCAATGTATTGAGGATGTAACTCACTATGTACTGTTCTGGAGAGAGCTGATAAAATACTCAAATCACATCCAGTAGGGCTGAATTATTTGTAAAACTCAAAGTGAGAAAAGTTGGAATTTAAGAAATTTTAATATTTTTTTATGAAAAAAATTTTCTTCAAATAAAATTTGAACAAAAAAAATAGCAAAGAAAAGCTTTTCTGAATGACTAGAAGAGGTGAGTCTGGAGAAATTCCAGGGGTACATCCGGTAAACAGTTACAAAGTTGAGGTGTTTTGAGTGAAATAGACATGCCTTAAACCCTAACAACCAGAAATATTATGTATAAATAATAAAATACCTTGAGAAATCACGAAAAAACTGTATGAAGAGATACACTCAAAAAAGCTATAGATAAATTAAAATGGAATTCTAAAACATGAAGTTTAAATAACCAAAGGCAGGCAGATTTTTATTATTTTTTTTAAAGCAGAGCAATGAAAAACAAAAAGAACAAAGAGAAAACAAAGAATAAATGGCAGGCTTAAACTTATTAATATATTAATAAGTAAATTAAACATAAATAATCTAAATGCAATATTTAAAAGACACACTAGCAGAATTGATTTTAAAACATGATATAACTACATACGATCTACAAAAAATGTACTTTAATATAACAATAGAGGCAGGTCAAAGTAAAATGATAAACAAAATTGTATCATACAAACATTAATGAAAGATAGCAGTAGCAACTACGTTAAAGAAAATTATTGGAAAAAGGGAGGGACAAGAAATAATCATAAAATGTCCAAGCCACCATAAAGCACAGTAATACTAAACATGTATGCAGCAAACAATAGTGCTGCAAAATACGTAAAGCAAAAAACTCATAGAATTAAAAAGAGAAATAGACAAATTCACTAAAGACTTCAATACTCCTCCTTCAACAATAAACACTCTAGACAGAAACTTGGCAAGACACAAACTCAGCATCACCATTGAGCAAACAAATCTAATTGCCGCTGCCAATGCTGCCCCTAACAACAGCTGAACACATGTTCTTTAATAATGACCACAGAATGTATACCAAGATAGGCCATACACTGGACCATAAAACACACCTCAACGATTTTAAAATAACTGAAATCATAAAGAATGTATTTTCTGGCCATAATGGAACTAAACTGAAAATCAACAAGAGAAGCACAATAGGAAAATATCCAAACACTTGGAAACTAATCAATGCACTGAGTTAAAGAGGGAGGAAGAGTGTAAAAATACATAGAACTGAATAAAAATGAAAATACAACATATCAACATCTGTGGGATATAGCTATAGCAGTATTGAGTGGGGAACATCTATCATGAATTGCACATATTAGAAAAGCTTAAAATCTGAACTTGTACCTCAAGAACCTATTAAAATAAGAGAAGATGAACCCAAAGCAAGCAAACAGAGGGATATTAGAAAGATAAGACTACAAATCTATGAAATGGAAAACAGTAACGTAATAAAGAAAATCAGTAAGACAAATACCTAGTTCTTTAATGAGAATAATAAAATTGTCAAATTTTCAGCAAGGCTGATAAAAAGAAAAAACACAAATACTAGTATCTGAAATGTAAGAGAGCGTATCACTCTGGACCCTGTAGACATCAAAAAAATAATAAAGAAATACTACAAACAATTCTGCAAATATAAATTTGAAGGTTTAGGTCACAGACAAATTATAAACACGAACTACCAAAATAGAAATAAAAAATATCAATAAACTTATAACTCTTAAAGAAATTTAATCCATAATTTGAAATATCTACAAAAAGAAATACCCAGTTTTTGATTGGTTAACTAAAAATTTTTACCCAATGTTGAAGGAATTAACACTAATTCCATACAATCTCTTCCAGGAACTTAATGAGAACACTTTTCAATTCAATTTCTGAAGTTCATATTACCAATACCCAAACCAAGAATGGTACAAAACAGAAAACTACAGATCAACAGCACTCACAAATATAGATGCAAAACTCTTAATAAAATATCACCAAACAGAATTCAGCAATATAAAAAAAAATTATACACTCTGCCAAGTGGGGTTCATTCTGGGGGTAAAAGGCCGGCTCAACATTCCAGATTGATCAATGTGATTCCCCTTTATTCACTATCTAAAAAAAATATATTTATATCAATCTATGTAGAAAAAAAAGTTGACAAAATTTATCATCACTTCATGTCAAAAAGCCTGAGAATAGGAATAAAGGGGAAATTCCTCAACTTGATAAAGAATAACAACAAACAAACAAAAAACTACAGCTAACATACCTATTGCTCAAATATTGAATATTTTATCTCTAAGACTGGAAACAAGACAGAGATGTCTTCTCTTAAAACTTATTCATGAATGTTAGCAAATATAAGAAAAGAAAATAAAAGACACATAGGTTGGAAATTAAGAAATGGGTTCCGTACTTGTAGATGATTGTCTATATAGAAAATCTCAAGGAATTGATGAGAAAACCCAAAAAGAATTGACAAATAAATTCAGCAAAGTTTGAAGATACAAGCTAAACCTACACATCAAATGTATTTCCACATATACTAGCAATTGACACATGGATACCAAATTACTAATATAAGATCATTTATGATTATTAAAAAAATAAAACTAAACATGCAGTTACCACACAAACCAGCAATTTCATTCCTGGGCTTTTATTCCAGAGAAATAAAAATTTATATTTACACAAAAATATGAAAACAAATATTTATAGCAGATATACTCATACAGCCAATATATATATTGAACAACACAGATGTCCTTCACCAGGTGAATGTTTAAAATAATGTGGTACATCTATGTCATGCAATAGCACTCAGCAATAAAAAGGGGTGAACCACTGATGCATGAATAACTTGGATGGATTTGAAGAGAATTATGAGTTAAATAAGCAATATGATTTTATTCATATGGCATTACTGAACTGACAAAAGAACAAAATGGAGAACAGATTCATAGTTGCTAGGAGGTTAAGAAAGGGTGGAGGTGAGAGGTAAGTGGGTTATAAAAAAGAAATATGAGAGATGCTGGAACGTTCTATATCCACACCATCAATGTCAATATCCTGCTTGCAACTGTACTATACAGTCTTGTAGGATGTTCCCATTGGAAGAAAAAATATAAAGGGTCCCCGGAATCTCTCTGTATCACCTCTTACAACTCCATGTGAATCTAACATGATCTCAAAATAAAATCTTTAATTTAAAAATCAAATGGCAATTATTATCATTTTGATGAATACAAATTAATCTTAGTAACATCTAAAAAAATGTCTGAAGTTATCTTTATTACATTTTAGAAATTATAAAACATAGAAAATACATATTTAAAAAAACTCACAACTGCTTTACTCCTTATATCCCCAGTATATTGGCAGAATATTTTACAGTGAGATTTTAGTCGCCAGCCATGCCTAACTTCATTTAATATGAACATATGCCAAAAGTAAATACTGTCTAATTATAACGTGTAGGTGTGTTTTCTGCTGAAGAGTTTCGTTCTCACCAAACATATCTAGCAATCAGAGGAAAACATAGCCAATTTGCATCATCAACCTACAATTAGTTCACACACATTTTCTTCTTGCCTTTTCATTGAGAAAATGTTTTCAAAATAAGAACAATATACACATAGTTTTACTAAATATGTAGTTGTCTATTCGATTAGTAAAATGCATTTTGAACACACAGAGAATAATTAGTATGGGCAGAAATACATTGCATTTAGAGCCCTCCAGTTTAGAGATAATAATAAAATGCCAGTGATTCTAGAAATATATCAACTTAACCAAGTTATGATATGTTAAACATTAAACTTTACATGATGTAATGAATGAATTTCATTTTAGCAAATCTTAAAAACAGTATTTTTTATGACATCTGGACTAATTGTCTTCTAAAAAACAAAATGAAACACAGACATTACCTATACTTTGAAATTTTTTATTAAATTTAGCCATTCTAGATTAGAATTTCCATGATTACATACTTATCTCCTTTACACTTTGAAAAGCAATGTTATTGTACAAAAGAAACTTTTCTATGAATACTTGAAAAACAATATGGTATTCAGTGCCTTCAAAATTACCCTTTTGTCTCTGACCAGGGTACATGCAAAGAAAATTAAAGCAAGCAAGGGAAGCGCTCAATAGGCAAACCAATTTGGGTGAGGACCACGATTTGGAGATAGGTTACACCTCATTGCAAACCACATGACAATGGTAATGCTATTTACATTTTAGCATTGCTGACACAGTCTTTTTTGCTTTTCATTGAAGCCTAGGGAAAATTATGTAATTATTAAGTATAATGATGCTTTTGAAAAAAGAGATTGTTTCATTAAATGAAAAGATAGGCTGCCAAATTTGTCCACGTTATCTTCCTTTATCTTTTTTTCCATAAAGCAAAAGTAATTGCTTTCTGTTTATTCTTTCCCTATTCTATGAAGCTTATTTTGAAGGTAGTTATACAAAATTCTGGCATAAGCATTAAGAGGTACTTTGTAGACTAGATGCTATTTAATTCAATACAAAAGCTAATTTTTAAATAAGTCTCTGCTCACAATCATGAGACATCTCTGACTGGAGGGCACAAGAGCGCTTTTCCACACCCTTAGCTGTCATGGGGACAGTAGACACCATCCAGGAGGAGGCGTTCTGGGTCATATAGCTTCCATTTTCCCATTTCTCTTTGATTGGTTAGAAGAGTATCAAGCGTCTAAAGCAAGGTGTACTTTATATACATACATAAACATACTTATATATATATTAAATTTATTACATATAAGTTAGATAGATTAGATAGGTAGACAGATGATGCGAGAGAGAGAGAGAGAGAGAGAGAGAGAGAGAGAGAGAGAGAGAACAAACTAGAGAGAATATTACAATCCCAAATTGCGTTTTTCTTTTATTAAGATGGTAAAATACAACTAGACGTATTTTGAGTCCCATCATTAAATAATTTGCTTAACATCCCAGGAACAATAAAACAGATTATTGAGGTTATGTGTAGATCTAGACTAGTTAATAGTAAAATCAAGTTTTTCTTCAGAACTAAAAACCTGGATCAACCCTCTCCCTTTGCCAAATCCTACTGCACACTCTCCCACATCCCACCTAGCTGTATCTGTTAGTGTAACGACACAGTTAACACTGCATTCAGTTATCCTTGAATTATGTTGTTTTGATTACTAAGATCTCACAGACAACCTGCATTAGATGCTACCAATATCCAAAAAGCTACTGACCTCTCGTAGGTATACATTCATAGATCAATGTAAGTGAGCTAAGCAGCACTGTAACTACACAGCTAAGTGGGCACCTTCTCTTGAAAATATTTGAATACTATTTTAGTTGTATGATGAGGATCAGAGTCATGAAACCACCAGACTAGCACGTTGGGATGTTAATAAATATAAGGTTTTACAGGATTTTCTAAACAAGTAAGTTATGAAAATACAAAATTAAACAATGTTTGTTTGTTTTACTGTAGAGTATCTCAGAACTTTCATTATGTTAATGAACATGATAAGTGGGAGATACTTTGGGAAATGCTAATTTTTCTATGGGATTAGTAGGAAGAAGAGTTTTCTATGTGAAGAAGGATAATATAAATAATATTCACTTTTCCAACAGACATGAATACAATTGCCTAAGTTGTCTGGCCCAGGGACATAAGGATAATGCATTTAAAGGAGTCATCTGATGCCCAATTTTCATTTGTTGTGATATTTGATCTGAACTATTTCATGTCTCCCATTTAACTTCTTGAATAAAAAATTAAAGCTAAAAGCAGGCCTAGTATGGGAGAAGAGCTGCAGAGGGCCAGCGCCAGGCCAGTGGGCTCTATTTTTAAAGCAGCCTTTTATTTCTGCATCTCTGATATCCGAGGCATAGCTTTCAAAAACACATCTCTTGTAAGTAGGTTCCTTTTATCTTCTCCATTTTATTAAAGGAGTTAAATGGAAGGTATTCTGAAACTCCAATTTAGCTTTTATTTTTCAATAAAAAATGACAGTCGAAAAACAGTGTAACCACGGGGGAGGCAGGGCGACCTGGCACAGAGGGGGTGGGCGCCTGCTGAGCAGGGAGTACAAAGTGTTTGGATAACACGCGCACCAGGCTTTCTAAATACCTTGGTGAGCCACTGTAGACGAGGCCAAATAATAGTCTTCATCTTTGAATTCACAGGGCTCTTTCTACTGTCATGAAATTTTTATTTAAAGAAATCTAAAAAGGAGACCATTTGAATAAGGTTCTTGAATAGCCTGATGCACTTGTTTTGATTTGATGTATCTTTGGGCCATAATTTAGAAAGTGTAAATTCCATGTCTTCATTTTAAATCAAAGAGGTAACCCTTAGGCCTCTCTAACTAATCATAATGCTCATTTGACAGTGTGTCCTTAAGTAAGATTCACTGGATTTGTACAGTGATGTCCTAAGTTGTGAGCATAAACTACCTCCATAAATAATATCCTGAAAGAGCACATATTTGAGAAAGACTTAAGATTGATAAAAGTGCCATACTCCTTGAATAATTTTATAACAACACATCGATCTCATTTTCCTAAGCTACACATTAAATACTTAGAAGAACGTGATGGATTGCCTTATTTTATTATTATTATTTTTTTTGCAGGACTAATGGTGGTTCTGCTCACTAATTTGTTTTAAGGATGGTGGCTGTATATGGATAACACTAATAATTAATAGAAGATTATGATATAGAAGGGAGTTGTATTGAATACAATATAACAATACAATATACTGAATCAAATATAACAATTTTGGCAAATATTAGCAGCCTTGTTTTCAAAAATACCAAAAAAGAAAGACATTCAGTTTTGGAAAATGGAGACCTGGAGGTAAATGCCAGAGTTCGGGCAGAACTTCTACCTGCAATGCAGCCTTTGGAGAGGCACAGGGATGAGCAAACTCGAGGCCTGAGTTTACTCTCCTAAGACGTCAATGTTGTGGTCTGCAGAACAGATCTGCACATTCCAACTGGTTCTGCCTCCTGGATGTAGAGATTCTGAACTGCATTAAAGCTGACTGACCGTGGGGTTGTGCAGTGGTTTCCTCGTGTGTCAGCCTTTTTCACTTAGATGAGCCAAGTTACAATATTAGTGAAAATGATATTGTACAAGAAACAGAAGTTTCTAAGTTTTCTGTCGCTCTGAGTAATTCCCAGTGAGAAATGAGTGCTACAAACATGAATTTCCCCCCAGTTTTCAGCATAAGAAGCCAAATGTTAATTTCTTTTATCAATCAGCAAATATGCTCCATGTATATATACTACATGAATCAGTGTCAAGTATTAATTCAAAAGCACCAAAGTGCTGATTTTAAGAATTTACAATTTAGTGTTAATATTGAAGAAGTGATTTCTCCGAATGCCAGTAGGAAAAGAAACACATAACAAATTATTTCAGTCTCATCTGAAGGGTCAGCTTTTGCAGTGTAGTATAGAAATTTATACTGGACTCTAGCTAGACTGCCCAGGGTTTGAATCCCATTTATTAGCTGTGTGACTTGGAGCAAATTATTTAACTTCTCTGTACCTCGATTTTCTCATTCGAAAAAGGATAATAATAATACCTCATTAGAGTGCTTCTCTATTTCAAAAGAATTGATATTTATAAACTACTTTAACAAGTATCTAAAATGAAACATTTGAATCTTTATTGTTAGATATTGTTCAAATGGGACATGCAAGATAAGGCATACCAGTTCCCTTCGTTCACCTGGTTATCGGATTAATGCATTAGCACATTTCCCTCTCAATCCTCTCCTAGTAATAGCTGCTCTAGAGACAGAAATGTTTATCCAGCTCTCTTTTTAGCAGTAGTTTCAAGTTCATCAAAAAGTAAAATTAACTGGAAGGATATAACAGAAAGAATTGGGGGGAAAAGAAAACTCCACGATGGCCATGTCTGAATTGTTAGGTCATTTTCTACATCGCTTTCAGTGGTATATTTTTCTGGCTGTCTCTCGGTATCCCTTTGATCATAAAGAAGATTGCCCAATAGACTTTGCTTGATAAATACTTGTTTAATTTGCAAACAACTATATTTCTTTGCCTTAAGTATTTTTGGTGAAGAGAAATATTTAAAAAGTTGGCTTTATATTTATAATAAAAGAAGCTATCCCTACACTTAAAATACAGTTATAAAGCCAAATAGTTTAAACTTACAAATGAATGCATCAAATAACTCTGAAAAGCAAAACACAATCATTAAAAATATCTTTAATATGTTGACACATTTTTGGTAATTGTGAAGTTAAAGAAAACAGACATACCAGGTGGATTACTTAACTTCCATTAAAGAAACAAGATTAACTCTTATACGCCTTCTTTCATAATGAAGGGAGCCATCTGCCATATTCAAAAAGTTCCTGAAATTGTGATATTTAATTCATTGAATTTTGTCTATTTTGACTTCATAGAATGAAAGCTTCTTAAAAGACATGATAACACCAGAAATGGTATTCTAACAGACATGTGATTTATCATCTGGAGATAACTCATTACTTAGGAATAGTTGCTATTAATAATGGAATATATGATGCTGAACATTTCTGACTATATTAAAAACATTTAAATTTCAACATATCCTACTGCCCACTGCCCAAGGAAAGAAAAAAAAATAGGCTTATTGCCTAGATAATTCAGAGTAAACTTTCCCTTTGCTGGAACTGTCTGGAAAATTATATCAATTTTCTTCTCTCAAGTTATAAAGCTCTTTTGCTGAAATTTGAGGAACATTGTTTTGACTAGTTGAAGGCATTCAGGAATTCCTATGCCCTATCTAAATTCAATACCACCCTTAAAAAATGTTCTTTCTGTAATGTTTGTAACACTTAAGCTGAAGCTTAATTCTTAAATAGTTTAAATTTTAAATTTTTATTAGGACTATAGCACGAAATCATTAGAAAAAATCCAAACAATGCAGGCACACATAAAGTAAAAGTAAAGGCACCCTCATTCAGACACCCCCACCCTGCTACTTTCTGCAGCACTAGCCACAGCCAGCCTTGTTAGGTTTACTTTTCTGGACTTTTGATAGTGTGCATTCATATATGATATATCTACATGGGTATATAGTTTACATATACTGTGTTTATACATGCAATGACTGAGTTATTTTTCTGGCTTTTTAAATTAATGGTGTATTTGGGAGATCTTCCCCTGTTAGTAAAATGAAGACTACATAATGTTTCAAAGCATTAAGAAGCACCCAACTCATTCATGATGAATTTCATGGTGGGGGTTTCAAAACAGAAGGCAAGATGCAGTGACTGGATGCCAATTTACCCCCAAGTGAAGTCTTTTTGGTACTGCTAAAATTACATAGCGTAAGATAACATGGTTCTTTCTCTCGATGAGAACAATTCTGGCAGCGCAAAGCATTGTCAAACAACTAGAGTACTGCTGACATTATTAATAACTGACACGGATGCCATATAGATGGATAATAGGTAAATTGAGTTAAAATTCAGAGTAGTAGCTTCTGAATATCTGATGTATTATAAGCTTGAAATTTTTATCAGGAAATAATAACTGGGAAACTTTTGATACTACTCTTCTCAGAGATCTCATCTGATTGGAAACTTATCTAGTTGTTCAAATGTTCCATAGAAAAGGAGACAAATATACTTTTTACTAATATTTTATTCATGAATTTATTTCACAAAGGCCTTATGATCATCCATCGCTTATCTCATATCTAATTACTTAGTGTTCTTCTCTTTAACTGATAGAGCAACTGATAAAACAAGATGTTAAGTATCTTAACAAAGATCACACTGAGAAGCTGAATTGTCCTCAAATCCATTTTATCTCATTAATGTAAAATGTGACAAGTTTGTCTTACTTTTTTTGATACCATGATACTATGTAAATATCCTTAAAATTAAACAGATATCACTCTCCATTTTCTTAAAAAAATGTATGTTAATAAAAATAATGGAGCTGTTTAAAATAAGAAGTACTTATCATTATTTGCAAAAATTGCCTCAAGTGAAAAGGAAACATTCTTTCAAAGACACGTAGTGTAGTGAGAGCAAAAAGATGTGAAGACTGGAAAGTTTCTTTAGATGGGAACAGAAATAGGAATATAAGAACCAGGAAATTATTTTAGAGCACTACATATGAAACTATGAGCCTACACTTAACTAAAAGGGAAAGAAAGAATTCCTCCACACTTGCTCAATCAGATATTTCATTAAAGAGAACGATCAACTATGAGTAAAATAGGTGACTCTAGGTGCCACCAGAAAATTAACTTTTATGGAAACATAGGATAGTTGTCTCGATTTCTTCACTCCTGTAGCCAAGAACATGCAAATAGTTAAAATCAAAGAAAAATATGATACAGGTAAACTTAAAGCGGAAAGCCAAATGCTTAATATTCCTTCAGTTATTTTCACCAACAGCGATAAATGCTTTGTGGGTAATATTCAAGTATTATTAGAACTTCAATGGCATATAATTAAAAAACATTTTCTCATGTCCTTCATATAAGAAAAATGCACCCTCCAACGTTATTTTCCAACTGATATCAAAGAGGAGAAATCTTTTACTAGATCAATGATTCTAATGCAAATGAAAAGATAAGTGCTTTGCATTTTTGCCCATTGCCATTGGAAAACCTTGTGGATTTAATATTTCGCTAACTGTTAGCATAAGTTTTTTAAGAAATGCACATATAGTCTAAACCAAAATAACATAAACATTGAAGGAATATTATTATCCATTTACACCCAGTTTTCAACCTTCCATTCATTTATTCATGCATCTACACATCATTCATTTCATTCAACAAATATGCATTAGAAACCTTCTTCAGAAAGGACATTTTCATGGCATCACAGTGTTATAAAATTTAAAAATATATATTCCCTTTGCTTCAGGAGTTTATTGTTTACAGGGTGAGCACATGTCATGACAGAAATATTACAAACAATGTGGTAAATACTATAATGGGAATAAAATCAAGTACAATTTAAAAAAAATAATCAAGAAAATAAGTAGTAAGCTTAGGAAATAAAGAGAAAGCCCAGTAAAATGTTCCCAAGTCTTAAGAGTTGAGGTGTGGCTTTTTGACATTTTTTTCACTGAAAATAGTTTGAATTGTGTGTTTATATCTTTGTGAATAACAAAGTATTCTAATTATATGCCTCAGCAATTTGACTAGTTATATTGGGAAGAATGATTTTGATAATAAAACCATCCAATATTTCCCTTACAAAAGATCTGTTGCTCCTTTTTTGACATGCATTGAAGTATGCACTTGGAATGGAAGTTATATTTGGAACTAGCATTGTCCATAGTGAGGACACTGCATTAAATTTAATATCTAAGCTTAAAGATGATGTCTACAAACTTATCTCTGAGCACTGAATATATGTATGATTTTTGTTAAGTTTTTCTTTAAAATATATATATTTTTTATTTATCATGCATTAAGGTAGCTCTCTTTATTTTCTATAACCCACAGCCTGCTATTGATTGGGATGATTCTGAATGGTCAAGCTGCTCTTTTCACAATGACATTATGACTTTTAAAGTAAATGTAATGGTAATTTTCAACATTGTGAGTTGAGGTCTTTAATAGTCTGTCGCCAGGAGTTACGAGAACTCACGAGCAAGGAGACTCATTTCTGGAAAAGGCAGATTAAGTGGTCTTGAACTAACCACCTAGCTGAATGTCTGGTAAATCTGCAAAATTATAAAATGTGTCTGTGAATTAAGAATTTAATGGATCAAGATTTTGGAAAGAGAAAAGTTAAAAAAAGATAAACAATAATTGTCACAATTTCTACCCCTCAAAGCAAAAGTGAAAGTCAAGGTTAAGGAGTTGGGAACCTGAGCAAATGTTCAGCCACCTGAACAATACTACAATAAACAAAAGCTGGAGTCCAGGACTTTTCAAGAAGGAGGGCCTCAGGGTCATTAGTGCTTTGGGGATGTATTCCAGAAAGCTATACTTTAAGATTTTGGATAAATGGTAAATAGGCTGCTCTAACAAGCAAAATAACACAACTTTGAATCATCTCAGTTTCTAACTGAATTAGACCAGTTGACTGACAAAATCAAAAGTATATTATATTTCTAGAAGATAAAATCATGCAGAAACATACACTTTCTCTACAATATTTTATACACAAGAACCAAAACTCATAAAAATATTTTAGACATGAAAGAATATAAAATTTGAGCAAAACACAACAGTCAATGGAAACAGATCCACAGAGGATCTAAATAAAGGAGCTATCTTGCATGGATTTTAAAATAGATATGATTAATATGCTTAAGAGATTAAAAGACAAAAATGTGAATTTGTAAAGAGCATAGAAAATTATAAAAAAAACAAATTGAAATTATTAAAGAGAAAAATAGATGTCTAAATGTAGAATTTAATGGATGGGGTTAATCTAAATTAGACATAGGAGAAATGAGAATTGGTGAACTATAAGGTGGGTCAGAGAAAATATCCAGACTGAAATGCAAATGGACCCAAAGGATGGAAATATGGAATATAAAGATACTTCAAACACAGTGGATAAATTTAACATACATACAATTGAAATTCCAGAAGGTGAGCCAATGGGCAGAATCAATATTAAAAAAAAATAATAATGGCAGATAGATTAATTGATGAAAGAATCAAGCCATGGATTCAAGAAGCTTTCTGAACCCCAAATGGGATAAATACAACCACCAACAACAAAAAAACATATTAGAGTAAAACTGTTAAAAATGAAACAAAAAACAGAGAAAAGCTTATAATACTTTCAAATAAGCAAAAAAAGGCTGCTAATTGACTAACAGAAACAAGTCAGAGGACAATGCAACCTTTCAAATTAATGAAAAAAATAACTGCTAGCCCAGACTTATATAACCAGAAATATATGTTCAAATAAATAAAGGAAAGTTACAGATATTACATAATAAAACTGAGAATTCATTACAGTAGACCTGCACCAGGAAAAACAATAAAAGATAGTTTTCATTCAGAGAAATAATAATCCCAGATGAAATCTTGGAGACAAAAAATAAACAAATAAAAAGCATGGAAAGGTTGGTCAGTAAATGAATCGTGACTTCATGAAATAATGATAATAATGTTTTGTATGGTTAAGGTACTATACGAAAAAAAATACTCAACAATAGTGGCACATAAATCAAGCATTAGATTATTCTATGATTGGTATACCCTCCTGTAAGAAATAAAAGCACTAACTTAAGTTAGGTATTAATAACTTTAAAAGGATTATTCTAAATTCCTAGAAAATTACTAAAGAATAATAAAATAATGTGAAAAAAACCCAAGCTAACAAAAAAGGAAATTAAAATACTATAAAAACAATTAATTCATTAACCAGGGGTCAGGTATGCAATGCTTTTGTTTACTTATAAATGTTGAACATGAGGATCCATGCCTTATCTCTCTTCTCATCCTAGATTTTCTTCTCATCCAGTTTTGCTTATTATTTCCCAGTATTCCTAAATGTTTCTTTTGTCTGCTTGCATAACAATTTGGGCTGTCTTGGATTTCTGCCGTGTCTTGAATTAGTGACATTTGCTTTTCCTAGTTATGATCTTGTTTACCATAATGTTGTGACTGATAATGAATGAACAAATTCAATCTCATCTTGAACATGTTAGACTTGCCAAGAGGTCTGAAGACAGGAGTGAAGCAGGCCGTTAGAGCAATGTCTCCTTCATGGTCATTGTCAACGAAGAGAGAGAAGAGTTAATGTGTTCTGCCTTAAGAGAATTTCTAAAACAACATAAATCTTAGCATTGATGCTTACTTCTTTTAAGCTCATCATTTAGATTGAACACTTAAAGACTAAACCAAGAATCACAGTCTATTTTAAATTCTGAAGTCATAGATTCCTAGGTTTGTGTTAACTTTAAGTAAACTGATTTTTTTCTCCTCTGGACAGAAATATTTAATAATTTTCTAACTTCAGTATTTAATTGATTTTTGTTCTCTAAATACATGACTTAAATATATATGTATATTCTTACAAAAAGGAAAACAAATCTAATTCGTTAATATTTTTACAAAACCTATTTCCTATATTTTTGATACAAGCTTATGTCCAAATGTTTAGAATTTAATATATATTTTTACTTTCCTCAAAGTACAATAAAAATCACAAGGATGGTCTATAAAAACAAATTTAATTTTTATAAATTTTGGTCATTTCTTTAGCTTATTGTGCCAATGCCTATACATAGTGTTAATCAATATTAGATATAAATTGTGTTTCTGGCCACTCAGTAGCTTTATTCATTATCGGGAATGATTACTACTGCATAATGCTCACTATGATTTGGAACTTATCATCTAACTCACCAATTAGAGGGTATAATTTTTACAGAAGTGTCATATAGTAGTGGTGCTAATTTGAGAAATCAAAAGAAGTATTCTGATTTACATTGAAGACATTTTAGAGAGAACTCCTCTACCTTTTATTAAAGTGTGAAGATCATCTAGAGTCATATTACATCCTAAAACTTAATGTGAAAATATTTCTTAGATAACAAGATCTTAACATTGTCTTGAACTAGTGGAAGATATAGAGCTAAAATAATTTTACTAATCAAACAAGAAATAAAATTCAACTCACTTATTCTTCTAAAAATCTAAATTGCAATTTTTTTAAAGCTAAACTCATATGGTGATTCTATTTCTAACTTTTTGAAGAATCTCCATACTGTTTTTTATAGTGGCTGCACCAACTTACATTCCTATCAGCAGGGAATGAAGATTTCGTTTTCCCCATGAACTCACTAACACTTGTTATCACCAATGTCACAGTAATCTTTGTGCTATCTACCCCCAAATTTTGAAAACATTTATCAATAAAGATATATGCACCCCAGTGTTCATAGCAGCATTACTCATAGTGGCCAAGACATGGAAATGACTGAAGTATCCTTCAACAGATGGTTGGATAAAGAAGATATGGTACATATATAAAACAGAATATTACTCAGTCACAAAAAAAGATGAAATACTGCCATTTATGATGACATGGATGGTTTTTGAGATTATCATGCCAAGTGAAATAAATCAGACAAAAAAAAAGTTGAGAACCATATGATTTCAATCATATACGGGATATAAAACTGAAAGCAACGAAACAAAACAAAACAAAACAAATGAAAACTCATAGACAACAGCTTAGTGGTTACAAGAGAAAAAGGGGGATGGGGGACAGATAGATAAGGGTAAAGTTTGTCAAACATATGTGACAGAAGGAGATTTGACTTCGGGTAGTGAATACACCATACAATATACACATGATGCATTATTGAATTGTATATTTGAAAACTATATAATTTTAGTAACCACTGTCACCACAATAAATTTAATTTAAAAATTAGTCATATCTTTAACAAAAAAGAGACTTGAAATACTTTAAAATAAAAACAAACAAACAAATAAATAAATAAATCTATGCTCAGTTTCATTTTAGAAATTCACTTCCAAAAAAAAAAAAAATAGTAATAAACAAAGCAATCCAGCAAGGCATTCTGTGACCTGTGCAGAAATATATATTTTTTAAATGGTGGTAGGAAAAATTATTTATATTATCCTATATATTTGTTTTTGCCATTCTGTTCAGTACCTACATTTCCAAAGAAGTATTGTTTAGTTCTATTTTAAACCAACTTTTAAAATATTGTACAGTAGATGCTTTTAGGACACTCTATGATATAACTTTACTTCTTCACTATCTACTTCCTTAAATCAATTCCAATAATTTCTCATTATTATAAATCTTCTTTGTGCCTTGTTTGGCCTTTATCACTTAATTCTTAACTGTTTTATTTTCTTCCTTTCACAGATTATTTTAAATCATCCCTCTATTTCCATCTCCTTCCTCCACTACAAATCATAATTCTGATCTTGGTCATAATTCATATGCCACTAATTACAGCCATCTCTTTCAACATGTTGTTCTTTTTATCTGAAGTTTTGTCACATTTATGAATGCTCAAGTAGAAGTAAATTATTCTGTACTTTTGGCTTTATCCATCCATGTTCATCGCATGCCTCTCTTTCACCAGATTAGAACTCCTTATACTTTCATATTTATTGCATCCAGAAGTATTCATAATTACTGATTTTTTATTATATAGTGGGATGCTACAATCACCAGCTCCACATCATAAATATGTTACTTCTAGTGTTTTATATTGACTTTCGTTTTATTTAACTATGTCTATTCTTCAAACTATTTTAAAATATCTTTTTTTTTTTTTTTTTTTTTTTTTTTTACTGAGAGTACAGTATAAGGCATGTGAGAAAAACTACTTATCTTAATGTGTGGCCCCAAATTATACTAGTATTCTTATAAATTTTTAAATTGTTTATAAAGGTACATCCCCCTAAACTCCTATTTCTTTTTTTATTCTTTCTAACGAATGTCTAGTTATTTCATTGTAAAGGTCTACAGTTTAAAGATAATTGAGTTATCTTAGATAACTCCTGGAGTTATTGTCCTCTTTTGGCTTTCTAATTTAAGAAAAGATAATAGTTTCCCCTAACTAGTAAGAGTTTTTGTCTGGATGAAAAAGTGAAGAAAGTGGGAATGAGAGGTGATAGAGAAAAGGGTGTGTCAGGTTCTTCGAGGTTTTGGTTATTCATTCCAGCTTCTGTCACTGTATCTAAAACACGAGTGGGAGAGAGACCCTTTTGAGATCTGTTGCAGTCAGTGGGTTCCCATTTGGAAGGGATCCCACTCTTTTGGGATGAGTCCACCATGTGCACACTGATTCCTTTCCTGCAGCCTAGATTCTACAATGCTCGTGTCAAAACAAAACAAAACTGAGAACTTTACAAATCAAATCTCCTTCTCAGTAGATTTCAACACCTTTTGAACTCCATTTTGTTCCTAATGTTTAAAGGTCTACTTGTTTCTTCTTGCACTTTTTTTTCCAATGCACTCTCATGTTTAAAGCAGCACTATTCACAGTAGCCGAGATATGAAAATGACCTAAAAGCCAATCAACAAATGAATGAATAAAAAATATGTGCCACACACACACACACACACACACACACACACACACACACACACACACGAAATATTATTCAGCCATGAGAAAGATATCTTGCCATTTGCGACAACGTGAATGTACCTTGAGCACAAATTCTGCTAAGTGAGATAAGTCAAAGAAAGACAAATACTATATATTATTTATATGTGGAATCAAAAATGTTAGACTCACAAAAACAGAGAGTAAAACAGTGGCCACCAGGGATAAGAGGTGGGAGAATAAGATCAATGCTGTGTAGGGTACAAACTTGCTATGAGCAGCCAGTAACAGAGGTCTTCCTCTTCTCCTGTGGTCCCACCTGGCTGGAATACAGAATTAAGTGTGGAATCTGAAGCCAATGATAGCAGCCTCAATCAGTCTTGTAAAAAATAAAATCCATGACTTTGGCCATTCCATCCTTTCTTTCTCGTGTGTTTCTCTTAAAGAATCTTAAAATTACCACATAATTTTTTGGCTGTCTTGTCCTGGAGCAATTTATGCTTGTATTCTTCTGGGAGGATGGTATCCTTATTCTCACTTTCACTGCGCTTGGTATCTGTAAAATCTCATTCTAAGGATTCTTCACTTGCCTCTTGAGATATTTCCCAGTGGTGGATCTTAAATGTTCCAAAAGTAACAAAAAGATATTTTTTATGTATTAGTGCTTAGTTATAGTGGATGATTTCTCCCTACAACATGGCTTTTCTTGGATTTTTGCATTTTGCTGATATGGGCTAATATTGATAACTCAAATGTCCATTTCCACTATGGCTTGTTTTTCCTGCTGTGACACTAGCTCCTTCTTGCCCTTTAAATGGTCCTTCCCCCAGCTCCCTTCAGTGTGGTTCAGTGGGCCTTCTCAGAGATTAACCTAGTCTTGCTTCCACTTGTAAATCCAGCCATACTTAATTAATTTAAGTATCTTTATTTCCCTTTTTCTTCCTCCCCAAATATCCTATTTGGAATGCAGTTGTTTCATTTTTCACCTACTTGTTTTTCTTCAGAATCCAAGACAATCTTGTGAATGATTATTTTAAAACTTTATGGATTACATAATGGTTGCAATTGTTTTACAATTAGCAGACTGGCATATCCGTATCCTTGGGAATGTAGTCTCTACAATAGGAATAGTAAAAGCTGTTGCATTTTTCTAGAGAATCAATTTTACTCAAAACTTTGGTATTATTGGTAATTATTTGCCATTACAGATATTGACATATTATAGAATATAACAGAAATGTTTTTTAAAAACAGGTAAAGATATTTCTCTTTAGAGAAATTTCATGATTATATTCAGCTGTTTTGATCTAAGCTCAGCAAAAAAGTAGAAGTTTGCATATGTTCTTCTCTGCCATTTTTGACAGATGCTGCTAAGTACTGACCCCTAATGTCCTGAAACAATTCTTCCCATTAGGTAAGTGTTGCCTCTGGGCAAAGAGAGATGCTTCCAAATGAGGTGCTAACAAAGATGTTTTCTCAGCCCTTAGGTTTCAGCGCACCATCATCTATTTGAAGGACCATTAAAATTAGTCATATTTAACATCCGGAAACGCTAATGAGGAAATATAGATATATACAATATTCCATGCAAAGATGATCATCATATAGATAACCATTTTTTTCAGCCATTTCTTCATTCAGAGAAGCCCAATTCAACTAGGAAACCACATCTACTGGTGAGTACTAAAGGCTGAAAACAGATCAAATAGCCAACAATTTGCTGGTCAAATAAATAACTAAAGTAGGTTGAAAGTGTATATACATACACAAATACACACAGATATTTAAAAAAGCAAGTTTTCAAATAACAGAAAATCCTCAAGGCCTTTTTAATTAAGCTAAAAATGAAACTGCCTACAAAGATTATTAACAATATGGACCCAATTTTTGGTTAAGAAATATGTATATTTTATCACATTCACACACACATATATACAAAAACTAAACACAAGCACAACACAGGAAGTTAAAATGTTAAGAATGCTTTGTCATATTGGTGGAATTTGTTGAATTTTATTTTCTTGTTTGCATTTTTATGTATTTTTTTCTTAATAGCTCTATATATTCTGTGATCAGAACCAACCTACAGTATTTAATAGGAACATTCATGTTCTCTGGGTACCCTTTTAAAATGGTGACTTTGTCCTAGTTATCTCTGAGTCACTAAAATGAAAACTGAAACCATCTGCAACACCAGGCTTACTCTGGGCATTAAACATAACTGGACTCTGCCATCATGCTGTGTTTACCGATGCCACTTTTCTCTTCCACTGCCTTCACCAACAGACGTTCACTATTCCGGGGAACTCTTGCCCAGAAAAATAAGTTGCAAGTAATGCTATTGTTCACTTAGAAAATTCTTGGGGGGAAAAAAAACATTTAAACCAACATCAAATTGTTAAGACTTTTTAATAGCCTTTTGTAAAGCCTCACTTCGAAATGCTCCCCTTCCTGTGTCCACCAATATAAACTGTTATATCATAGTCCTTTTTCAACCCTAATCATCCCTTTCCCAACCCCTGCCCCCCATAAACCGGAGTCAAAAAACCTCATAATTATCCTCATCACTTTACCTCCTCTCTTCCAAGAGGCTAGGAAGACCATCAGGCTAGTGTGCTCACGTATCAAAGGAAGGATAAGTTGATTGTTGTTTTATCAACAGATTCTTTTGGTGAAGGCATTTTTAGGGAAGTCGGCATTTGACCAAAGTGTGAGTAACACTGGGCCTTACACATAATGGGTATTTACTAAGTATATACTGAAGTAATGTTCAAATGTTGTAATTACTGTCAATGTCTTCATATCTTTAATTTTAATCTATGGCTTCATCTACTCTGAAAACAAGCATAGGATCGCAATATACTTATCTTTTGATGCTGGGCTCATTTCATTAATGCAATTTAATTTACATTTTGATATTTTCTCTCATTTCAAGAAGCATACTTCAATCTGAAAAAAAAATACATTGCATATAGTTTCTTTTTCTTTATTTCCCATTGAAAATTTAATATTTAGCTATAGTTGATTAATAAAATTAATTTTAATTATCTGAATTTTCTTGTAGACCTATATTTTGAAATATTAGCCTAATAATTGAATTTTGTGGAGCTATTAAGAAGTAGAGTGAGTACTTGATTTCTAGAAGTTTGTTTCTGTAATTGTTATTTTTGGACCTTTGGGAGGCAAGCTTTTACCTTTTTTCATTAGTTTCAAACAGAAGCATTTAAGAACAGGCAGCAGGAGTTCAACATTAAGTCACACAAAATAATCAGCACATGCTTTTGCTAAGTCCCTTTGTGGGGAACGCATCTCTGAGCATTCCCTTAGGAAGGTTCTGACACAGGTGAGGGCAGAAACTCCGGATGGAGGATGGAGGTGCTGGTGATTCCGAAAGCAGAGATGGAGAAGCCCCATTGAAGGCACCAGGTGACCCCCACGACACACAGTTACATGCTTTGAAGAACTGTCAAGAGGAGCACCTCTGACTTTAACGTGCACACAGATCACCCAACATCATGTGAAATTCATATTCTCATCTGCAGGCCTGGAGTGGGGCTTGACATTCTGCGTATCAAAAAACTGCCAGGTGGTGCGGACACACTCTGAGCAGCAAGGATCTAACTAAAAGAAACCCTGGCCCAGAGTCGTGCCTTGGTTTATCTCTACATTTTCGGAATTCAAGTCTATCAAACTCACGACTGTAAATGGCTTCTTTTTTAGTTCATCTAAATCAGTTGATCCTGAAGTTACACTTCTACTTGGGTATTCTAAATTTATGCATTTATTTCTGTGAGCTTGGTTTACAGGATTTTGTTTCTATCAGATGGGCTTAATAAAAATAGTAATACCTAAGATTTATTGAGCACCTACTCTGTGACAGGAATTATGATGATCTATGCATATGGTACGACCTCATCTAATCCTCACAATGATGCTATGAGATACTATTATGAGCTCATGTCACTGTTAAAATTTAGATTGGAGAAGGTTAAATAATTTACCTTAAAATGAACAAACACACACAGGAATAGCAGACCCTAGAATGTAATTCAGGTAGTGTGGCCCTGGGATGGAATAATTGCTCCCACAAATATCTACTTCCTGACCTCATAACCAGTGAATATATTCCTTTATACATCAAAAAAGCTTTGCAAATGTGATTAAGTTAAAGATCTTAATGTAGAAACTCATCTTAGATTATCCAGATGGGCTGAAAGTAGTTTCAAGGGGACTTACACAGGAGAGAGGGAGACGGCAGAATCAGAGTGAGGAAAGAGAGAGATGCTGGGAACAAGTAGGAATGATGTGTGGTAGAGATAAAAGGAGGGGCCGTGGGCCGCAGAATGCAGGGGCCTCTAGGAACTGGAAACAGCATGAAAACAGGTTCTCTCCTAGACTCCTCTGAAGAAATGCAGCCCTATCTACTCCTTGAAGCAAAAATAAATAAATCTGTGTTTGAAGCTACTAAATGCAGGGTAGTTTGCCACAGCAGTGATGGGAAACTAAGCCAAGGTCCAACGATCGAGCTTTTAACCAACTGTTACATTCTCAGAATGAGACAAAGGCAGAGAAAACTGAAAGAATGACTGAAAACAGCTTTTAGAAAAATAAAGCAGTAAAACTGGTGACACTGAGAAATAACAATTTATTTCACAGTGGCTATATAAAGTATGTGTTTGACCTGTATAGAGAATGTCTCTATAATTCTAAGACTAAATCTTAAAGTAGTTTAAAGTACACAGAAAAATTAAGAAGGTCACAGACCCTGTGGCCCACACATGTGTAACTGCCCCCATTATCAGCATCCCCCACCATAGTGGGATTTTTCTTACAACTGACGAACCTACATTGCACACCACAATCAACCACAGTCCATAGTTTGTAATATAGGTTTACATTCTATGGATTTATAATCACCACTATGGCATCATACAGAGTATTTCACTGCCCTAAAAATCCAGTGTTCTGCCTGTTCATCCTTCCCTTCCCCAAACTCTGGAACCACTTATCATTTTGTTGTTTTAATAGTACTGTCTTTTCTAGAATGTCATATAGTTGGAATCATATAAGGTCTAGCCTTCATAAACGTTTTTTTCTATTAGTAATAAGCATTAATCGTTTTTTTCATGTGTTTTCATGGCCTCATAGCTCATTTCTTTTTAGTACTGAATGATATTTCATTGTCTGGATGAACCACAGTTTAGTTATCCATCACCCACTGAAGGACATCTTGGCTGCTTCCAAGTTTGGGCAATTATGTATAAAGCTGATATAAATACCCAAGCGCAGGTTTTGTGTAAAGTTGAGTTTTCAGATCTTCTGGGTAAATAGTGAGGAGTGTAACTACTGGATCACAATGTAAAAGTTTGTTAGTTTTGTAAGAATCCACCAAACCATCTTTCAAAATGGCTGTAACATTTACATTCCCATCAAAAATAAACACTGGTCCCTGCAGCTAGACACCCTCTCCAACTGAGGTGTTGCCAGCGTTCTGGATTTTGGCCACTCCAGCAGAAGTGTAGGAGTATGTTATTGTTGTAGATAAATTTTTTGAGGACTGTCTCTCATGCTGGAAAATTTTCATGATTAGAGAATAAATCTGATTTGAAGCACTGACAAAAGATATTCAAACCAAAATCGTGCCCTGAATTCAAAGAAGGGAACCTCACTGGGACATATTATATGGTTTAATAGATAGATAGAGAGGAAGTGAATAAAAATAGCAATATTGATTTCAATGTAGGAATTTTGAACTTGTTCTAAGGGTCTGAGATGGGTCTCACATATAATGCGGTAAATGCAGGTTGACTGAGGTAAATCTACAGCTTCTAAATTGAGTATTTTTTGAAAAAAAAATCCTCTAAATTATAAATACCAATATGTGTGTTAAAATATGGACTTCTTTCATTGTGGGCGCAAGTCATGTTTAAATCCATGATTTCAGCTTTGGATAGAGGGACACAGATGACGCTAAGTGGTGAGAGCTATAGGACCGTGGCTGGGGAACCTGCAGTCGCCACTTACCAGTGTGTGGCTGTTGCCAGTTACTCATCTTCTCCACACATCAGCCCCCCTCTTTGAAAAAAGGGGATGATAGTAATTCTATAGTAATTCTATCTCTATTAGAAGGCTATTACGAAGATTAAATGAGTGAATCCTTGTAGAGCACTTGGGATGCTTGGGGCATAGAAAACACTATATAAATGATCATAAATAAGTGTGGCTTTCTCAGTTCTGAGCAATATAGAAATGGCTCAGTATTCTAAGTGAGTGGCATACGCTGAGAGTTTTGGTAAAAAGAAGAGAATTAAAAATAAGTTGTTTTAATTATAAAGTTCATGGTAGTTTTTCCAAATTGATCTTTTTTAACATGTGTTTAGAAATATGAGTGGGGAAAAAAGCTGGAATCCTAAATTAAAACATGTTTGAAAATCATTCTCTCATCTGAACATCCTTAGAGATTATACCCCACCTTCCTGTAATATTGATTATACTGTTTAGTGCAATCTCCTATCCTTCCTAATACAAAAATATACTAAATTGTTCTTCTAAATATTTGGCCATCTTATTCTTTTTATAAAAGAGTGTCTGATAATCTCTTTAAATTGGTGCTATTCCCAAATGTTTCAAGTTTAGATTGTTGCCTAATCCTTTTTTTCAGAACTAACCATTATCATTAGCTTACAATTTGTGAGTAAAGTTCTCCAAAAATTCTATTCTTAACTTCCCAATCATTTTGTTAACAATAATCCATGATTATTTCCCACTTAATTTTTATTTCTGTCTCCTTTATAAATTACTCTCTTCCACTTAGTTGAAGATCACTTGAGACTTATTAGTTAATGATGGGACTCTCTTTGCATTCATTAGTATTTTAGGTTTTTGCCATTTATTTGACAATATTGAATATAATCCAATTCCCACAGCATTTGCTGAAGACGTCACGTCTTCAGAACTAGACATAATGCTAGGTTCTGTAGGGGATGTAATAGGATGAACAAAATATCCTTTTTCTAAAAGAGGGCGATTTGATGAGGGAGAATGGCATGTACACAAATAGCTTTTTGAAAAAGTGAAAGAGATTAGTTCTGAAATCTATACAAATGACAAAAGATGGCAGATAACTCCCTTGAATCCCTTGCTCAGGTTTGCTGAAATCACAGTTCTTGGCTTCTTCTATATCTCCTGGTGACAATTAGGTTTAATGGCCTCATTTCCTTGTGGAAAATCGGAAGCTGAATAAAGAATGAAATATTTTAGATCTTTTTATAAACTTGTTTTTTTTTCATATGTGGCACTAAGTTTTCTATAATTGTTCACTTCTTTTCATATCCTAAAAAATCATATGATATTGACCTTGCAAAGATGTTTATAATAAGACTTTGAATTAGCTAACTATATTCTTTGTATATTAAAATTACTAAAATATTTTTTTAAAAAAAACCTCTAAGAATGTGTTCACATAGAACTACTCTCAGTCAATTGAAGAATGGGGGCTGAATTTCAGGTTAACACATTTTATACTTACATATAGCTTATAATAATACTGCATTTGTTCTTGCAACGTTATTCTTAGATTCCAAAGCTTTGGAAATCTAGTTTTAAGTAAGAAACCTTTTTTCGATACTTTAAAATATTTCTGGGCCCAGTTGATTTGTTTTCAATTATTTCTTTCATCAAGAATTCAATGTAGCAGCCTCTGAATGAAAGCTACTCAAGTTGCTCCTTAAATCCTCCTGGTAGTAGGATACCTCATGCTGCACAACAGAAATTATATTGAATTTTACTTCTCCCATTAAAGAACCATCTGTGCTTAATATTAATGCCTGCTCTTAAGATACCATAAAAATATATTTACATTAAATGAAGAATTCAGGTGGTAAAACCCCCATTTGCTTTAGAAATTTTGCATTAGCCCCACCCATAAATACAAAGGATTTTCTTATTCTATTCATACCAATAAAGCATAATTTCCTTGTTACCAGCTTTCATGTCACCAGATGAAAGAAAAATGTGCCAGCAGCAAATAATCAGAATTGTCCCGTTAATTTGAATACTTTTGAAGAATGGCCAAAGAAAATGGTGAAGTGCAAATGATGTTGAAATTATTAGATTTTTTGGTGACAGTTCTTCAAATACCTGAATTACTTTTATTTATGACTTTAATTTTTTTAGATCATGGAGTTATAATCAAAGAGCATGAAAATCCTTCTAAAAAAAGGTTGCTGCCACAAACAGAGACTCATGGACATAGACAATAGACTAGTGGTTACCAGAGGGGAGTGGGAAGGTAGATAAAGGAAAGGGGGTCAAGTTTGTGGTGACAAAAATAAATCTAACTATGGAGGTGAAGAAACTTATTGGATTCTATTAACCAATGTCACCATAAAAAATAATTTAAAAAAAAATTTTAAAAAGTGTGCTGCCATTGTCACATCTGTACCCTCCTGAGGTCCCAAGAAGAAAGTCCGGTAGCTGGTTGCAAAGATTTGCCCCCAATTCCAACTTTCATAATGGAATATCACACTACCAGCACATTCTTCTTCTTCTTCTGTCCCTCTCCAGTTCTCCCAATGAGTTTCAAAAGATTTATGCTGTTTTTGGTGTCATGTGATTATGTCATGAGTCAGTCACAAGCCAACAGTCAATAAATATTTACTGAGCATATATTGCATGGTAGATGCATTGCCACTCAATATTACTGTGGCTTAAATTCCAATAGGTTATATAGCTACTTGACTATATAAGAAGTAGAGCTGAAAGGAGTGAAGAAATGAAAAATTTTAATGGAAATATCCATTTATATACACTGATCTAAGGGGACATAGTGGTATCTGAGGCCATCATGAAAAAAATGTATCATGTTGACAATCAGCAGCTAGAACTTGTTAAGAACTCAACCAAAAACTTGTTGAATTAATAAAAAGGGGTCTCCTAAGAACAAAATAAAAACAAACAAACAGAAAACAAAAATAAGGTTACAGAATGGAGAATAGTAATGAAGCCACGACCTGTGGAACAATTCTAACACGGGATTTAGGCAGCAAATGTGTGTCTGGGAGAAAAAACGTGGTGACTTTAAGGACTGGTAATACTTTGAAAGTCAGTTGACTTTGCTGTGAGAAATAGATTCATTATTCTTATCTTTCCATCATCCTCTCACTGTAATTCCTGATTACAAAAATGTAGCGTAACAAGCATCGGTAATTAAAATGATCCCAACTCCTTCTTCACGTTTTGATAGTTTCTCACTCAGTGAACCCTGCTTTCCAAAGACAATAAAAATCTACCACAATAACAGTGGAAGGAAAAAGCTAGATTGCTTAACTTTCTTGCTGCTAGTAAGGTACAGATATAAAATGTACAATCGCTCAGTGAGACAAACCCAGGCAAGCTTTTCCCTCATAAATTAGGTACATGAAGAAAGCTTCTGAACAAAGGGCATACATTTTGCTGGTCTAAGAGGTGGTGAGACAGTTTCTGGGGACAGTGGAGGCAGCTTCCTAGTCATCACAGAAGTAGTGTGGTTTAGAGGTTGTCAATGATAGAAGTTTTCTTACTAGATTTGTAGTGTGGTTTTTGGAAAGGGTTTCTGGAAGTGCAGCCTAATGTCTGTTTATTTCACCCTTCCAATAACTGTACATTATACAATATACTTCAATTAATGCATTCCTGAACTATCAAGATTCTGTTGTCTGCAATAACAACCTTGACTGATACCCATGTACGTGTGCCACAGCCGAGTGTAACACAGAAGGAGCATTCTTATTGTGAGGGAACAGCAAAAGAATCTTTATCTTTTCAAAGTGGTCCCACTAAATTAGTTCCAAAACTTAATGAGTGGCCTTTAGAAAAAATGGTAACTAAAATGGTGACTGCAACCGAATTCCAGTCTATGAATTGTTCTTCAGTTGGATTATCTGGAGGTGGGCCTCCAGCTACCAGCCTGGATATGATAGTGGATAAGATAATGATATCTAATGACCAGGACTAGTCAACGGACTTTTTAAAGCACAGCTGAAGAGATGTCAAAAAATTTCAACTGTTTAATTCTGTTAAAGACTGAATTTTTTATGATCTACAAGGTTTTTATCTTGGAACCATGATTTCAGCATTAATGGAACATGTCTCTTTTCATAGTCTGGTGAGATATTCAATTCTGAGATTGAAAAAGATACTAGATATCCTTAGAATAATTTTATATCTCAAAAAATTCCCATGCCAACTTGAATGTAGGCTTTAATTTATAGGACAGTCATATAATAGGTGCTCCATTATTATTTGTTGAAAACATGACTAAATGAACACAGATAAATATTATTTGAGCATAGAATTATGAAAATCTAAATTTTATCAAATAAATTATTTAAAACTATAAATAGAATATTTTAATTTTATAAAAGGCAAAATGTTTAAAACAGATAAAAATTCATTCTTATATATCAAAGTAACCAGAATATAATAAATGTTATAAAATGTATTTCTTACATAGCTGTCAATTCTATTTAGTATGCTACAAAACTATTATTATTTTTTGCATCTCTATAATTGATCATATAGAGTTCAAGTAAATGGGACTATGCAGTCACCCACATAGCATGTTATTACTCTATCAAGCATCATTGCAGTTGTTTTGGTTCAGCCTCAGTTCTCTGAGTTTTGAAGAGTAATAGCAAAAACATAGTTTTAATGGAAGCAGAGAAAACACTCATATCCCAGAACAAAGACCATCTACTGAATTTTGCCTTCAGCATTTTCTCTCAGCTCTACTCCTGTAGTGGTCACAAACTTAGGGTCTTACAGAGTATCTGAGTAACTTCTAAAATAGCATCACATTATCCTAATATATTACCTTAGTTTGTTAATGTTATCTTCCACAGATCATGAACATCTGTGTTATAGCAGATGTTTGAGGTTCACTTGGCCCAGCTTCCAAGCACTGATACTGCCCAGTGTATGAAATGCAAAATTACATGAGAATCACACTGGCCATGAAGAGCAGCTACAAAAACTAAGAATAGTCCTCAACACACTGATTCTAATAGATGGTCTTTAATCCTTTTTCCTTAGATGTCTGCCATGTGACTTGTCTTTTTCAGAACCCTCTCTTACCAAAATTTCTTCTGATAGCCATTTTTTTTCATGACGTGAATGTTGCTGAGATGCTAAGTTAGGTAAATGTAGTTGAAACAGGGAGTATACAGGGCAGTATAACTCCACGATCTCTGTCCTCAGCTCCTGTCTCACACATGTCCACGACCCCTTACCAAGCCAGACTAGACAGGAAGGAGAGATGAATGGTGTTGAGCTTGGGAGTCAGGAGACCTAATAGCTACCATCTGCTCTATTAGTTAGTCAATATATAAACTTGGGAAGATTTTAAGTTTCTTCACCTTGTGTTTTTTATCCATAAATTATTGATAACAAACTTATGTTGTGGTTTCTGGTTGTGCATGTGAGGAGCTTGAAAGTCACCACTCATACGAACAAGTAAAAGTCTCAAAAAACTGAAAATCAACTCCTCCAGGATCTGTTAAAGAGGTGAGGACACAGACAGACCACTGCCCCAAGATCAGAGAAATGCAATTCAGGGGGTCAGAGTGTACAAGAACAGAGACTCATGGGAGGAAACTGCCTAGGGAAGCAGTACAGGGGTAGAAAACCTGAACTGTCATGGACAAAATGCTGGGAGCTTGGTGTGGATAATTCTGAGAATCCAAAACTACAGGGAGCCCAGTCATAGAGGGTTCCTCACAGCTTCATGAGATTTGCCTCCAGGAGCTCTACCAGCTTCTCACAACAAATATTGGAGACAAATCTCCATGCTTCCAGCAAGCGAAGGATAAATAAATTATCTGCAATATGCCAGAGCACCCTGTTCTTCCTAATGAGGACTGCTCTCAGGAGAATCTAGTTAACCATAGCCTCACCTGCTGGTGTATTATCCGAGCCTAAGTGACTTTGGGGAAAGAAAATGCACAATTCCAGGCAGCCCTAACCTTCCATGGAGAGGAAAAGAATACCTGACTCCAGCCCATTCCAGCCATCCTCATCAATTTAACAAAGGCAGGGGCAGGGGGTGGGGATGGAATCTGAGAAACACTTGTGAAGTTGACCTTCCAGATGCTGAAGCTCACTAAAAGACTGAGACCTAATCACAGGACTACAAAACGTTTTCCCTTCCCTCATGTTCCTCTTTTACGGCAGTTCCTTTTACCGGATACACCAGGCTGTCAAGAAAAATGTCTTTGATAGGCTTAGCAGTAGACTGGACACAGCTAAGGAAAGAATTTCTGAGCTTGAGAATATCTCAATATGAACTTTTAAAACTGAAAAGACAACAAAGGCTGAAAAACAACAGAACAGAGTATTCAAGAACTGTGGGGCAAATATGAAAGGTGAAACATATATGTAATGAGAATACCAGAAGAATCAAAGAAAATAATGGAAGCAATATTTAAACTAACTGTGAGTGACAATTTCCCCAAATTAATGTCAGACACCAAGTCACACATATAGGAAGCTAAGAATACTAAGCAGGATAAATGCCCCCCAAATATACCTACATATATCCTTTTCAAACTATAAAAAATATCAAAGATAAAGAAAAAATCCTGAAAGAAGCCAGAGTAGAAAAGTACCTTTCACATAAAAGACTAAAGATCAAAATTACATACTCTTTCTCCTCAGACAACATACAGAAAAAAGTAGAATGAAATATTTAAAGTGATGAGAGAAAAAACACCAACCCAAAATTCTGTACCCTGCAAAATTATCCTTAAAAAGTAAAAGAGAATTAAAGACTTTCTCAAAAAACCCAAAGTTGCGAAAATGTATTGCCAGAACTACCTGGCAAGAAATGCTAAAGAAGTTTTTTAGAGAGAAGGAAAATAATAAAGGTCAGAACCTCAGATTTTCATAGAAGAAGAAAGAGCATCAAAGAAGAAAGAGTGAAGGTAAAACAAAAACTTTCATTTTTCTTATTATTTATTGATCTACCAAATAATAATTTGTTCAAAATAATGGCAACAATATACCTGAAATCATATGCTTATATACGTCTTATGTGTTTCATACATATGTAAGCTCATGTATAAATGAAATGAATAACAGCAGTGATACAAGGGACAGGGAGAAGAATCAGAATTCTTTTGTTATTATAAGGTACTCATACTACCTGTGAAGTGGTGTAGTGTTATTTGAAAATAAAGTTTAACAACTTGTAATTGCATATTGCAAATTCTAGGGCAACTGCTAAAAAAAGTTTTTTAAAAAAGCATAACTGATATGCTAAGAAAGGAGAGGAAATGGCAACATCTCAAATGCTCCATTAAAACCACAGAAAGCAAAAAGAAGATGGAGGACAAAAGAGGAATGAAGAACAAGGACAACAAATACAAAACAGCAATGTGTTAGATACGAAATCGACCGAATCATGCAGATTCTCATTTTCATCATGTCCAGTGACCCACTTGAGCACCTGCCACCACCCTCTCTCCTCCAGACTAGTGCAATGGCCTCAGCACCTCCATCACTGCCCTACTCTTAGCTTCTGTCCTGAAAGAACAATAAACCAAAAATTACATTTCCCAGACTCCTTTGTCCTGAAAGAACAGTAAACCAAAAATTACATTTCCCAGACTCCTTTGAATCTAGGCTTCTTAAATGTGAATTTATTTTGCAATTAGATGTGCTTGCTCAAAATCTGAAGGACAGAGACTGTATAAGGCAGAATAAGGCAGAGACTATATTTCTCAATCTCTGGTTTTATTTTCTCTTGCTCACTAGCAAAGTGAGAGAAATTGAAATTTTTCTGCAGTGGTATTCTAGGATCCGTTCTCCACCAAGAAGGGGTGCTGACAGGCAGTTGTGGCATGATGAATGATGACAAATAACATCTTGGTCCTAGCTTTTTGATTCCTGAGCCAGAGTGTAACTCACTCCTGTTATTACTCCAAGGAGTTTATAAGCTCCCAACACCCTGAATCAAATTTCTTAATGCTTAAAATAGCTAGAATTGTTTTTAAGTAGTTGGCATTTCTCCTTTCATTCTTGCCCCTGAGAGTCACTTCTTTCCAGAGCAACTAAAATGATAAAGCCGCTTCCTTCCTCAGCTTAACATCCTCCTATCACCTCTCATCTGACTTAAAATTAACTCCTTATTTTTTATGACAACCTCAAAACCCAACTATGATCTGATCACTGCTTCCTGCTCTGGTTACACATCCTTTCACTCTCCTTGTTCACTCTGCTCCAGCTATGCTGATCTATTCACCAAATCTCTAATACACCTACCTTGTTTCATCTCTCGAGATGCTTGCACTTTTTATTTTCTCTTCCTGGAATGTCCTACCTTTAGATAGTCCTTTGTTTTTTTCTACACTTCATGTTGTTCCACAATATGACCTTATAAAAAAAGACTCCTCTCTCTGAATTTCTGTCACATATTTACTGTTTTTTTGACTCTCTCTCTTACTAGAGTAAAAGTCCCATGAGGACAGGAACTTGCCTTACTTCCCACTGTATTTATAGCACCTAAAAATTTCCTGGCATAAGAAAGAAATGCAAAATGCTTTGGACTGAATTAAAGTTTTGACGTGATAGCTTAGTCACATACTAAGTATTCAGTATGTGTTTACTTCTGTAACGTATAAGTGAAAGTCAGATCTATGGGTCAAAATAATCTTAAACTAAACGCAACTTTGGGGAGGACCTACTATCAGCTTGCTGTGTTATGCACATCTCATTTAGCTCCACAACTAACCTCTTCTTGAGCTCAGCACAAGGATGGAATCACTTCCTGTGGGGCTGAAGTCAACGGCTCTTACTGAAGTCATTAAGAGCTTCTGGGGAACGTTTTTAGCATAAGGCTGTGGGGTTGAGGCCAAGATGACTACTTTACTTGGAAAATGGGAAATACTCTAAGATATAAACACATAATGTACACTTTAAAATATCCAGAGGTAGTTATTGTTATTGTGTGAGAAGGAAAGAATATGCTCTTAAAAGCACTGTGATCTTAATAAAAGCAAGACCAGTGAAGTTCTTGGCCTTATTTGAACCCTAGTTTATTTTCCATGATTGCTACGAAAAAAGTAAAAAATAAAAATAAATTATATATGTGTATGTCATTCAGGCAACACTTCATTTGTTTTTTATTGGTGGTATTTTCATTAAACAATAAGACCTCAGAACATTGTTTTCTTACCTAATGTGTAAATGCTGTGGGAAGAAAGAAATACATAAGAGTGATTACAATGTTTTGTTAATTAAGTATGTTGACAGAATAATTTGTATTCCAAGTGGTATAAATTGTCATCTTAACATTTTATTTTCCAGATCAAAATATTGATTTAACTTTTAATAAACTGTGTATATACATGTTGAAGAATTTAGAGCATCTGAATTCTGGTATTATCATATTATCAAACATTGAATGGTTTCCAAAAACAATGAAAATTGCTCTTTAAATTGCTGCCTTAATGAACTGTCCAACAGCACATAGGCCAAAAATCGAATAATTGTTTTTGACTGACATTCTTCAGTGTTTAGAGGGGCAGAACTACATAGTCATTTCCTGAAGATTAGTTAAGTCATGCTTTGGGAGTGTGATGAAGTGTCATGAGGTTGAACTATGTAAAACTCAGTGGACCAACAGGTGTCAAAATGAAGCTATTCTATGGTAACCAATTACTGGGGAAAAACCGCTAGAAAAATACTTTGTAAGAGGTAGGCTCTGGTTGTGTTAATACCTTTATATGAAAATAATCTCCCTTTGTCACCACCCAATCACTGAAATTAGCTGAAGACTAAAGGCTATAAATTAAAAGCCAACTGACACTACTTGCTTATAGATGGAACCTTTAAGTTGAAATGTTATGTGTCAATTTAAGAGTGTGATTAGATTTTTTTTTTGCAGATCATGGGTTTTTTCATCTTGCCTGCTTGACTTTTGTTTGTTTTAAATAAAATTCACAGGTGTGTGCTCAGACTTTAAGGATGCAATTCGATGAACTTTTACAAATATAAACACACAAATAACAAAGCCCTTCATCAAGATACAGAACATTTTCATTATGCCTAAAGTCTCTTCATACCCTCCTTCAGTCATTTCCGTCCCGTAGAGGCAACCATTATTTCAGATTTTGTGAAAATGTTGACGGTAAATAAAATTAAAGAGTGAGTATTCAGTTGTCTTTTTCTTGTGTGGGGAAGTGGGGAAGTGGGCTCAGTATTATGGAACATAAATAGTACAAAATAAAAAAGAATCAGAGATATCAATGGTAAGAAAAAAAAAGTGAAACTTATTTTTAAAACAGAATTGACAGAGTGAAAATGATACACTATTTGTCCATTCTCGAACCTTCCTTTTTTTCTTAATTTGTTGAAGTATATTTACTGAACACCTAACATAAAGAAGACATTTATACTGGCATGAATTAAACATAGATCTAATCTGAAAGATAGTTCATTGTCATTCATTAGAGATAGATGAGTTCATAAATATCTAGAGTCAAAGATAAATGTGATTTATACCATTAGAGATGTACAGAAAACAGGCCAAGGAAGTGAAAAAAAGAATGTATTTTCACGGAGGCTTCACAAATGGTATCAGAGGCATTATAGACATAGGATATAGAAAGTCAAAGATATAGCTGAGGATAAGGCAATAACACTATTTTCATACATTCTTATGCTCTGTTTTATCATCAAATGATAATAATGAGCTGAAGGTCAGATGGTGGATGCAGAGTGGTGGTAAATAATGATGTCCCCTTTATAGAGACCTGGAACAATGTGTCATCATTGGAATAGTAAATATTATGGGAATAATGGTCATGGCATGTGTTGACCTCGAAAGTTTCAATTCTAATTATTTTATATAATTAGGATATAATAAACTAGAACTAATTTTCCTATTAACTTGAGCGGCATGAATACCACCTTTCTCTCCTCCTTAATGCAGCAAACCTTCCCTTTATTTCACTGTATTCTGTGATCCTCCACCAGGTTTTGAGAATAATAGTTGGAAAAGGACTTAATCCCAGCCTGGGACGATCTGCACCATTCAGGGAAAGGAGTCAGCAGTTGGGGTTACGGAAAGGGCCCGCTGGCCAGCAACTCCCTTGCAGCTCATCCTATAATCACGGGATGAATGACATGCTCCTTTATTTCTTTTGAATACTTATTAGTCACAGTGGTTGAACTGTCCCAGGAGCAAACAGCTGACCAATTCTGTCTAATAAAACTCCCCGGCCTCAGGGAGCGGTCTAATGGGGGAGTCCACTTGCACAGGTATGCAACATAGCCAAGGAAGAAAGCAAAGGTGAACTCTGCCTTAGCCTGCCTGGGCCTCTGTGAGTGACCTCTCAATAAAAAAGAAAAACTGTTTGAAGCAGTGGCAGTACCTGGCTGACACAGTGACCAACGGAAGTCCTTAGAGGAAATAGATACTGAAAATGGTGTGTAGAGTCTGCCTGACGTGTTCAGCAACTCAGGCAGTTGGTTTCTCTGGGGAATTGTGGACATATGTAATCATTGGGGAAGGCATAAGACTTCCTGATTTTTTTAAATTAATATAAAAATGAAAGCTGAAACTTTTAAATATTTGGACATTCTAACCTATCACATTCATTAGGAATTTGTAAAGGCCATTTAAAAATCAACAGGACTTGGCCACACACACTGGATGATGAAGCATTCTTGGAAATATCCTTGCAGTGAACCCTTTCCTTTAACTCTTTATTCTGTGGCACAATATCCATTTTCTCAAGTTCACCTGCTTTCTTATACCTGGCTTGTATACCAAGGAGACTGTAAGCTTCAGAAGGCAGGAATTTTCTCTAGCTTGTCTTTGCCTCACTGCTGTTTAACATAATGCCTGAGTTGATAGTCAATGCTTAGTAAATAGTGAGCATTTAATTCAATTACTCAACCATATGCCTATTTATCCTCATTCGTTTAGATATTCCACAATGCTTAATAATTACCAAATTGAATGTCCTGCTAGCAACACACTCAAGACCATGATAATCCTCATTTCCTCCTAATTCGCCTAGGGGCATGAACTTCTGAATTATCTTTAATCACTGGTATTTGAAAACTTCACTTCACTTATTCGACAAATATTGTGTGCCTTTCTACAGCTATACAACATGAAGAATACCAAAATGCAGACATTAGGTTCTTCCAGCTGGCACAGAGTAGTTCTCACGCGGAATAAGGACTTAATAATGAATAGCTCATATTTATTGAACAACTTATTCCAGTTGTTTTTAAAACACTTTAAAGTATATTATCTCATTTGATTAAAAAAAAAAACAGATGCATGCTCTTATCATCCTCATAAGCAAACTGAGTCACCAGGAAGTTAAGCACCAATATTATTCACCCAATTATGGAATCCAGTTCGCCCCACAGGTTAAACTTTGAATACCTACTATGGTGGTGGTAGTTCTTGATGCTGCACACTGACTGAGATTTTTTAAAAGACTATCGGTTGTATATTTTCTTAAAAAATGAACTAAGGATATCTTGAGCTTAATTTTTCTTCATCAGAATTTCTATCAGAGTCAGAAAACATTAACAACTTTTGAGAACAAAACTGAAAAGACTGGTGACTAATTGAAGTCTGTTGTAAAAAAAAAGGAGATTGATGGGCATTTATTGTAATGATTCCTGGAAAGACAAATGGAAGTGGTAAAGAAGAATCTAGGCTTTTAGCCTTCTGAAACAAATCAATCTGAGTCTTTTCTTCCAGATTTTGGGTCTCATATCAGCACCTTTCCCCTTCCCCAACACTTCATCTCATTTTCATTTTTCAAAGTTTTTAGGCATATTAGAAATATGTCTGTCTTTTTGCATCTTCTCCCTTCATCTAGTTGATACATTTTTCAGTGGTGATTTGAGCAAATAAAAGCTTTGCTCTTTAAGATGTGCATTCAGGTGAAATGGGTGTCACCTATTTAAGTGAAAATTAAGTGAAATTAATTTTACAAAAGGATTCAAAGGGCTTGGTTAGGACACCTGACATATAATCGGGTACTAAAAAGCAGGCTTGGCTTTGCTGACAGGTGTCCAGGTGGCCAGAATCGGTGTCCAGAACTGGGAGGACATCTGAAATGGGCATTTGTGTGTCCCTGTGGCACTGGCAGAAAGAAGAAAAACTGAGCGATTCGGTCACTATCTGGTAATTAACTACCTTTGCTCAATCAACATGGGATATTTAGAGAGAAAATACCATCGTCATAACGGAGGTAAGAAAAAGAATTGTCGAATGGTTCACCAGTTTTGAATGCATAAAATGGAATCAATGGGACATTCTCAGTGAAATAGTTAAAAAGTTAAAGAAAATATACAGAAGAAATTTGAGAGGTTATAGCCCCACAGAGCACAGTGAGGATTATCTGGTTACACATCATACCATGCAATGTCATATGAGTGGTTATGATCACCAAGAAAATGTAGAAAGAATGAGAAGAGGGAGAAGACAAGTGAAAGGTTAGGGTTGGAATTTAGACAATGTTTTCAGTTGGGGGCAGAAGGAAGAAGACCAAAAAGTATAAGTGATAGGCCAAAGACATTCTCGAATTTAAAAGGTCCTGTTTGTTACCAAATACAACTGGGTTTTCTGTTTGTTTGTTTAATAGTAACTCTTACATTTGACCCTCCCTCTCCATTTATACCAGTAGTACTGGCCATTTTACTAAAGAATCGAATGAATACATCTTTTCCTCAACCAATGACTTACTGCCGTTTTGGTTGTTTTCCAACTCTGACTGTCTGATTCACATAATGAGCACTGACTGAGTGGCTACCATGTACGAGGCACTGGTGAGAGATTGTGATGGTATTATCTCTTTCCCCAGGAGTACGCCACACAGTTATCAAAGATAAAGAAGAGCAACAAATGTATCTCGTCTGCTTCAGTGGGTCTGTCTTGGGCCTAGTTCCCCCAAATCTGGAGCAAGTGTTAGCTGCTGATGCTTTATGTGGAAGCTGCAATCCCAGAACAGGGAGATTGGAGGAAAAACAAAGGGAGATTGTGAGAGACACAAAAGGGAAGGCGTCACTGTCCTGCCCCTGGCTTTACATCAAACTACAAGGATACATACATCCCTTGGCACCTGTCAGGTGCTCTTACAGGTACTGTGGACAGAGCAACAAATAAAATAGGCAAAACTACCTGTCCACATAGAACTTATACTCATATTTATTTCACCCATTTGTTTTTGGATTTCGACTAGTGTTTTATTAAATTTACAAATTCATTTGGGGAACATCACAAGTCCATGTTATTGAATCTTTCTACCCAGAAGCATGACATGTCCAAGGCCACCATATTGCACAATCCCAGAGAGCAGTTTCACCCATTTTTCTATAGATCAATCAGAGCTGCGGTTTGTGAGCTCCTCTGTGCATATAAATTACCAAGAGGTCTTGCTGAAACTGAGATTCTAATTCAGTTGATCCGGAATGGGCCTTCATAGGGCATCTAGTAAGCTCCCTGGTAATGCCAATAGGCCCGTGGTACTGTACTGCCAACTAACATTTGGACTGGGAGACAGCGAAGGGCTTATCAAACGGTTTGGATATAACTGGTCTGCATTACGATCTGTCATCTCTACAACCTGAGCAGACATTTCCTCTCTCCTCATCATAAGCCATTTTCTACTTCTTTATTGTTCCTTTCTTCCTTACGGGCACTTGCTTTAATACTCCTTAGATTCAGTCGGTCCATTGTTTTAGCCATGAAGCTACATTCCCCTCTCTCCATTCCTCAATGGTGCTTTGGCCATTAGCTATTATTTGGTCTACTGCTCTGAATTTACAAATGAGAAAACGAAGTTTTCCAGGAAAGTTTCCTCACTCCTAATACCTTATTCAATTTATGGCCATTTCGGGGAGAGGGGATTGAGCACAGTTAATGGACAATTTAAGTAAATGCAAGTTTATTTTTCTATAACTCCTTATCCTCTCTCTCAAGTCTGATCCACCTGATGTCATCAAAGTTAATCTGGTTATTTCCAAGCAAATTCAGCCACTTCTAGCTTCTTCTGAGTCATTTCAATTGTAAACTTGATTCATAACCTCTATCCATTCTCCTTCAATTTAGAACTGCATCAAAAGGGGGTTATATGCCATGTCCCTACTTGCTCAGTCTCTCCTTAAGCTAATATTGGCTTCAAATAAACTCAGAAACAAAAAGACAATTGAAGGCATATCTCATCTTCATGCAGGTGTAAAACTTCAGTGTTTTCTTTATCAGGAACTTCTAGTGTCATTCATGGAGTCAAAAGGACTCAACATTTTTAAACACCCTATGAACAATGATAACGCTAAAAGTTAATGTTCATTCAAAGCATTTTGCAAAGATTGTGTGTGTGTGTGTGTGTGTGTGTGTGTGTGTGTGTGTGTGTTTGCTACAAGGTGAAAAATAGTCTGAGCCTTATTCTTATGTAACATATTTTGCTGCTAGGATTCTAGGATGGGGTCTTTAGTGTCACTTGAATATGCATGAATACTGTCTTTTATTGTATTACATATACTTAAACCGAGTGTTAGGGAAGGCTTAAACAATACCTTAGTATCTGTTGAAAGACAAAAGCATTACAAAAATCTAAATATTTTATAAAAAATAGTTTATTTTTAAGTAATAATGCAGTCATGGTGCCAGTGCCTGTGCACTAGTGTGTTTCAGTCTAATAATCTCATTATAGATACTTTTTCCTGTTCATTTTATACAGCTGGAGTTTGCTCATGAGCAAATAAAACGCCCATGTTTCTGTAAAACTGCAATGCTCATTTATTTATTTTTGTATAATTCGATAAATATTCATCGTAGTTCTTTAATATCCCAGGCACTCTGTAAAGTGGTGGACAAACACTGGTGAAGAAGACAATTGTGATTCTTGCTTTCAAAGAGCTTTTATTTCAGTGGCGTTTGAAAGCATTACATAGTCTGTCGTCAGCTCCATGAGGCCTGGAAGTTTTGCCTCTTTTGTTACACAAGTATTTGTCGAATAATTAAATAAAAGAACAAGTGAGTGTAACGTAAGGTCCTTTGGAACTCTATAACAGAGATTTCACTTAGTCTGGGGGTCAAGTGGGTCCCTGTATTCATGTACACTAGCAAAGCTGCAGTAATTAACCTTGTAGAAAAAAAAAAAAAAAAAAAACTGAGGCTAGTAACCAGAGGTACGCATAGACTAGTGATGGAGTAAAGCAGTCAATACCCATCCCAGACGACCTCAGGCGACAGAGCAAGGGTTGACAGGACACTTGATCAAATGGATAAAAGGGATTTAGTGGGAATGGATTGAGAAGCTTCCAAGCCTGTGGAGAAGATTATGATTATAGAGATTCAAATGTCTGTCATTTACAATCATGCTTGATTAGAGGCTTATCTTGAGGTCCCAACTAAAGGAATGCTGATACATGATAATGCAGATTGTCACCCCAACACGTTTCAAAATACCTAGTCAATGCTTCCATAACTCTCTTCTCTTCCTGCTTCAATCCAGACTAGATACACTTGAGAAAAACCTCCTCACTGGGCCAAGTAGCAAGGCAACATTGCAGGGGAAACTACTAAAGCACAAAAACCGAAGATAACCCCAAATCTCCAGTTCTCATTTGCAAAGAAATACTGTGACCCACAATAATTATGTCTATCTCCCCTTAATTATTCCTGAACACAACCGTGATGCATGAAAGCTGACCATGCTATCACCTCCAATCGCCTCCAGCAACAGAGTGAAAGGAGGTGGTGTTATCTGGCCTACGCTTTGGGGAATAATTTTGTTTTTTAGATTTGTGTTTGTGAGTTTGTATCCAGGGTATAAGTACTGTCACTTTACAGTGTTCCTGGAGGAAAAACAACTGCTTTCCTACCCTAAACACTAACTCTCTCAATACTAACTCAAGTCAGTATTGTTTTGGTGGAATAGATGCTCAAGAAGATAGTGTCTCTGCTAATTTTACAAATGCTCTTGAAGGAAAGAGGCGTCAGTTGGAATTTACTAAGCACTATCTCCATGAGAAAGTTGGAAGCTGGTCACCTCGCTCTCTTCCTTGACTGTATGCTGATGGGTTAAATGTCCATTTCCCAGAGCTGACAGAGTTGAAACAGCCAAGGGCTTCTTCTGAAGGCAAAGGGGGCTTGCTAAAGCTTTAGGGTTTTAAATCTGAGTCCCCTGTCAAATTAACAATTTCAATTAGGCTTTGTTTGGACTTCTCTAATTTGCTCAGTTTTTATTAAAACAAAAAATGAAACTGGTGGAGTCACATAGCAGTAAGAATGGGGCCCAATCTGAATTTACTGAGCAACTCTGGATTAGCTCAGCTTTAATGGCTGAATGTAGCCTTCTTCTTAATTTTCTCTTGCATCAGAATTTAAATAGGGATCTGTAAAATGCTAATTACTGACTAGAGTAACATTATCTGCATTTATCCTCTGTTAACAGATAGTTTTACTTATTTCAGGAGCCCTGCCAGAAATTACCTACTGTACGCTCAATTATCCACCTCCCCACAGCAGCACATTATTTTAATATAAACTTTTCACTGTACTCAGCAACTATTGTGTATTTTCTTTAAATTGAGTTGTCATATCTCATTATAAAATATAAAAGGAAATAGCTGGAACTCTTAGGGTTAGGCAGAGTCATTTTACTGTGGCTTGGCTTCTATTTGCAGTTTATTTCCTATCTAGCAAACCTTAAGGCAACCTCAGGGGTGAAAAAAACTCTGCAAAATAAACAAAATAGTTAAATGAGAAATATGCATTGTTTGTCAATTAGGCTAAGCCATTTTAGAAAATTAAATGCAGATCTTCCTTAGTGCTAACCTACTAAGTTATGAAAGAAATGTAAATATGTCCTTAATATGAAGATTAATATCTAGGTTAAATCAGTTTCACATTTCCTGCCAGAAAACAAATCTCATTTACATTCTGAATACCAAATGGGGCTGAGCCCAAAATGTTTGCAAGCTGTTTTTTTTTTTTTTTTAAGTTTAGTCTGAACATAGAGTGACAATCTTTAAAGGTCCTCATTGATTGCGGTTTATTATTCAATTATCTAAATGCTGAGTACAAGGGTTAATGAGGATTCCTCATTACAATCTTACTGTGAAATCAAGAATGTAGACGAAATATGCCAAAATACCTCTCCCACAGTATCGTCTGAACCACCTGATTTTATAATATTGGTTAGCAAAATATCAGGCTAGATAATTAAAACAAGGATTTAAAATATAGGACCATTTCTAGTTCCTGAAAGAGTGATAAATTACTGTCTATTATCTGCTTTCTCACAATGCAGGTAATAGCTTATTTTAAAGGAAGGTGAACGAATGCTAATGAATTATTAATCAGCATGGTTCTGGCTCCTTTTTAATAATGTTAACTTTCAACATAATTCACAATCAGAAATATGACTTTCCATTGACCAACATGTGTTTGATTATTCGAGACATTTAAATCTTCTTTATTTCAATCACTCACAGGTTGAAAAGTACTCATGTGGTCTCCCTCAGTAATTAAGCTTAAAATCTTATCTTTCACAAGGACATGCTGATGATATGATTATTCACCCAGACTAACCAGGACACTTGTATTTGCTACTATTTTCATTTATTTAAAAGTGTTTTGGAAGGAGCCAAATTCACATAGCAACTACAGGTGTGAGTTCAGATAGATTGTTTTAAAAGTTCCTGGATAAAAGAAGAGAGGCCTGTGTGGAGAAACCAAATTATTACACCTTTGTTTACATTTTGAGAATCATAACGTTCAGGAATATTTTTTTTGTTTGTTTTTTTGATGGGATCCTTACTTGGAAACACCAGTTTAAAAAGTAATAATAAGTGACATAGGATTGTTAGTTTACATATTTGTTGAAAGTTGGGCCAGTAGAGGATTCATCAGTGTTTACCAAGTCTTTCTTCTATGGCAAAGGTACATAATATGATTTTGATTCATTGAAAAAAAAAAAAAGTCACGATACTTTGTGTTTTAGCCTTTAACTATCTGTGAAGCTCTTCAGAACACTGCAAGTGATCTCAGATCAGCTGTGGGTCTAGAAGGCATTTCCACAAGAAGCTAAGGGGGGCTCTAACTTCTTAAACAATAACAGCACGCATGTTTTGTTAAAACATACGACATTAAGGGTACTCTCAGAGAATTGGTGTGTTTCAGCTATCTGTTGCTGCACACTAGACTGCCCCCAAACGTAATGCTTTAAACAGCGGCCGTTTTATTTGCTGGGCAGCTCAGTTCAGCTGGATGGACCTTCCACACCATGTGGCAGAGGCTGGGGATTGGCCCTGGGATTTGAGTCAGCACAGATTTAAGAACTACAAACCTGGTAAAAAGCTTCCCTACCACTGTATCTTTTGGCAAGCCATTTAATTTCCCTAAACTTCATCTTAGTCATAGATAAAATAATAATAAGAAGGAAGAAGGAGGAAGGAAGGAGGAAGAAGGAGGAGGAGGAGGAGGAGCAGGAGCAGAAGAAGGAGCAGGAGCAGAAGCAGAAGCAGAAGCAGAAGCAGAAGCAGAAGAAGCAGAAACAGCAGCAGGAGCAGCAGGAGCAGCAGGAGCAGGAGCAGGAGCAAGAAGAAGGAGCAAGAAAAAGGAAGAAAAAAGAAGAAAGAAAGAAGGAAGAAAGAAGAAGGAAGAAGAAGGAAGAAGGAAGGAGGAAGAAGGAAGGAGGAAGAAGGAAGAAGGAAGAAGGAAGAAAAGGAAGAAGGAAGAAGGAGGAGGAGGAGGAGGAGAAGGAGAAGGAGGAGGAGAAGGAGGAAGAGGAGGAGGAGGAGGAGGAGGAGGAAGAGGAGATCTACTCTGTAGAGAAAGGATCTTCTGGTTTATTATGGCCAGGCTGTCAAGCACCGAGATGCTGAAGATATTTCTGGTTTTAAGAAAAATCTCCCCTGCTCCCTGATACATATTGCTACCTTGATCCTTGGATGTGTCTCTTCTGCTCCAAGTGCAGTGGTAGAATCAACCAGTTACGTCAAGGCTGCAAAGAAACCTTTCTCTCTGCTGATTTCTTGCAACTGGATGTTTAAATGCACTCTCTTGGAATCTGCTCCTCCCTCTGTCTTCGCAAGCATACCTAAGTGTGTGGATCCCCAGGTTTATTTTTAGGTAGAAGTCGGAAGCTCCACTGTTTGCCTAAGCTTAGGCCATATGCATCAGTTTGCCTTTTATTCAAGCTTTGCTTACATTCTCAAAAATGTGTGTGGCTCGTACTGAAGTCATAGCTTCATTCTCAGCTTGCCATTTAAAAATATATATTTTTAAATTTCATACCACTCCATTAGAAACTCTGTTGGAAGAAGAAAGGATTCAGGCATCCCTGGCTTTCTGGCTATAATGCCTTATAATAACCTCAAATAAGTCCCGTGAACCCTAATATCTAAGGTTTGAGTGTTTTGAGAATCAGAGTACTAAATCAAATTTAATTGCCTTCCTCCTTTATAAGTCAACTTTTAGGCATTCATTACATGAAAGATAAAGTTTATAAATGTGTACATGTAAGATATATCTTGGGAACTAAGTATAAAAATTCTATTTCCATGCAACTTTCACAAGTATAGTGGATACCTAAACTAGTAATAAAGATGTAGCTAACTCCAGGCCATAGCAACATCTAAAAAAAAAAAATAAGGAACAATGTTACATGGTGGGCTTCTAATTTTCAATCAAATTCTTATTGATATATTCAAACATTTACTGATCCCTAGTAGATACCCTACTGTGGTTTGCAAATGACATGGAGAAGAAGAACACAGACTTCAAATTTAATGAGTTTACTATCTACTAGGTGGGTTGGAGGCTGGGGAGAATGGTGAGTTATGGCACAGACAGGTACACCAGTACCCCAAATATGATGCTTTTTAGGATGGTAGTAGTAGGTGGTGCTACAGAAGCACAAGAGGCAAGTATCTAAGTTCAGAAAAAATGTCCAGAAGGGTTTTAGAGAGCAGCCTCTGTTTCCCTTGACTCTGGCTTGACAACCCCAGGTGCCCATCCCTGGACGCACACCACCCTTCATATTTATTTGTTATCTGAAACTAGCACCCACATGCTCAAGCTCATCATCCATTTCTCATACTGAAGATCTTCCCTGACAACCCCCATCTCAAGCAGCCTAAATCCCAAAATTGAAAGTCCTTAGCATAGCATGAGATCCCTTTCTCGCCTGATCATTGCTTGTATTTCAGTTTCATCTAATGCGTTCCTTTCTATTCTTTATGTTCCCCTAATATCCAACTGTTTATACATTCTTCATGATGCTGTACGTGCTGTTTGTTCTATGTGGATTCCCTTATCACCATGTTTTCTTGGGAAGCTTAGAATTCTATTTCCAAACTCTACTCACAAATTTTTCTTTCTAAAGGTCTTTTCTTACCAATTATCTTCCATCTCAAGCTACCACCATCACAGAGACAAAGTCACTCCCAGTTCTGAGTGTCCCTGTACCTTACACTTCTTATCTATGAAGTAAATAAGTTTGTCTACAAGTACCTCTCTTCCACCAGACTTTCAACAACTTGAGGACAGTGCTACCTACTCCATCCCTTGTAAAACGCATTTCATAACAAGTTCCTTTCAAGGGATACAGATCGGGAATACCAGTGCAAGAGATTATGCCATGGAAACAGTAATGGAGATAAGAAGCAGAATCAGAGGTACGGAACTGAAAAACAAATTGGGTCCTATTACATGACAAGGTGAAAAAGAAGGATGGATATAAGGATATCAATTAAAATCTGGTCTTGGCAATGAGGAAGCTATTGGTCAAATTTCTGCCAGTCCTGAAGTTTGTTTTTGTTGTTGTTGTTGTTTTGTGTGAGGGAGGCTGTGCAAGTGTGGGGAAGTGGGGCTATGAGAACTCAGTACCTTTTTCTTAATTTTGGCTGTGAACCTAAATCTGCTTTAAAAACAAAAAAGAAGAAGTCTTTAAAAAATGGAATTATTTATCATCTTAGTTAATAAAATTAGTTCTGATTCTTTTCAGAAATCTTCATAAAAGCAGTTCTCTCAATTTTGCTGTTATTGTTGTTTGGTTGTTCATCGTCATTCACTCTGTACATAGTGTTCACTATCATAAGTAAAGGGACTGATCTGCCTGGGTGGCTTACAAATTCAGTGTTATTTCTTTCTAATCCTTTCCACACATATTACTGCTCAGTTGCTATTCCATTAATTTCAGGGAGGCAGAAGCTCAAGCCCATAAACCATGGCATTAAAGTCTAAATTTCAATTGTGCTAATTTAGTAGGCTGTTTAAATTACATGTTGAAATTTTTTGCAAAACTCCATACAGTTCCTGCAATTTTTCAAACTGACATTCCAGACCTTCTGGTGAAAGGTAGAAATGAGGATTTGGAGAATATTCACTGACATTTCAAACTCTTTAGGAATATGAAATTACAAATATGAAAGCTTAAGCAGGTAATATTGATGTTCAGCCTGAAATAGAATGATTGATCTTTGTATGTAAATTTTGTCTTCTGAGCTCAGTTGATATCCACACTTTTGTATTACAGGGAAACTCCTAGGAAACTTAATTTATAGAAAAAGATGGTTTCCTTTGAGGGAAATATATCTTATAGAGACCTCTTCACTCAAGTGCAACTGAGTAATACATAAAGTTTTGACCACTTGAGACTGTGATCCAAAAATATTGTTTTTTTTTGTGTGTGTGGGGGTGGTATTTATGCCAATCTTTTAAAAAATAAAAATTAATATAAAGCACACCTCAATATTTTGTGAAAGTAAAAAAATAAATTGCATGGAGGTGAAACGGGGCTATTCCTTGTAAGGAGACATGACAAAATGCCTGGCCAGTTTCATTTGGATAAATGGTCTGGAATGGTTTATGTTCTTACATCAGCTCAGTCATTGAAATGCCTGAGAACCATCTCATAGTTGAGCCTATATGAATCTGTAATCAGGCAACTAATCATTTGTAGTGCCCTCAGCTGCAAAGATGGGGACTGTTGCATACAAGCCCGATGACACTGCTTCATGTACAATGACAAAAACAAGGGCTTTCACAGAATGAAATGCAGTTCCACTATAGCAATTCCATTTCCTAGAGGATGCCATCTTTGTTTGAGAAATATTCAAGAGCATTGAAAATGATTGTTCTTTTCAGTGAATACTAATTTTCAAGTTATTTTAAAGGAGAAGAGTTTAATTATTTTCAGTATAATTTTATGGTCACTTCAGAACTGTTGAATTTGAGGTCAAACTGTTTACTTTGAGTTAGACAATGTTAATCCAAAATATCTGTCCAAAATATTATGGGGTATTCCAATGCCATCGCTGCTGTGTTCTTTTATATTATGAGATGATATTCACAGTGGATCCTATTACATATGACCATAAAAGTATAATAATGTTATGAACAAAGTGATCTCTTATTATATTCTTTGGCATATTCAAAAAGATGCAAGTTTTTTACAGCAAGATATGAATTTTTGCACACAATAAAAATTGTATGCTGTATCAGTAATGAGAATAGAAAAGATCAGAATAAGTGTTTTGTTTTGTTTTTTTTCCTGACATTGACATAATTTCAGTAGTGCATGATTTTTAGGTCAATGACTATTTGATGATGACATTCATAATGGAAAATAAAAGGCCATGCCACAGAGTCCCTTTGGAGAAGGAAAATACTTATGACAGTCTGTTATTTTTTGTTTTTGTTTTCGTTTTTTTTATTTTTTAACATGGAAAAGGGTTCTTAGATGTAACTTTAAGGTAAGTGTCTTAGAAAGTTGACTCTACAGTCAGATTTTGACATGTTAACTGGTTTTATAGAACAGTTTTTAAAGCTGGCTTCAGAGATCATTATGTAACTACATACAAGAACCAATACTGTCAGCATGCCATAACAACAAGTCACTGTGGTTCGATCTCAAATACTGCTGTGCATTTAATAGCTTCCTGAATGCATTGTGTTTTTCTCGCAACAATATGATTGCATTTTGGGGCACAAATTAGCAGATTAATATTGATAGTTCTTGTGTTCGATTAAAAAATTGTGTATCTTGCTCTACATTTTTAAGTAGAAATTTTTTTCCCCTGTAAAGCTATCACATTCTTAGAGAAAATAATGAGAAAAATGGTTTTATTGTAGGATCCAATTCTCTTGATATTTGGTTTATCAATTATTTTTTTTCTCTGTTTATCTGAGTCTTTAATGTCAGCCTGCATTCTCAAATAAAGAATTTTCAATGTGAGATTTTCAAACCAAGTGTGAAAAACAATCACTTAAGTACAAATAAATATCTTTGGTATTTCAAAATTTATTTTGATCTTTTTTATATATATATTTTTTCTTGTGAACAAGTCACAAGGAATACTGTTTTTCTTGCCAGTAAAGATGTACTTCATTGTGATGTAAAATTATGTATTTCACCCCAAAATAGAGTTCTAGACACAAAACTAATTCTTTCCCTTTTGTGGATCCAGTACCCTAGCTTTAATAGATGTTCATCAAACTTTCGTTAGGATTTGTGTTCACCAAACCCAGGGCTCGCACATACAGAAAATAGTTGATAAGTCACATTATGCAATGAAAATGTAAAATTCAATTGTATCCATGTAAAAAGGCCTCGAGCAATATTCTCTGGGTGAGAAAAATGCAGACAGCATTTTTTTAGGCCGCCTGAATGTGGTGCATCTGAATATCATAATACTCTAATCTGCTATGTACATTACAAATCCAGCCATAAGAACACACTTAAGATCTTTAAAGTTAACCTCTGAACGGAACACTAAGGCCAAATGCTCCTAGGATTTTCATTTCATATAGTAGCAAAAATGTCCCGGGGGAATGTAAAGGCCCTAGCTCATTTTGCATTTCCAATTGTCATACATAAACACATAAAATAGGATATGGATGATTTGACCCATGGTGAATATGTTTAACAAATAAATATGATAAGCCTTAATTCTTCCAAATCCCGCGTACACTTTTAAAATGTCTTCTTTATGACGCTGGTAGGTGATTTTGTCTTCTCTTAACCATGCAAAAGCTAAAGTGTTTCAAAGCTGCAGATTAGCAATGGTGGCAGCTTATTTCTTTTGGTTATCTGCAGCACTATCTTCGTGTCTCGAGGCATTAAAGAATATTATCTGTATGACAGTTATGGCGGGAGCCATCTATACTGTTCATGGTATCAGCACTCAAAGTGCTCTGAATAGAAATCATTCTGTTTAGGACATTTTCTATAGTTTCATTAAAACTTAAAATTACAAAGTGCTTCAAGTTTTGACTGTTAGGCTAAATTTTCAGTGACTCTCCTTTGTGAAAAAGCATATAAGTGGGTGGGGTGTTTGTTTGTTTGTTTGTTTGTTTGTTTGTTTGTAGTTTGGGGCTTGTTCATGTAGATGTACTAATCTTTTGCAGAGGTATTAACCATAGCAAGGCAACCTAGAATATCTGCTTTGTTTCTTGACTTAATTTTCATCGCAGATAATGAGCTTTTTTGATTACTTAAACTCATCAGGGCTGTCTCCAATTTACTACTGTATGAAGCCTCCGCCCATTATATCTTCCTTCATTCTGAATGTGGGTTGGGGGTGATGTGGAGGAAAGAGGTGGGGTGAGAGTTGAGAGAACAAATGCCCAGCTAGTTACACAATACAAATGCCAGGTCACAGAGAAAGAGTACATGTTACTATAAGATCATTTCAAACGGGAGCTGTGACTGCAATAATGGCTCATTTATATCTGCATTTCATTTCAATGCACTGTTTTGACTCACTGAACAACTGTCAAAGACAGTGCAGCTAAACTTTTTCTCACGAGCACTGAGGTAACGCAGCATTGCATCACCAGGAAACTGCACACCTTGCTGATACTTCCATTTTCCACAGCGGCTCGTGAAATAATCAGAATGTGTGCATGAAATGGCGGCCTACTCTGAATTTATTTTAATACAGATGGGCTTATGCGGAGAGAGGTGTTGGACCCCCAATACAAGAGGCAGTGACTATGCACAAAGCTGAATTTTACTAGCAGAGAAGATGGATATATGAGTATTAGACTTTTCATAGCTGTAGGAAGGATAATCTTTCAGTCAGATTAATGAGAAAATATATTGCATAGGCCCTACAGCCCTTTTTGCTTTCCAGGCTAATGCGTGATTTAAATCCCCAAAGTACATTTTCAGCATTACAATATCCTTTGATAATAATGTCGCTTGCACAAAGACAGATAAAAATAAAACAGTCCCCCTTGATTTCCCATTTTAGATTTGAAGTATATTTTTAATTCTTTGCTGGCAATAAAGTGAATTCTATTGAGAAGAGTCACATTTAATAAGACAAAGAGAATTTTCTAATTATGCTACCTGTCAAGATTGGAATCTATGGGAATGCAGCCACAATTGAAGAAACGGAGGGAGCGATTGCATATAGTCCCATTTACTTCGGTGTATGATTACTATTTGCACTTAGATATTGCTCAATGTAAATCAAGCAAATACACAGAAGCACACTTTGAAGTAAACACCAAAAGGCGGATTGTAGGATGGATACCACCATTCCCATTTCAATTTCAGTAACCAATTTTCTAAGATTTTCTCATTTATCTATTGGAAAAAGACAAAATTGCTTGCTGTGTTATATAACCAGCTAATCCGAACACTTGTAAAGCCAAACATACTTGCACAATAAACATATATAATATGTATGTGTGTGTGTATAACTGTGTGTATACACACACACACACACACACACACACACACACACACACACAGTTATACACAATAAACATCTACTAGAGAGAAGTGACTTCCAGGAAAAATACATACTAGGAAAAACAGATACAGTGACTCTAGACTACAATCATACATTTTGTTATTTTTACCTAATTTGTATTACAATTGTGAAGATATGAAAAAAAAAACCTCACCACTATTCAAATGCTTCCCTGGAAGTTATCGCAGCTAGTCTGCGTGCGTCTCTGGGGAACGGTTCTCTGTGCTCCGTCACACATTACTCTTTTTTCCCCCAGCACTGTAACTGCTGAAACACTATGGCACATCAGACAAGAAAAATAAATATTGCGCTTTCAATGACTTCCTTGTATGCTGTGTATACACAAACTGGCACACAATCAATGATTATAAATGCTATCATCTGCTAAAAAATAATTCTACTAGTACTCAGATGATAGTAATTATGATAAATAGAAATTGAACGAATCACATTTTCAGAGATGCAATGAAAAGAGAAAAAACAGTTAAGCAAAATATATAGCAGAAACAAGGTTATGATTAGGAATTAAGTTTTTAAAAATTTAAACTTTAATCTCCAAAAGCATAAGGAATAGATTCCATTAAGTTCTATAAAAACATTGACAAAGTATTCAGATGTTCTTCTTGGTTTTGCATAATTTTCAAATAGGTGTTTTTAGCTACCTAAGCCATATTATTGGTTTTGCTATCCATTTTTGGGCCAATGCAGAAAGAACAGGATGTTCTCAAAGTACTGAAGCATTAATTTAAAAATTAAACTCTGTAGATGATTTTTAAAATAAGCTATTAGATACCTCCAAATGAAATCCATCAATTATTCTAGCATCACTGCTTTATTATTATTCTTTACCATAAGAAAGCCATTAAAATTAGTATGCGATTTAAAATTAACTTTATGGATCCAAGTTCCGACCATTTTAACTTAGAAAATGCTCTACCCTACATCCACTTTTCACAATCTAATACCCACACATTATGGGCTACCCAAAATTCCTATGTTAAAGTCCTAACCCCTAGTATCTTGGAATGTTTAAAGAGGTAACAATAGGGTGAACCCTAATTCAGTATGACTGACATTCTTACAAGAAGAAAGTAGGATGAGGAAATGCACAGAGGGAAAACCATGTGAAGACACGGAGAAAATGGCCTCTATAAGCCAAGAAAAGAAACCTCAGAAGAAACCAACTCTGCCAACACCTTGACCATGGACTCGAGTGTCAGGATTAAAAGAAAATAAATTTCTGTTGTTTAAGCCATCCAGTATGTAGTGCTTTGTTATGATGGTTCCAGCAAATAAATATACAACACAATATGAAATGTGGAAGGTTCAAGACATTTTAAATATTAATACAACTACCTTTGAAAGTTTAATAATGGGCTGATAATAGTACTACAGATCAGGTAGTTCACATGGCCTGATTCTAAATCCTGTCTTTCAGTGCATGAGAACTAAATTCTTATCAAGTTTATGGGATCATGTGTACACAGACTGAGTCCTATTAGTAGAATTTATATGCATGTTCCAAATCCTATAAGTATATTGATACCCACTGATTTAGATATTATTTTGACCATTCATTTAAAGTGGGATTAATTGGATATTAATAAATAATCACTTCACATTGTGCTAAACAGATGCAGATGTGTCTACATACATGGAATGACAGGGTTTTTGTGGGTTAAGGTAATTTTGTCCAACTTGACTTTGATGGCTAACACAAATTAAGTAAGTAAGTTTAACTAAAGGAATGCTGCGATTTGAGCTGTTGAATAATAGTTAACATTAAAAGTAATAATAGCTATAATGTATTAAGATCTAATGTGTTCCAGGCACCGAAGTAAGCACAAACACATATTGTTTCAGTCAATTCCTACAACCTTATGACCTAAGTATATTTTATATACTTTTCAAAGAAAAATAAGTTGAAACTATGTGAACTTTAGTCACTTGCCTAAAATTATATAGCTAGCAAATATCAGAACCTGAAATTCAAATCTGAAATAATATAATCAGAGAGCCAGGTTTCTAAACAGTCTCTAAGTGATGAAATAAAATTATGGCTTATCACTTTCTTTCACAGTTCTTCATGTTGAACGAAATTAGAAAAACATCTTCTAATTTCATCAACATAAATAAATTTTAAAAGGTAGATAAATATTGTACCAAATCCACTTAAGGTATTTAAAACTCGGAGATAGCCAGTAACAATTTAACCATATATGTAGATATTATTGACTACTGGTTTAGAAAGATGTACTATTAGGAAATATCCTAACAGCTCAAGGACCCAGGGTTTGTGACCTTGGCTATCTTACCTTTCCGCAACTTCATTGGTGGAATGTAGACATTGTCACAATGTTTGTTATGTCATGATTGTAAGATATTTGTCACACTCCAGGCATGAAGTCCATATCTAAACACCAAAGAAATAAAACCAAACAAAAAATCAATGATGCAAAGGTTGAAAGGCCCAAAAGAGTTTGGGGAAGTGTGAAAAAGGAGAAGGAATTAAGAAGTACAAAATGGTAGTTAAAATTAGTCATGGGGATATCGAATATAGCATAAGAAATATAGTCAGATGGTATCATATGAGTGTCAAATAAGTACTAGATTTATTGGGGTGATCACTTTGCAATATATGTAAATGTGTCATCACTATGTTGTACACATGAAACTAATACAATATTGTATGTGAAATGTAATTGAAAAATCCAAATTATTTTTTAAAAGAAAAAGGAAATGTCTACTTCCTAGTTTTAACTCTGACATGTATAGAACTTAGACATTTTCATTCTGTCCTTACAGCAAGAAAAAAAACTAACTGAAAATCAATGACTTTTCCAGCACCTATCAGAGAACTGAGTTTGCAGAGGAAACCATTACTTGATCTGAAGAGAAGGCAGATTCGGAGTCATAGTCAAGATATGTTCATCCAGAGCAGAAGTTACCTACCACAAACATAAACCACTAGGAGCCCTTGATTGGTAATTTTGACAAATTCTTGGAGACAGCGTCGAAGACCATGATAGTGAGAAACTGCTTGGAGCTGCAATCTTGAAGGGTCCTCATACTTTGGGAGATTTTATTATTTAGGAAACATACCATTTGGAAAGAAGGGGATCCTTGTGAAGATCTGAGACAGACCTCCTTATGGCTCTGGCAGAGAAAGACAAGAAACAACCATTCCAAAATATGGCCAGCCCTCTCTCCGTAATAAATGCCTACCACAGAATAAAAACCTTTAGAGGCTTACGCTGCCTGAAAGAACACCATTCCTTCAGCTCCAGCACTCTCTTGCTCCCTTGCCAATCAAAGGAAAACAAATAGGCTAGCACGGTGGAAGAACACGTGTGCAGGTAACAGCACAAAGACAAAAGACCACTACAAGACTGTGATTTAACCAGATTATGCAAAGCATCTCTTTTTTCACATAAAACTGCCACATAAACAGGGCTCCAGTATGACAACAGTAAGTTCCACATGAAATAACTGCAAAGTGCAAACCCTCTCTAAAGAGGAGGACTTGGAGAAGACAAGAGGGGAGACGGAATAGACACTAGAGAAACTGAAGCCATTGGCACATACAGGACAATAAATATTAAATCAGCCCAGCTCCTAACCAGACTGAAATAAATCCTCAAGCCAACAGACTATTTAGCTCAGTCCCTAATACCCAATACTCAATATTTAGCTTTCAGCAAAAAAATTCCAAGGTATGCAAAATCTAAGAAAAATAAGACAGCCTAAGAAGACAAAACAGTATTATAACCAGACTCATGTATAATACAGATGATAGAACTGTCAGGGAGTTTAAAATAACTGTGATTAATATGCTGAAGTGTCTAAGGAAAAAAAATAGAAGACACATTGGAATGTATTGGTAATGAAAGCAGAGAAATAGAAATTCTAAGAAAAGAAGTGTTTAAAATCAAAAACAGAATGAAGAACACCTTTGAGGAGCTAATTTGAGACTATATGCAATGAAGAAAAAAACAGAGAGCTTAAAAACAGATCAAAGAAAACTTCAGAAATTGAAAAGTAATGTAGAAAAATAAAAAAATAACCAAAACATAACAGAATAGTCAAAAACCGAAGGACAATTTCAAATGATGTAACATACATGCAATCAGAAGAAATAAGAATAGAGCAGAAGAAAGATTTAAAGTAGTAATGAGAGAACTTTCCAAAATTAAAGGCAGACACACAAATATAAATTCAGGAAGCTTAGAGATAATCTAGCAGAATAAATGCCACAAATATTACACAAGAATTATCATAGTCAAACTGTTAGAAAACCAAAGACAAAAAAATAAATCTTAGAAGCTAGAGAGAAAGAACAAATCTTATCTAGCAAGAAACAAGAATAAGAAATACAGTGAATTTCTTGCCTGAACCATGAAAGCAACAAGAGAGAAGACTGGAATGTTTAAATTACTTTAAAAAATCTCAACAAGCTAAAATTATTTATCAAGAAAAATTATTCAAAAAAATGAAGGAAAAAAAAAGAATTTCTCTTCCAACCCAAAACTGAGATTTTACCATTATACTATCCTTGCAAAATATTAAAATAAATTCTCCAAGTGGAAATAAAATATGTCAAAACTCAGATATACATAAAGGAAGAGATTTATATAACACTCCATTCAATAACAGAAGAATGCATATTCTTTTTAAGCTCACATAATGTATTTACCAAGATAGATCACATTCTGGGCAATAATTTACATTAAAAAATTTAAAGTAGAAATCATACAAAATATGTTATTGATGACAGTAAAATTAAACTAGGCATTAATAACAGAAAGATAATTTGGAAATCCCAAAATATTTGGCATTAATCCATAAAGTTCAAAATAACACATGGGTCAAGGAGCAAGTTTCAAGACAAAATATTTTAACCTAAATAAAAACATAATGTCAATTATGTGCAATACAGCAAAAGCAGTGCTTTGAGGGGAATTATGGTATTAAGTGCACATTGTGGAAGAGGAGATCTAAAAATCAATAACCTAAGCTTCCCTATTAAGAAATTAGAAAAAGAAGAGCAATTTAAGCCTAAAGCAAAAGAAAATAAATTATAAAAATTAGAGCAGAAATCAGTGATATGAAAAAGGAGACAAAAAAAGAGAGAGAAAATAAACAAAACCAAGATCTGGTTTTTTGAAATGATGAATAAAATCAAATAACTTCTAGAAAGACTAAGAAAAAAAGAGAAGACAAAAATTACCAAAATTGGAAGTGAAAGAGGATTCATTACTACTGATTTACTCATCCCTTAAACATTAAAAGGATAATAAATAATTTCATTAAATCTCTATTAGAATTACTAAAATTAAAAAAAATGCTGTTGAGAATGTAGAACAAAAATTTATTCATTTCTAGTGGACATTTAAAAAGACATATCCACTTGGGAAGATAGTTTGGCAATTCATCAGTGACCAAAAAAATGATCTATGAAGCCACAAAAAGATATGGATGAATCTTGAATATCTTAAATAAACACTGCTAAGTGAAAAGAAGCCAGTGTAAAAGGCAAAAATATACGAAGAGTAGAAAGATCAGTGGTTGCTAGAATTTTAGAAGAGTGAGAAGTTGAATAGGTGAAACACAAATGATTTTTTTAGGGTGGCAGATGATTTTTGTTTTATGGTACCATAAAGTTGAATACACGACACTATGCATTCAAAAACTATAGACTTTCCAGCACAGAGAGGGAACTGCAATGCACACAAGTCTTTTAAAAATCATTGAGGATGTCAGGAGCTCCTAGGATAGAATGAGGATGTGACAAACAGTATAATTGCATTATAAATATGTGGAAAAAAAACTCACTGAAGGAGACAGGGGAAAAGGCATTGGCCAGATTAAGTTTGGAAACCAGTGGAGACACCAGATGCAAGACAAGAGCCGCTGTACTGAGTAAGCCCCTGGTTCTGGTTGAGGAAGGCGTTTTCGCACAGGAGTGTGAGTTAACTCTTCCATTACCGCTAACACATAACTACAGTCGTCCCCTGTTAACCATGGGGCACACGCTCCAAGACGCCCAGTGGATGCCTGAAACCACAGAGAGAACCAAACTCCATACACACTGAGTTTCTTCCTACACATCCATACCTATGGTAAAGTTTAATTTATAAATTAGGCACAGCGAGAGATTAACACGACTAATAACAAAATAGAACAGTTATGACAATATGCAATAATACATAATAAAAGCTCCATGAACACAGTTTCTGTCTCTCTCTCAAAACGTCTTACTGTACTGTACTCACCCTTCTGCTGACAATGACATGAGATAATAAAACACCAGATCTGGTCCTGAATCTGTAACTGCCCCTCACTGGCAGGAAGTGTCTGGGGTCACTCGTTTTGGGGTGTCCCTTGCCAAGGTCCTCATAGAGGCTCAGTGCTGTCTGGGTGAGACGTTGCCATGAGCCAGACTGTGTCTCCAGCTTACGTCTTCCAGCCACAGTTTTAACACCTTTTCCATTGTTACTGAGCACGTGTCACACACACTGCCGCCGTAACAATTTCGTCTGAGGCAAGTCGGCCAAACCAGCACGAACCTCTTTTTCCTTCTTCACGGTTTCATGTAGAGAACGAAGAGAAGGTTCGTTCTTGCCGTAGATCTCAGCATCCTGAGCATAGGATATTTTATCTTTCCTTATTGAGTGAAGAACTCTCACTTTTCACTTCGAAGCAGCACTTTCTGGCTTCTCTGTGGCACATCTGAGTTCCCAGCATCATTCCTCTTGCTTTGGGGCCATTATGAAGTAAAACAAGAGTGACTTGACCATAAGCCCTGTGATACCCTAACTGTGGATCTGACCACCAAGATGGCTGCTGAGTGACTGACAGGTGGGGGTCATCTACATTTGGTAAAAGGTGAGTCATTTCCCGGGCATAGAGGGCAGAATCTGTGACATTTCATCACGCTACTCAAGGGAATGCAATTTAAAACTTACGAGTTATTTATTTCTGGAATATTCCATATAATATTTTATGACTATGGCTGACCACAGGTATTGAAACTATAGAAAGCAAAACTGCAGGTAAGTGGAAAGTACTATCAGAATTAAACAATAAATAAATGTATGTTAATGATGAAAGTCAGATTTTTCACCATTGGATTAAGAAGTTTTGTATAAGCAAATGGGGGAGGATGAAATAATACGTTTAATGGATTATAGTTGTAGCCATCAGTATGTACTCATGTTTTGCTTACTATAAACAGAGATGGTTACATATACAAATGCTTATGTGCATATACAAGGGTCAGTATTATATATTTCTAGCACTGTCAGATGAAACTGGCTAGAAGTGAGGACTCTAGATAGTAATAGCACACCCAATAATAATCCCATCTAGCAGCCAGATATTATTTCTATTACTATTTTCCAGTTAAAGGAACCAAGGCTTCTTGGAGAAGTTATAGATTGAGGCAGGAAATACAGAAGATGGGCCTGGGGCATTTGTATTTTCACAAAATAAGGAAGAGATACACACACGTACAATGATGGGAATGCCAGGGAGACAGGACCCAGCTGAAGGAGTTTTCAATGGCAAAAACTATAACAAAATAAATGAAATAGTATTGGATTATAACCCTAAGTATAAAATAAATATCTCTGAGTCTATACTTATATGAATACCTGATTGAAGAAATAGGTAAATGAGGAAGACCAGGCAAATCTCACATGTGAAATTCCAGATAATTTATGTATAAGCTCTGCTCTAAGAGAGATGGAACATAACTCCCTACTCAGGAAGTGCAGGCTGGGCATAGCGATTTCCTTTTAAAATAATGGTATGAAAAATTAGAAAAAAATAGTAATTTTACAGTGGAGAAACTTGACAAACGATACCTGAGCCAGGTGATCACAATTAACATCCTCAGTGGTAAGCCAGGTTGATAATATAAACCTTGATACATTTGAAGGTCCACTAATGTGATGAAAATGGCATTTTACTTTTGTGGTCTCCTTTCCAAAGAGCACGTAACCTTAGCCTAATTATGAGGAAACTATCAGACAAATATCAATGAAAGAACATTCAACCAAATACCTTACCAATTCTCCTCAAAACTGTCAAGGTACTGAAAACAAGAAAAATCTGAGAAACTATCGTAGTTAAGAGTTGCCTGAAAAGACGTGATGACTATGTGCATTGTGGTGTCCTGAATGGGTTCTCAGAACAGAAAAGGAACTTCGATAAAAACCAAGGGGATCCAAATTAGGTACGGGCTTTTGTTAATAATAATGTATCTACATCATTTCCTTAATTGTATCAAATGTGTCATATTAATGTTAGACGGTAATAATAAACAGCATGAGGAATCTTTCTGTAAATCTAAATTGCTTACAAAACAAAGACTCTTAAAAATATACTTGATTTTGCATCTTCTTTGAATCACTGTGTTAGCAGTTGTCTCTTTTTAACATATCTAAAATAGTCCAGACAAATGTAAATTAAAGAAAATTGCCAATTTTTGTTGGAAGTCAATTCTTCTTGAATCTCTGTTTATATCCATCTTGTGAGCAGGGCAACTGACTGCCCATAATTCCAGACTATCTTTTCAAAGATGTTTGTACAATGAACAGACAGAGATGGTGTTTTCCTGTTAAAGAAAGTACAGGCAAGTTTACTACCAATTTAAAAGAAAAAAAAAAAAACCTTTTTCCTCAATTCAGGATTCTTTTGTAATGCAACCTGCTGTGCATGCAGGCTTTAATCTGGGCCTATCTGTATTGCCTAGGACGACATCAGGGCAAGAGGAACTGACACAAATGTTCGATGCCTGTGCTAATTGCTGGACCATGCTAGAGTCTTTTTTCCTCTAACTCAGTGATCTCATGTCTCCTACCAGCCTCCCCGAAACCAGTTCAACTTGTTATTAGTTTTCAAGTGAAACGAAATCTCAAAACTTTTACAGTTCTTGACAATCTTCATATTTAAATATTAACGCCTTTTTTTTTTTTAATTTGAGAGTTAATTAAATACACTCTGTAATGTGTAAGGGTTTTCTGCAATGATTTATTCTGGAATTTCCTACTAAATGTGAACTTTCTTCCTTATTCCTTCTGTTTTCCCTTTTATTTGTCTTTTTAATTTTTCTCTACTAATAGCCCATCTACCTCTATGAACTATTATGTATGCATTACTCCCATGTAATCATCAGAAGTGGCATTAGCCTCTTGTGCACCAATAGAAATATTTCTTTAAATTCCTTACTGGTTATATGACTAAATAGCTATTCTATCAAAACTTTTTTCTCTCTAATATATTCCCATTGCTTTTGACACCCAAGATACTCAAATCTCCTTTTGATGCGGCAACTCGAGGGTTAACATTTGTCCCATCCCGGTCAGAAAGTGGCTTAAAGAACTACTGACCATTTATGTCCATGTGTTCAAATTGTTCAAAAGTGACAGTTAAAATTTTGAATGTTATATCTGATAATATCCACATTGTATTGACAGTGGATCTGAGGATCAGAAAGGATAGTAATTTATGCAGAGTTGCACAGCATATAAATTCTGAAGCCAGGTTTTAAATACAGAACTGGTTAAATCAAAAGACCCATTTTTGTTTTCTATGTCCTTTGCCTTTGTTATTCTAAACAGACATGCTCTCTTTTTAATTTTTTTAAATAAGGGATGCTTAATTGCTTTATTTTTATATATTTCTATATCTGTGTCTATATTACATGACTTAAAATTCTCATTAGGAGGAAGTCTTAGATGATAGTACCATAGTCTATAGGCTTAATGTATGCTAAGCAGCAAAAGATCCTGGGGTATGAAGCTAAAAAAAAAAATGCAGGGCCAAATCTTTCACATATCACAAAATGTGTAGTGTATTTCATCTAGTATGGGTCAGAGTATTTTTTTTCTGACCTTAATTGCATCCAGGAAACAAATACCTAGGCAAAATTGTAATGCTACTGAGACTTGACACATAATCCAGATCAAGTAAAAATTCCAGTCCGTTGGAGCCATACATAATCATAACTAACTTGAAAGTTTCACGTTTACCTTTTTTTTAAGTATACTTGTGCAAACCTCCTTTTCCTTAAACACTAAAATATCTTGAAATAGATTTCATTTGAAATTATTATTTTTTCTCCTTTCTAAGGCTCTAACAGAGCCATAGATAGCACTTGGTAGAAAAAGGCCTTCGATAACCCATTTCGCAGCCAGATATACTTGTGGACATCTGTGAAAATTGAATGACAGAATCTTTTTACTCATAGTGGGTTGAAGGGTAGATGCCTAAAGATTTCAAAAAGCAATACTGAGTTATAGATATAAGAGTCCAGGATATCTATTTTAAAGCAGAGATTAAGGTATTAAAAGAGGTTATTTAATCTTGAATTTGCAAAACTACCTAATAACAAACAATGATTTAAAAAGGATTACAAAAAGAGAAGAGTAGAAAGCAGACATCCTCTGTAAGTTCCTTTAAAAATTATATCACAGTCATAAACCTTACCAAATAATCAGAAATATGTGTATAAATTCAAAAATAGTAACACTTTGTTTATAATGATACTTTTCTTGTAGAGGAATGCATTTGTTTCTATAATAATCCCCTGAAATACTGACTTTTCAAATACGTGAAGAGCTTTGTGTCACCGATTTGTATTTAAAAGAGTAAGCTATAGCCCTTATTACAGATTCAACTAATTGGTTTACTGCTTTGAAGAGCTATTCACAAAAAACTAGCCAGCAGCAGGGGCTTTTCGACATAGGTTATTATATGAAATAACTAACGTCAACCTTCTCAGACTCAATTACCAGCTGGTTAGTATGGGACCACATCTTCAGATGGATAATGAGACAAATGGCACCCTGGTTTAGAATCAACGGCTACTTTCCAACCTATTCTTTAACACCAATGCCAACAGACCCCAGGAACCGTCTATTTGCTATCAAAATCCTTAAATTGGTTGGTATATTTTGTCCAAGTATATTTATTTCTTAGCAAAATGAAAACAAAGATGATGATATGAATATAAAATGAAAAATCATTATTTCAAAGAAGATGCAGCATATTTTTAATAAGCCTATTTTTCAAAACATTTCAAAACACTTAAAATTTGAATTCATAATTTAGCTAGGTCATGTAGACAGGAAAACAGAAGATAGTATATTTGCTGATTTTTAAGACACAAAGCTAATTTTTTTTCATTAGTAATATTAAGATAATAGAGAATTTCTATGGTTGCTAATAAAATGCTGTTGACTTACTACAATGTGATTAACTGAGGTTGGTTTCTGGAAGTCTACCTATGGCTAAATGTATAAGATAAAAATATATGCACATCTTTTTATACATATATATCATGTATATATGATACATATATATATAAGTATATATATACTACTTTCACACAATTACTTCTGCCTAATAAATAAAAGATGATCACTAATGTTTAAGTCTACAAAGAATCATTTTTGTGAGCCTTGGTCTTCATTGCTATCAGAGCAATGCCTCATGTTTAATGGGCACAAGACCATAGCCGCATGTGGATCTTGCTAGAACAGAGATTTTAATTTAGATCTGGGAGGGACCCATGATTCTCCATTACCAACTCAGGGTAAGATTGAGGTGAAAATAAATGCCACAAATTCAAACATCACACTGTGGTAGTCAAGTACTAGAAAACAACTAGGAAACAAATCAGAGAGTCTCTGGCTTTCATGAGATAACTCTGAACTCAATAGGTCTCTTTTTTAAACAAGTGATTATCTCTTGTGATATTAGTTCATTTTTCCAATTGATGAGATGCTAAGAGGGATTTTCACAAATATTGTAAATGTGCATGAGGAATCTAAAATCATCACTTGTACCCAAAATTAAGTAAAGGCTTAAGACATGTTTTAATATTATTTCTATAGGTGTGTATTTGTTAAAGTTCATCAAGTTCATAATGATACGCAAACGAACAAAATGTTCATCCTCACCTTTTCCTCATTCTCATTGCTAACTCTCTTTTCCAACAGAGAAACCTGCTTCTTACTAGCCAAATATATTTACAAATTTCCTCAGTCCTAGAATTTATACAAAGTAGTTTCAAAATTGCTAACCCATAATACTGTCATAAACACCTACTAACTAGAATATAATAATTATTTGTAATTCCATTTATCTTTAGTCCTCAGTTACATGGTCACAGCACTGTGTTCCAAAGTTATTGAGGTAAGTACTTTCTGAGTCCCATCTCTTCTCGTGGGAGATACTTGAAATACAGTTAGATTTATTTGTTTTGGTTTGTATTCCATATTATTTTCTTCTTCCACATCCTCCAATTTTTGCTGGTTTTATGTGTCTTTTTTTTTTAACTAGTGAAAACATGAACATGGTTCTAAAAGAAACAACTTTATAAAAATGTATATTCAGAAAAGTGTCATTTCCTCCATCATTTTTACTCCACTCTCATCCAACATTTCTACCCTATTCCTATAGGGAACTAATCTCAATCATTGTTTTATTGTTTTGTATTGTATCTGGCCTATATTTCTTTTTTTTTTACGAATGAGCAGAATCCACATTCCAGAACAATTTACTGAGAAGTCTATCTTTGAGATGACAATTTTATCATTTACTAAATTTCCATGTATATTTCTATCTCTGAACTTTGTTTGTCTAGTCATGTACAGTGCCATATGTTTGAATTAAAAAGGCTTTATAAAATGCTTACTGTTTGATAGAGATCAATTCCTTATAATCTTTCATGGAAAGCTAGCATACTGTAGGTACTATTTTGCATTTTTTTTCCCTTCATTCAAAAATATATCCTGGAAATCACTCCATATCTGTTTGTAAAACTCTGTCATTTTTCAGCTTAATCGTATTCCCACAATTTAGTAAACTGCTTTATATGAGAATTTTGTTTTCAGTATTTTAAAACTACAGTGACTAACGTTGGCATATATATATTATATATATATATATATATGTATATATATATATATATACATACACACATATATGTATGTATACATACACACACATTTCATATTTCTGAAAATGAGTCTTCAGGATAAACTACTGGAAATGGAATTACTTGGTAATTCCATTTCCAGTAGTTGGTAAGTGCTTGGTAAGTGCTTGAAGTTAAGTTTTGTTAGATATTTCAAATTTTCCCTCTAAAAAAGTTATACCAGTTTGCATCCCACCAGCAATAAATGAGTGTGCCTGTTCCTCTACAGCTTCACCAAGGGAATGAATGTGTTGTCATATTTTTAAATTTTTACCAATGTAATAAGTAAGAAATGGTATCTGAGTGTAGTATTAATTTGCATTTTAGTAATTATAAGTGAAAATGGACATGTTTTCATAGGCTTAAAAGAATATATATCTATGAATTATCTGTTCATATCTCACCCACTTTTCTTTTGGGTTTTTGGACTTTTTTCTGTCATGTTTTAACTATTTGAGAAGTGTTTTCACAATTCAAAGAGTTTCAAAGTCTGCCTGCCTCTACTTTTTGTGGCTCCTATTAGTCTTCACTGTCCATAGAGCAGCCCTCTGTCATGGGGGAGAAAGAATTGGTAGGGAGCGATCAGAAGCTCTCAAGGTTCTAAAGGCCTTGGCTGGGAACTGAGGTACACATCTGCCACATGTTATATTGGTCAAAGCAAGTCAAAGATTCAACAGGAATTCAAAATGGTGGTAGTAAATATGGGTAAAGGGTCCAATATTTGGTGATGAAAGGAAATCTAACTCTGGGAGAATACACAATGCAATACATATACGACTTACTGTTGAATGATACACTTGGAATTTATTTGATTCTATTAATCAATGTCATCCCAATAATTTCTAATAAAAAAAATAAAATGAAATAATGGTAGTAGAAAAGTCTCCAATTTCTGTTGCAAAGTAAAGGAATACAGACAAAGGTGGAGAGCTGGACCACTTTTGCTGGCAATCTGCCACAGCATTCTGCAAGAGATGTGATGAGAGAGAATAACAGGTTGGATGATTCTAGTTTACACTAGGGAATAATTCAAGACATTTTCAAGGAAGAATCTTTGAAGATGAGATATAAAGTTTGAAGAACTGCAATAATTAGAATAGTGGAACCCAGGAATGGGAACCCAAGGCAGCAATGATTATAGTGCAATGATTATAATCCAATGGGCCTAAAATCGATTGGTCTAATCATGATAGAAACTATAGCAGGCCTACTTGCACACTAATCATTTGATGAACAATTTCCTGTAACATAAACCTCATTACCATCCTATGAGAAAGGGCTGATGACCCTCTCTTTATAAAGGGGAAATGTATTCTTGCCCAAGGTTACAAGCTTGATCCCACAGAGAACTGGAATTGTATATCAAGTTCCCTAAACCCTATGTGAATTCCTCTTCATGAAGAGTTATCTACATCAAGTGCTATTTCCTCCAGCAAACATGTCTCACAAGGTGTGTGAATTATTTTTTAAAGAGCAAATTACATAAACATTTATAGTAAAGATTGTCCTGGGTATATAACTATATTGCAAAATCTACCTCAACAAGTTCTTTATTAGGAAGAAGAATCCACCAAATCATATCCAAAGCTAGGCTTGGTCTGGTAGACTTTCCTACCAGTGGCTCTGTATCCTGACTAAATATGTTAATCAGATAAGGAGTAATTTTAAGTAATCTTGATGGAAGAGGCTCAAGTGAAACAAATTCAATTAGAAATTTTAAGGTTGGATCCCAGGAACCAATATGGATTTTTAAAGCTCCCAGCAATTCTAAATGGGCATTCACAGTTGAGACTCTGGTCTAGAATGAAACAAAACCCTCTGGGAAAATAACTGAAGAACCTCCAAAAACAAAACATTAGCCTGGATTTATCATTTATAATGAGCCATTTGCAGGGACTAAGTTTAGTCTTCATTGTTCCCTTGCAGGCCATCATAATCCTTTATTTATGCATCCTTTTGTCCAGCTTATTCATATTTATGGATTTCATAGTCTTAACTGAAATAAATACTTACTGTACTTATTACAGCAGTTTTTATTTTAAACTTGAAAACAATTGTTGAGGCCCAGCACATAAAAGGCAATAGACTAACCACTATGAGGGCTATGATAATGAACATATCATATGAGGGATATGATAGTGAGTATTCCTATACAGAATGTATTGCACAGATATAGGAAATATAGACATGAACACAGGGCAAAGACGTTTTAAGAAATAGAACTCTATCAAAAAATTGGTATCAAATGCTATGAGAACCGAGAACCAAGAAATATAACTTCCCACTTAAAATATCAGGGAGGAAGTTGGGGAGGAAATGGCTTTTAAGCAAGGCCATCAAGAATGGATAAACTTGCTGACACTATGTGGATTAAAATAATCATATTCTGAATAGATTCTTACAACAGCAAGGCGCCTGCCATGTTGAACTGTACAGAGATCCAGAAATGTCCCACTTCTCAACTTCCTGTGGTGGCTGAGTCTAACAGTGACTTGGTAACATCGATAGCTCTGGAAACTACAGCCGGCATCAGAAATTCTAAGGTATCAACTCAGATTAATTAGTTCTTCTAATATAGAATAGCATTTGTGCTTCATTACAGGGTTATTCCATTAGAGCTTACTCTATTCGACCAATAAAGGAAAAGTTTCCAGAGTTAATAAAAAGTCTAAATTTTTGAAAAATATTTTTAATTCACTTTCAATAGCTCAGTATATATATAAACTATCAAAGTATTTTGTTGCATATTCCTAAGAATGATTGCTTTAATAAAAACATGACTTTTGCAATTATTATATAAATTATCTGTCTGTAAATCTAAAGCAATAAAATAAACAGTATCTGGAAATTGAATGATCATCTAATCTGATCTTGTTTGCACAATTAATTTATTCAGAAAATTATTTCTTATTCTTTTGTCATGGTATGTGAAAGGTTATCTTAATGGCTTTAAACATGTTTGGTTTACTAGGTAGTTTTAAACATGTTGGAAATACGTAATTGCTTTTTTTTTTTTTTTAAGTGATCATGAGGTTTTATTCCTCACCTACCCCAGAACTAAAATCGTAAAACTACCAAAGATGATGTTATAGGAAGGAGCTGCTTATATAACATAAATTTAACTATCTCCTAAATAATATAAGAATTAAGAAAAACCTTCCTAGGAAACAGTAGTGGCCCGTTCTCCATGTTGGAGTCTTGATGTTCTTATAAAGAGTTTCTTGAGGACCTTTAACTTATGCAATTTTACAATTTCAGAAATATCATTTTGGTGAGTTATAGATATACTTTCTCAATTATTCATTTGACAAATACCTAATAATAATCTATATATAGTATTAATAATAATAAAGCATTATTATTATATTGTTATATTATATTATTATATAACAATAAAGCATTATTATTCAATTATATTTATTATATGGAAGAAGTAAATTTGAGATTAATAATTTTTTTAGAAAAGGAAAATTGGATCATTTGGTCATTTATGACTAAATGATGCTAATATATATAAATTTGGCCCAATCAAAGTAAAATAGTTCTTGTCATAAATTGATTATTGATTATAATGCTTTGTACAGAGCTAAAACACTATTTTCACTAGGTTATTTAGAATCAGCATAACATATGCCTTAATGTTAAATTTTTATTCAATAAAATTACATTAATTTTATCCAAATCACAACTTTGAGAGAACGAAATGGCTGGGCTTGGTAAACTTAAGTTAACAAGAAACGTGGTTTGAGACTTAGTTGTTTTTAGATGGGCCACAGTTTTCTTGAGAAGGTCTGATAACCTTTCAATCAAAATCCTATTGTTACACTTTCTTTCTCTTTTTTCCAAAGAAAAGAGCCCATCCCTAAATAAACATCTCTGTCAGAAGCCAGAATGCCATCTACTGGCAGCCTCCAAAATTCTAACTTTTAAACAAAACAATTTATGATCAATCAACTTAAAATAAGATGTATATTTTTAATGAAGTGCCTAGATTTTAAAATAAACATTTTTGTTAACACTCATATGTTTAAAAGTTGACGTGTTTTCTGCATACTTATCATCATCACAGGAAAACACTTTTATAGAGTAATAGAAATAATTCTCAAATAGCTTATGTTCCAATGTTCTCACGAATTGGAAAAGGTAAAATTGCTTTAAATAAAAAAATAAGGTACTTAGAGTTGAAAAGTATTGTTTAATATTTGTAGATATTATTAGGTCACCTTTTTACTTATTACTTTAATATTTACTCTCAAAGAACACTGATGGAAACAGTACATAACACAGATAATGTGAATTTAATTGAAAACTGATTTTGTGATAAAAGGCTACAGAAAAAGCACAATCAAATTGTTCCATAGTTACGTAATCAGTTGACTTAATCAGGCTTGTTGAGGAAAACCTTTAAAAATGTATTTTTAAATACATTTAAAAATCATTATTTTAAAATAATTAAACAATATTAAACTTATCATTCTAATACCATAAATATATACCAGATGTTTTATTCAATTGATTCTACAATTAAAGAAAGTAATGAACATGTAAAATGAACTTTAGATTTTAAAACACCAATAAGATTTTTCAAAAATAATACATGCATTATTTTAATAGTTTATTATAAGTATAGTCTTATCCTTTTCTTGTTCTCTCGTGTATAATTTCGAACACTTGTAAGATTTAATTCCATTACTAGAATTCATACAGATCATGAAAACTTTGAGAACGGGTGAGTACCATAATTTGTCTCTAAAACACCCAATCCCCCTGAATTTTGCAAAGGGCTTGTCCCCTCAATCAGTAGCAGGCTTTATGAGAGAAGCTCCAGGCAGCCATGCCACTCTATTGAATGTGCATAATTCATGCGTAGAATGTATTTCAGGAATCTTGGAATCTTGTCATGTCTTTTTCAGTTAAAGTACGAGAAGGGTACTTAAAAAAGTAAGTCCTATCAGTCCAGAAAGGCATTTTTAAAAGGCTATTATAAACGAAGTTCTCAGAACTCTGGCTCCAGCAAAGATAGAAAGGTTAAAAATTGCCTAGGCAGCCCTTCTCCAAGTTCGTCTTATTTTAAATGCAGATTGTCAGCACCTTTGAACCATGCATGTTCATGATAAAGTTTAAAGAAATGAAAAGATATGGTAGGAAGAACAGGGCATTTTCTTGCACACAAATTTAAGAGAGAGCACAAAATATTAACTAAACCAGCTTTAAAACGGTGATCATTCTTGCACAACACAAATAAGATAGTATTATTTTCCAATTGCTCATGTTCACTAATAGTTGGTATAGTGTTTTTTTATTTAAATATTAAAACACAGAAAAAGTATTGATATTTGAAATACTCAAATTTCAAATGATCCATATAAAACTAACCTTTATAAAGGAGTTTCATAAGCAGCTTTCAAAAATGCAAAGGAGATGCTGAACACTAAGTCACAAAGAAAACTGAAATTAACTTATACATATACACAATTATTTGTGTGATCTCTTATTGCTTAAAAAAATACAAAGCCACTAAACTCTCTTGCTCTTGTAAAAGAAAGTGCACTAGTTTATATCATAGAACAATTTTTAAAAATGAATTAAAATGTTCCATATCATTTGCTCTTCTTTCCCCACTGAAAAAAATTTTTAGGTAGCCAACTGTTTTGAAATAAATTTCCCTGCAGTTGCTATAGTGATGATAATAAAGTTCTTGCTTCTATTTGTGTGATAGAGGTTCCTAGGAGAACACTTGAAAAGGTAAGCTAATCAAAATGAAGACACTGTTAGTTCTCATCCTCAAGGCAGTCTCCTTGAATTTAGTTCACAATTATAGGACTCAACCACTGTCGACAATTTTATTATATGTACATGATCATAATCTTTCTCAATATAGCCCTAAAAATTATACAGCAGAGATGAGCCCTCTTTTATTATTATTATTATTATTATTATTATAGGTTGCAGTCATTGGACAAAGGATATTTAGGTTAATTCTGGATATTTTGTGAGAAAAATCAATGATGGAATCAAAGATACTGCTCCATTAGCTATTTTTTGTCCATTACAAAGCTTTATTTTTCTAACAATGCAATGATTGTATGTTATTTTGCTTCAATGGTACATGTTGTTCAGGTCTCATTTCATCTCAGTGTTGATGCAAACTATAGAGCTTAAAAGCGGACAGTTACTTGTCAAACTGGATGAATCATCAAAGGCATGTCATAAAGCATTATTACTAAGATTCATGTTCTACCACATTGATGTAAAAAAGTAATAATATTTACCTTAAAACATTTGGGAAATTTAAATGCTGTAAAAATGGTTGGTTCAGAGAGAAAATATGCAAAAACAGCTTATACAAATATAGAAGGTATTTTATGTTATTTGATAAACGAACAGAAATGTTTATTCTGACTCTCAAAATCCAAATGGCTAAACATAATGATCACAGTTCAAAAAAAATATTTTACTAAAATACCACACTTCCCAATCATCTTGTACACTACTGAAACCTGTGGGTATTTTATTTCATAAGCATACATATTCTTTTATGTTTTCATTAACCCCCAAGAACAAATGTCTTGCCTATAAATAAGCTGTGTTCTAAATGTTGTTAGTTTTCTATTGTTGTGTGACAAAGTTTCACAAATTCAGTGACCTAAAACAACACCCATTTATTGAGTCCAGGCACAGCATGATGGGCTCAGGGTGTCTGCTCCTGATCAGGATATATTTATTCTAAGGCTGAACTCAAGGTGTCAGCTAAACTGAGTTCTTACCTGGAGGCTGACCTCAGGTAAAGCACTTTCCTTTTTTTTTTTAATTAATTTTATTTTTTATGATAACATCAGTTAACGAAAACCAATATGTTTCAGCTGTACATTTTAACAGTAAGGCATATACATATATTTACATTGTGTGTTCACCTCTCATAGTTAGATTTCTTTCTGTCACCTCATATTTGACCCCCTTTACTCTGTCTATTTCCCCCTGTCCCCCCCTTCTCCTCTGGTAACCACTTGTCTATTGTCCATGTCCATGAGTCTCTGTTTGTCTTGTTCATTTGCTGCTCTTAGGTTTATATCCCACATATAAGTGATATCATGTGATTTTCAACTTTTTCTGCCTGGGTTATTTCGCTTAGCATGATCATCTCGAGGTTTCAAGTTCATTCATTCAGGTTGTTGGAAGAAGTCCATTTCCTGTGATTGGAGTACTGAAATATGCATTTCCTTATGGGGTATTAGTTGGGGGGTTCCTCTGCTCCTAGTGGCTGCCTGCACTCCTTTCTCTTAGCCACCTTCCTCTCACCCCACACCTTCAAAGCCAGCAATGGAGAATCTTTCTCATGTGGAAACTCTCTCTTGTTCTGAACCTCTGATTTCAAAAAAAAAAAAAAAAGCCCAGTTTTTTTCAAGGGCTCAGTTGATCAGGTCGGGCTTACCCCAGATATTCTCTCTTTATTAAAGTCAACTGTGGCAAATAAATAAATTAATCTAATGGTAGAAAAATCCATCATATTCACAGTCTTAGGGTGTGTATACTAGAAGGTGAATATTTTGGGGGCCATCTTAGAGTTCCTCTATCACATGATATAAATGTATTTGATGAAACAGAGACTATGGGCTAAGGTAGATCGAACATAATAAAGTATTGTCTAAAAAATTGATTTTAAAAATCAGTTTATAATTTCTTTCCAAGATAGAAGATAAGTGCATTAATACGGGGAATTATTAGAATTCATGCAGTAATTTTTAATGGGCAGGAGGTACCTTCTCTTTTTTCATAATTTCCAATAATAGACCATAATCATAACCCAGAATCAAATGGCACTGAAAGGTGACTCAGTAGTTTATTTTCCCAGAATTTTTTTTCTTTATTTGTAGAGATTTGAGCAGGCTATAAAAATATGGACATGCAAAGGAGAGTGAAATATAAAAATGAAAAATTTTTTTCATTACAAAGTTAATCTTGGAAAAGTCATGTGTTTCTATGTATCAGTTTTGGAGTCACACAACATGGATTTGAATTTATGCTATCACATTATCTTTGTAATCTTGAACAAGCTACTGTACCCTTTGAATATCTAGTTTTTGTTACCTATAAAATGATAATAATTATAGTATGTCATATGATTGTTGTGAAGACAATTGGGACAAAGCATGTAGTCCAATTCCTCCATATAGCCAAGTGCTCAATGAATAACAGTTATTATTATTATTATAGTCATTGTTATTATCACTGCTCATGACTTTATTTGAGAAATTCAGAAATAACAGAAATTATTAATATTGATCGAATGTCTGCTGTGAACTGTACTTGGTGCAATATCTGAAGGATTTTAATTGACCCTCACAACATTTTGTGATACAGATATTATCTTCATTGTGTGAATAAGGAAACTAATTAGGGTTGTTATAAGACATGCACAAAGCCCAGAACTGGTTGGTGGTAGTATTAAAATTCCAGCCCAGCCTACGCTTGCAGCCATTTCTGTCTGCTACACACCTGTGCTAAAAGCCCTAAGCGCCCATTCCCTTCAATTACCTAACCTGACCTCATAAAAGATGGCTGCTTACTTCCTGGTTATTAAGGAAACTAAAAATTGTCCCTGTTAAATAGAACAGGTGTGAGGGAACATTACCTAAAGAAGAAATTTCTTATACTTTGGGACACTGAGAAGCCATATTGGACAAAGACAGTGGGAACCTGGAAAAACTAAAGAAAATTTTGATCAACTCTATGATTTTGGTAAGAGTCAGTGCTGGGTGGACATTGTTTAGCATTCTTTCTCAATAAACCAGAAAAATAAATATTATCTAAATAGCTATATCTATATGTATTTATGAAAGTTCAAGTGAAGCTTCTATTGATATCAAATGACACCTAAATTGAGACATTTATTTTCATGATTTACACAAAAGTCACATTATACTTCCTTGTGCTTTCAAACCATGTTACAAAGACATTTTAAGCCATCTTGCTCACCAAAGCAATTGTGTGCAAATTTTTGATGACGAAGTTAATAATTTATTTCACTATGGGCATTTAAAACCAGCAGTTTAAATTTAAAACAGGCACTGTCCAAAACATCATATGTTTATAGACCAGAGATGTGAAGCCAAAACCTGACAGTGACATTCAGTGCATGAGTAAACATATGGTCTGCCACCGTGACTCAATTAACCATCCATCAATGTAATTGCATAATACATCAGAAGAGGTAGTCTCCTGCCACTGAGGTCAGCATCCCATATCAAATTTAACAGGAAAAAGCATCATTTTGCTATAGCTCAATTGGTGGTATCATACAAAATATTTTTAAATAATACATTTGCTATTATTGTATTTATATTTACTGTTCTCTGGAAGAAATTTTTGACAAACTGAGTTTTGGGCAGCTGTTAAGAAATGATTCTTCTTACGATAAGCTGGCGTAGGTGAAAAGCACAACTTACAAGACAAGTATAATAGCACTTTAATCAATTCTAATCATGTTAATGTTGAAATAAGAAAGAAGAAGGTATATCATTTGCACATTATGTAAATTATGTATAAAGTTAACATGTTATAAACTTCCAGAAAGGGCCATGGCTGAAAGTTGATTTATGCAACTTTCTAGACATTGAATCTTGCTGGAATACTACACATGACAAAATAATGACAACGCTTTCTAAGTAATTTTTTTAAAGGATATGCATGTGGGAACTAACCAGGTTGGAAGTATGATAATGACAGAGCTTGAAATTATGAGCAAGTAAACACGGTGCTGGGTTTATAATTCATAATTAAGATGTGCTTATTGAATCAGGAAATGCCAGGTTCCTACCTAACATCCATCTACTTCATTTAAGGTTCACAGTCTGAGGAACGGTTCTACATCATTAATATTATGTGAATTTACCCATAAGCCTTAGTGTAAAAAAGAAAAAAAAAACTGGAGAGGACTTACAGGGGACATTTTAGTCAATTAATACATACTTGTCACTTAATTTATGCAATTTGCATGATTTTTGGAGAGAAGAAGTAACCATTGGCCTGAACCTATTCTTCCATGATTCTAAATATGAAAAAGATCTATGTCACTAGATTTACTTTCTGCTTTTCCAGGATTGATCTACCTTTGGTATGATTCAATTTTTATGACCTACAGTTGTTTGATATAAAAGCTTACTAGATTTCTGGGTTTGTTTATTTTTCTGGAATTGGCCCACTATGTTAAAATAAAGTAAGATATTTAACACAAGAATATTAAAATATAGGCAATATTTAATTTCTAATGAAACAAAACCTGCATGTGGATAATTAATTACTAGTTGTGTTAGGTAACAGTTTTTCTAAAAAAAGAAAAAAAGAAAAAAAAGAAAGAAAAAAAAAAGGATGGGCCAAGAAGAAGAAATAAACAAGTCTTTAAAAATTGTTTTTTCTAATAAACTGATTTACAATGGCTATTGGCTCTGATAAAGATTGTTTTGGAAAAATAAAAGCCACTGCAATGAAAAGATATTGTCCATTACTGAAAGTAACTTGAAAAGCCATCATCTCCACAGACACTATTTATCCAAGTGGGCCCAAATAAGTCAAAACAAACAAAACAAAACAAAAACAGACTCATAGGAACAGACCAAAGAAAGGATTGCCAGGGGAGGAGGCGGGGGATGGGTGAAAAGGGGGAGGGGAACAGTCAATAATATTGTGATAAGTTTGCACAGTGACAGATGATTACTAGAATGAGTGAGGTGATTACATTTAGGGTATAAAAAGTGTCAAGTCATTCTCCTGCATATCTGAAACTAATATAACCAATAAAAGATTGTATACCAACTATACCTAAATTTTAAAAAGTATTCCCTATTTGAAAATTGTCAGTCCTCCCCACCCTTTCGTTTGCATTTCTAACAAGCTTGTATAGATCACTGATGATTCTTCAGTATTAAGTGTGTCCTTTTCTACTGTTTTCTTAGATATAGAGATTTAATCAAAGAACAGAGTTTTCTGAACTTTCCTGCTCCCAAGGAAATGAGTTTCTTCTGCCACAACCTCGCTGCTTCAACAGAACAACATAAAGGCTGCTGAGATATACCTTGCCCATCAAAACCTCAGTCATGTTATATGTCACACGATCCAAGAAGAATACCTATCAGGCTCTCCTCACGCAAAAGATAGCAGCAGGCCCAGAGCCAATGCCAAAGCCATTCAGAGATACTTAACTGGCAAATTTTTCCACTTGAAATTGTGAACTGAAACTGACTTGCTTTTACCATTACGAATGGGTGGGCAGAAAACCTTGGATCATGCTATTGCACTGAAGAAACAAAATTCTTGTAAAATAGCCCTGTCTGATGTTATTTAATACCTTTATTGACTAGAAAGAAAAGAAGATAAAAGAAAAGAAAAGAAAAGAAAAGAAAAAGAAAGAAAGAAAAGGAAAAGAAAAGAAAAAAAAGGAAAAAAGACAAAGAATTGATAGGGGTTTCCATAATAAAATCTTTCTGTTGTAATGACATCCTACAACATTTAATTTTAAAGAGATGATTACATTTTTTATTTGAATGAAAACATGGAAGTCACAGTTTAATTTTTACAATCCCCGTTATTTTACCTCTAAGCATATTTACATCTTCACCCAAGTTTTACTCCTTTCCTTATTACTTTGGGGTCTAATAATTTTTTTTCATCTGAGGACTAGGAGCGGGCTGCTGGGATGTAGAAGGATTAGTGAAAATGCTCCTGGGGATATTTTGAGGATACGTATTCTTTACTGCAGAAAGTTCTGTCTTTGCTCTGGAACTTAGTCTATTTTTTAAGGCACTATTGAAGCTTGACCCATGTCATCCTTATCCCATGGAGATACTACTAACACCACTGGCTTGGCTTGATCACAGAGCCCATGTGGCCAGAAACACCACCATTTAGTTTAGGTTCTATTTGAAACTGGCAGCTATCTGAGTCACCTAACAAATGAATCGGATCAGAAGTTCCAATGACAGTTATGAGTTGTCTTGAAAATGTGCAAAAATTCACCAAACACGGTGCCTCTTTATGACAATTGTGAATTGCTAAATAAATTGAAAATAAACAAAGAGGAAGGGGGTATTTCAGGTTGGATGCCTAAAACCTTCAACTTCCCCAAAAGTTCCCTTTTTCTCAAGGTTTAATATTACATCCTCTCACACATGCCTTGGGGTTTACTAGAGCATTGAGCACACTTCCAATTCTTGCTCACCAGGTCCGACTGAAATAATATTATCAATACCGTGGACCAATATGACGGCATATCATCTGCAGGATGTCAAGATAAGACTGCTTATCAGAGCATGTACAGAACTGGTCACTACATTAGCGGATGAAATAAAAGACAGATAAGGCCAACAGGTTCTGAAGTGATGCATACATAAATGGTGTCCAAAATAAGCCAGTAGCAAATAACAGAATCTGGAGAACAGAGCACATGAGTTTTCTATTGCTGTCATAAAACAAATTAACACAAAATGTATGGCTTAAAACAACCCTCATTTATTATGTCATAAAGTCTTTAAGCAAGGCCCAGTTCTGCTCTCTTGTAGAGCAGCACTGGCTCAGTCATCCAGGCTCTTGGCTCTACCTTGTGAGTTTTCTTCCTTTTCATAAACAATGGCCTATATCTGCAACTTAGTAGACTTCGCAACCTGTTTCCATTTATAGAAGAGGCTTTTCCCCTTTTTTTAACTATCAGAAGACTTTTAATCCAAGCTGGTAGTGGTTCCTCCAATACAATTGTGTTAGAACCTTGTGATTGAGGGTACTGTGGACATCTTTAAGATTCTAACAGGAAGCTTTATCTAGCCAAGGCACAGATTTAAATCTGTCTGAGGTTTCAAAAATTGTCCTTCACTCTCACTCTGTAGAGGCTTGATATTTACTGTGAGATCATGTGTTACTAGCAGCACCCAGAAGTTGATCTTTACCAGAGTTAATGTCTAATTTTGAGAGTCCTTTGCCAGGAAAATCTGGGGATAAACAGAAAATGGTTTTGTTTTTTTTTTTTTAACACAGAAAGTTATATCTCCTTTACATTTCCTCTAAATTTTGCTTGAATACTGAAGTTGTCTTTTTAACTCATCTAACTTCCTGCATATTTTATGATAGGAAGCCAAATGTATCCAGTTGGCACTTTTAATATTATTTCTAGAAATCTTACCAGAGCTGCTAACTGTTCTGTAGTATAAAATTCAAGTCCACTTTACTCCAGCTTCTAATCGCATTTCCTTTCTGTTCCTCAGGCCTTCACCTGTCACCTGGTCCCAAAGCATTTGCCATGTACTTTACTGTTGTGTTATGATAGCATCCTAATTCTGGGTACCAATTTCTGTTGCAGTTATCTATTGCCCTATAAGACTCCACCTTAAAATGGAATGGCTTGTGCATGATTCTGCAGTAAAGATTGCGTTTGATTGGAACGGCCTGTCAGTGTTCCAAATAAAATCTTCTAGGCTGGATGGCCATGGGGCTGCTTCTCTCACATATCTGGTGTCTCAGCTGGGACTGTTAAAACAATGGGAGCCTTTCTGAGCATCCCTCTCTCTCTCCATGGCCTTCTCATGTCTTCCTCAAGGTTTGGTAACTGGGTCTCATGGGTTCCAAAAGGAAGTACTCCAAGAAGACAAGCCCTAATGTGCAAGCTCTTACTGAGTTTCCACTTGCATCATGCTTCTAATGTCCTATTGGCCAAAGCTCATCTCCTCTAGTCACATGGTCAAGTTCAGAATCAGTGGGGAAGAGTAACATAAAGGTTATTACCAGGAGGCTTAGTTCATTGGAGGCCACCAAAATAACTATCCACCATAAGTTTCCTCAATAATTTTTATACCTTCAGTCTCATTTTCCTCATCCATTCTCAAGGTTGCTGCAGTATATTTTTCATCTTTATTCATTAGAAATCTTATACAAAAGCTATCATATGAAGAGTATCCTGCAATTTGAAAATTGTTTATATATATATATATATATACATATATATATATATATATACATATATATATATATATGTATATATATATATATACTCTCATTCAATTATAAATTTCAAGCTTCAGACAAATTAGGTAATTTTATTGTATTTGAATACATGAGGTTTGAAATAAATTCTTCCAATTTTATTATGCCACTTGTTTTTGTTATTAATAATAACAACCAATAAGTATTAAGTGTTTATCGTGGGCCAAATACTATGGTAGGTAATTTACATGCATCATATTTAATGAGGAAAATGAAGCTTACAGAGATAAAGCAAAGTCAAACAGTTGAACAGGAGCTGGGATGCAAATGTCGGTCTCTTGGTGTCTAAAACACAAGGTACTAACCACTTAAACTTTACTTCACTTTCCCTATTTCTTTCTCAAACACCTTTAATTGATCTCTCTGTCCTACAGAAAAAAAAAATTTACATTTAAGGTCTTCCATAATTAGGACACAGCTACACTTTCCTGCATTTTCCATCATTCACTGGGTATATAAGTTACTTCCTTGACTGTAGCTCGCTCATGCTCATTTGTCCATGAGATGGATTTTCTTCACCCAGAATAAGGAAATTCTACTTATTATTAATGTCTCAAATCAAATGTCATCATTTTCCTCAGGGGCCCATATCTTACCTTCTACTCTTACAACCAAGGTGACCATATAACTCTGACCCAGAAAGCACATTATTAACATTTTTAAAGAATATTTATAAGATAAATGTTGTTTCTGTTACAATGTTACATATATTACATTTAGAATATATACTTTATTAGTACTTAGTATGTCTCCAAGGTCTGTTATTGTGTCAGTGCTAAAAATGCTTCTTCTGTCTATGGCCATGCTACCCTGTACAAGACTGATCCCATTCGATATCAGAAGCTAAGCAGGGTTGGGCCTGGATAGTGATTGGATGGGAGATCACCCAGAAAGACCAGGTGCTGTAGGCATAACAAAATAGATAGATAGATAGATAGATAGATAGATAGATAGATAGATAGATAGATAGATAAGAGATTGTAAACTGAAAGGTCTTTGCAATCTGTGAGGTCACTCAAGGGTTGCTTTGCCCAAAAAATAAAAATAAAAATGCTTCTTCCGTAAATGAAAGGAAAGGATGCTTGGAATAATTAAAACCACTTCTACATTCCAGCATAACCAATAACAATGATACTCATGCAACTGTTAACAGTATATCTGAAGCCAAACAATTCACCAAAACAAATCACTGAATGCCAAAAATGAGTATGAATTGGTCTCTCACTAAACTGGACGTTTATCAATTTGCTCTCAGGCAAATTGGCATCCTATGAATTGATTCTTGGTAAATTTACTAATGCTTTCTGTGTTTAATGGCCTAGGAAGAGTCAACCTGTATAATTAAAGCACTTGATTCTGGGTGGTTCGCTTTGAAGGAAGAATGAATTAAGATGCATAAAATTGACCTCTTCACAGTCATTTTTGTCAGGATAACAAATAATAATTATATTTAATTTCCTTCAGTCTTTTAGATTTCCAAATTCTGGCCAGACTAATCAATCTTATCTTTAAAAAGTGAAGAAAAAATAAAAGCTTTTATACCAAAACCACTGTGAAAGTGATCTAGGATTTGGAGAAAGTGTTCAAAGGTGTGAGAGTCTTATACTTATACCTCCTGTCTCCCCTCCCTACTCAAAGCTCTGCTTTTCATGTGTTAATTCAATAGAAAAAAGAGTGGGCTTCAAGTCTGTCTCTTTAGAATGTACTACATACTGAGAATGTGATAAATGTATTCGTTGATTTTAACCAAATTCTACTACAACAAAACAATTTAGAGACCCTATAGAGTCTATAATGGGATTTTACCTGCACTTTGATTGAATTAAAGCAACTTATATAGAAATATGCTATTTAAATATAATCCACAAGGACCAAAATCATAATATTTCTTTCTAAAACAGCACATTATTTACCGTGGTTTTGGACGAAGACTAATTAATCCACGTTTTGGATGGTACCACTGCTGGTTTCCGACAGTGTGCTCTCCATCCCACCTGTCATGTAATTCTCTGCAGAGAAAACCCATATGAAATTTTCTAAGCAGGTATCCATATTAATTTCTTAAAAAGCATTCAGACTTTTCATTATGCCTCTGATGTAGACAGGGTATTATTTTTTCCACATTAAATAATATCACTTATTTAGAATCGAAAATTTGTGTACACAATTTTATCCATTTATCTTTTCTTCCCAAAGTGTGTTTTAATATCAATGGTAAATATAACATGATTGCTTTCTATAGTCATAACATCAACTCAAATAGGACATAATGACAAGCAATAATCACCAGAAAGCCATCTCCTTATGATTGTTTTAGCATTTGATATAAGTTTTGCCTCAGGCAAAGCCAGGAGCTTCATTTATTTAAAAAAAATAAAAAAGGAAATACACACATTTTGCATTAAATATTATTTTGCAATCAAGGCCTATGAGAGGTGGAGTCTCCAACCTTTGAGACTCCCTAGTGAGGGCTGGGCCACTGTCGCCTGAGCTGGACCACAAGCCTAACTACACCCAGCCTGAAGAGCCCGTGATTGTGCACATCCTTGTAATAACGTCAGATTTCCCTGTGACAAGACATTTGCTATTATATGTTATTTTTCTAATTGCAAAAGCTGATGAGTTTAAGTCAACATATTTCTTTCCTGCTCCTTCTGCTTGTCAGCTGTAGCTGGATTGATAAAATGCAAATGAACAAATCATTAACGAGTACTGGTTATGAATCTCTCAGGCAGTGCAGGACCCTATCAAATCCTGCACCTATTACTTTGTGTGATTGATGTACTATTGTAAGTGATTGTTCCTGATCTTATTAAATCTTATTGATTTTTTTCCCAGTTTCTATTTTATGCAGGGCCAGGCTTGGACTATTATGAATGTTGCTGAACACTGTTAATCAAGCTTACACAGCTATTTTGATGGCAAACAATTAGAACTCTGCCGCTCTACCTTGCAATTAGCTTCAGGGATGTGGACCTAGGCACCATAATAATGAGAGACCTCTTTCAAGTACGGTAATGAGATTTACCATCATGACCCTAAATAACCTCTGAAAATAACCAATCTGCAAATTTAGATGTATTTATCAATAATTGTTCCCTTTTTATAAAAAATAAATTTGAGAATTTTCTCAACAATAATATTTCCTGGCAAAATTGTTCTTTCTATACTTTTAATATATCATGGAGAAAGCTTGATTTTGATTATATAAAGTTGCTGTTATCAGTGCTTTACATGATAGCTGACTTATAAATGCATATACAGATTTATATAAGTGTGGAACACTGATATAAATGCATATGCATTTATAAGTGTGGAACACTTATATAAATCTGCATATGCATTTATAAGTGTGCAACACTTATATTTTTCAAATATGACAGAACATGTTAAATGAAATACCGAAGGTAAGTATTGTTTGTTTTTTCACTTGATTCATTCATTCAGTAAACTTTTATTAAGCATCTACTATGTGACTAGTGCTATGGTAGAATCTATGATTCATACAAAGATAATTGAACATTACTTCCTGGTCTAGATTACTCTTACATAAAATATTCTAAATGTATAAATTAATATTGTTGGAGTATAGGTGTCAATGGAATTCCATTTCAATCTATCTGAAAGAAATATCATGGATAAATTCTATTCCAAACCTTCTTAAGCACAAATTCTTCTTCACTCCTTATTCCCAGCAAAAGGCCTCCTTTCCTTCTTTATTTAGAATGTAGTCTCTTTCTTTTCACTGAATCTTTTTTTTTTTTTTTACCTTTGTAACATGGACAGTTACCCACTCTCCAGAATAAAGCAACTAACTAACCATCTCAACCTACATTTGCTGCTGATGTTACATAACTCTACAATTTTTTTTTTCTGCCAATATTCTGCAACCAACGTTTGGTAACTATAGCCTCCATGGGAAAAAAATATATATATATATCACATTTTGAAGACCAGCTCTGTTGGCAAAGGCTAAAAAGAAACCATTAAACCTCCAGAGTGGAAAAAGAGTTAAGACGGACTTTACCTGCACTGGAGACTCACTACCTGTCCGGCACGGGTGAAGGTGGCACAGGGTCCTAGAGATGTAAAGGACAGGGCCCGTTATTGCCTGGCCTGTGTGACTGTCAATTAAACAACTTCTTTATTTTTATTAATGCTTTCTTGCAGTAAGAAAATAGTCATTTTAAGGTCAGTGGATAGTGAGTCTGAAGTCTCATCTAAAACCACTTATGAGCTACGTAGCATTAGGTAAATTACCTAAATCCTTTTGAGTCTCGGTTTCCTCATCCGATAGTGAGAACTCACAAACCATTGTCAAGGATTAGAAATTAGTAAATTACAGTGCACATAACCATATATTCCAGCTTCACTTATGTCCTCTTTCCAGAGAATGAGTCTCTGCTAGCCTGCTTTGAGAGGAACAGTCCTCGTTCTTGTTTTCTCTCTCTTTCTCTCTCTCTTTCTCAATCTCTCTGTCATGTGAACTAACACAAGAAGAGTTTATCAGCACTTGAGACTGAATCTTCTATAAAGTCTAACTTGGAGTCTTCATCAATACAAGACAAAGCTAAATGCAAGCTGAAATGATACAGAACGACTTGCCAATACACAGCAGAGGATGGTGCAGATGTGCTTATAAAAATAGGTCAAGATACCCAAGAGTGGAAAGTGATGAAGAGATAGAGACAAAGTGTGTGTGTGTGTGTGTGTGTGTGTGTGTGTGTGTGTGTGTGGTTGGGGGTGTGCTTGATAAAGAGAGAGAAAGAGAGAGATGGTTTAGCATTCAAGCCCCACCCCGGGGGAACATTGTCCTGGTTCTTGATAGTCTCAAGTTCACAGGAAATCTGGCCGTGTTTTAACAGCATGAAACTATCATCTTAACCCTTCCTTACATTTTAAGTATTTTTTTTTTAAATTTGAGTTCTTGTCAGTGAATCTCTGTTCAATACGTTGCAGGGTTTATTTATTTATTTGTTTATTCACATACAACAGTGATTTACGATGGCATACTGGAGAATCTGGAGAGCAACCAGAAAGAAATCCCTTTGTGGTTTTCCTGGCACTTCCTCTTTTATAATACCAGTCTCTTAAAACCTTGGAGCAATTCATGACATTTACTGTTTTAAGTTTCTACCTGCTCATCCATAAGCCTCGGGGATACATATTTGTTATGGCCTGTTTTCCCCACTGACCTTGCCCTTGGCCAGGTTTTGGTGGCGACCTGCCAAGACAGCCACAGTCAGAGGACCCAGGTAGATTGCACTTAGCCTCGTGCCCCACGGAAGCTGCAAAGTAACAAGTGTGTGTTGTTTGCAGCTACTAATTTTGGATGTAAATTGTTATGTAGCAATAGAGGACTAAAAGAAAAATTAACTGAGATAATTCATGTGAAAAGCTTTGTAAGTGCCAAAAAACGTCAACTGCTAATCTTATTGCTAAAACTATGGACCGTCTTTCTTCCAAATTTTCATGGGGTAAATGTGTTACAATCCATAGCAACCCTATGGTTATAATTTGATACCCTACATTGTTTACATATATGCATGTTTACATCATATATTTTCATATCTATATTTGTTATCTATGTGTACATCACATATATTATACATATATGTGCCTATATCAATATTGGTAGATATAAATACACGTATGTCTTTGAGGTTGAGACTCTCGGATTTATCTTTTGCAAGTACCACGTTAAGCCTATACAAAATGTGAATGTGTTGCATGATGAATAAATTGATGCTAGATAGAAAGACACACTTTGATCCATTAGGCTTGCTTTAAGAAAACTCTGCAAGCTGCAGAACTGGTATTTCTGGAATCCATTTAGGGGTAACTGTAAACTGGGTCAAAGGGAATTAAACAGTTGGAATTATCTGGTTTCATTTGAGTCAGCTGAGAAAACAGAGACGGGCATAGCCTTGGCTTCCACAGTCAGCAATATATAACCTTTATTTACTATTGAATAAAATATAGATAATTAAAACCAATTTATGGTATCAAAAATCATTTTAAATGCTAGTAAACATTAAACCAACATACCACAAATCTTGAAAGCTTATATTGGGTAGAAAAAAATTTGAATTGCTTTCTGCATGCTTTAAATGTTGTCAAACAGCTAGACTATTTGTTTATGTGCCTTTTTTCATCACATCCATTAGTTTAAATATTACATGGCTGCACAAATTAAACTGATACAGACATTCAGTTAGAAACCTGGAGGCAAGTCCCTGACCTAGAAAGCATGCAGATTTGTAGACTGACAGATCCGGGCTCACATCCAGGTTCAGTCACTTACTAAATTTGTGCCTCTGAGCAAATGATATACATTTTCTTGATCTTGGTTTGTCATTGTTTAAAATGGGGATAATAATATTTGTCCTGTAGAATTAAATTGGTGATTAAATCAGCTCATAAAAATATCTGCCGCACAGAAGTCATTAGCCCCTTGCCCTTACTATTTTTTAATGTGTGGTCATATCTATGGTTCACATTAAAAAACAGAAATCAACTAATTAGCAAATACCACAATAATATTGCAGTTCACAAATAATGTCTAATGCACAACTAGTATTTGTTGACAGTTCTTCTGTGGCAGACCTTAGTGGGACATGTCACAAAGCAAGGGATAAGTGGAGCCAAACTGCCAAAAGCATTCTTTGCTCATCATAAATGCATTCTTTGCCGATCACACTTCCAAGTCTCAAAACTGTCAAATTGTTTGAAGGAATCTTACAAGAGAAATCATTTTCATCATTTCCGGGAAAATGGGAAGTTACTTAAATTTTCTTCCTTGCTATTAAGTTTTCCTAGGTCTCAAGTATATGAATATCAACTATCATCTATTTTTATTTCCTTGTTTTAAAATTGTCCCTCAAAATAATTTGGAGATTTACTGAACAGCACAAGTTAAACAACATTAAGAAAATTAGGTTGAATAACACTAAAACACAACATTTTACATGAAGTGGTTAATGTGCAAATTTATACTAGCATTTTGAAATGGAGATTTATGAAATAATCCAAACAGTTGATTTGAAAAACTATTTTTTTCTGTCATCTTTGTAATCACTTTCTTGCAACTGACCTCAATTTTTCTTGCATTCTTCTACCTCCTTTTAATATCCTGGCAAGATCGTAGCACTAGTTAAAAGCTAAATCCCAATATCCATCTACACTGTGTCTATAATAAGGCTGCTCCCTAGGAGTTAAAAAACTCAGACACCAAATGCTCTTAATTCATGACCATAAATCTCGAACGAGCACAGGCTAGAAACTGACCATCTCATCTCCCTTACATAATGTGTTAGTACTCCCTACATAAAAATGGCACTTTCATACCAACTCTTCTTCTCAAACCTTTCAAACGCACCCCAGTCTTCCAATGGATCATCCACAACGTGTAACTGCCAACAACATACCCGTCAGCATTGCCCCCAGAGGCAGAGTAGGGCACACAGACTCTGAGCTGATATTCTGGCTTTGAGAACACCTTCATCTTCTTCCCACCAACTGTCCCTCCATCCTGCCACCTTCCCTTTGGTCACAGAGGGAGAAGCACACCCAACCTAAAATGTCTTCCTGCAGTTCTGGACCTCAGTTCTCACTCACGCTCATAATCACATCTCTAGAGTTATTAATTTCCCCTTTTACTATGTTTTGTCCAATAGCACACAAACCTACTCTGGTATCTTGTGCACTAAAGGTTCTACTTTTGAACTCGCAACCCATATTTTGACATTCTTTCACACAAAATGATTCAAAAACAGTTGTTTACATTCACTCTCTCCAAACCTTACACTGGTTTCTTTCCTCAGCCTGTGCAAACAAGTGTCAGTGCTCCCTCTTTCAATCAGATTGGCCTCATCGAAGTCACACAGTGACCTCATGTGCAGGAAAATCTAACAGTTCCTCCCCTGTTCTTGGCTTTCTCTTGTTTCAGAGCCCTTGGTTTTTCCTTAGCTTCTAAGCCCCACCAACATGAGTATGACATTTGTGCCAAAGGTAGAATCTTGCAATACTCAAAAGCCACAGGTGAGATGCCAACACGACACGAGTTTCTCTAGAACTTGAGTGAGAATAGGGAACCTTATGTTGTGCAAGAAACAGAAGTGACACTTTCATAAGCTGTCTCACGCTATAAAAAATGTTTCCTTGTTTTCTATATTTAGAACTTTTTTCCATAAGGCTCTGCCACAAGTTCATGATCTCTGAAACACTCAGCACATTATCGTTCCCACTGACTTTCCTCTTTATTGCGTGTGCCTCTACCATGCAACAGCCTAATGCAAAGAATTCGCTTCCATCATGAACAGGTGCTCTTGTGGGAGCTGTGGAACCCAGCACTATGCACCAATGGACCCAAGAGGAGTCTCGCTAGTACACGTGTTGGGAGACTGTCACGTAGGCCTTGCTCCTGGCTGCGGACTCTGTCAGTCGTGGTCCAGGAGCCCCAAGAAGAGGCTGCCTTAGACAGGCACTCATGGGTGGGAACCTTTATGAAAGTCTAGTTTCCAGTAGAGAAATTTCAATACATCATTGGAGGGAAAAAACAAACAAACAAACGAAAATGTGTCTGGCTGTATAGACAGAGTTAAAGGAATAGACTCACTTGAGGCAGCACAGCTCAGAGCTAAGAGAGATCTTCTCAGCTGTAGATTTCTTTTGGGGGTGGGAGTGTGCGGGTGGGTGCCCAGCTCCCCCAGCCATACAGGACACTGCCAAAAAGACACACTCCTCTCTTTCCCTATCCAGAGCACAGAATGGCGGTTCCTCAAAAACTTAAAAAATAGAACTGCGCTATGGGCCAGCAACCCACTCCTGGGTATGTACCCAACAAAAATAAAAACAGGATCTCAAAGAGACGTCTGCACTCTAAGTTCCTTGCAGCGTTATTCACAGCAGTCAAGACATGGAAACCACTAAGTATCTGTCTATGGCTGAGTGGATAAAGAAGATGTGATGGGATGCAATGTGATGTGATGTGATGTGATGTGATGTGTGTGTGTGTGTGTGTGTGTGTGTGTGTGTGTGCGTGCGCACATGTACAACGAAATGTTCAGCCATGAGAAAGAATGGAATTCTACCTTTTACGTTAACTTGAATGCACCTTGAGAGCATTATGCTAAATGAAATAAGTGAGCCAGAGAAAGGCAAATACTACATGATACCACTTACATGTGGAATTTTAAAAAGCCAAGCTCACAGAAACAGAGTAGAATGTTGGCCGCCCAGAGCTGGGGGTGGAGAGCATGGGGAGGGGCTGGACACAGGGCATGACCTCCAGTTAGCGGGGTATGTCTCGGGCATGGAGGGCAGCGAGGTGACTACAGTTATCGACACTCTAGTCTATACTTGAAAGCTCCTGAGACAGTAGACCTTAAATGTTCTCACTACAAAATGGAAATAGTAATTATGTGAGTTGACTCACTCTACTGCAGTCATCATTTCACAATATGTAAGTGTACTAAATCATCACCACGTACGCCTTAAACTTAACATGGTCTGTCAACTGTATCTCAAAAAACACTCAAGTAAGTTGTAAGTGAATACATACATATGCACATGCAGACATACGTACATGGGTTCACTGACTTCTGGTGGTCTTTTACCAGATATTTCTGGCTATGACTCCAGCAGTGGCGACTGAGTGGTTTGAGTGAACATATAAGAGACAATACCCAAACTTTGGAAGTACAAAAATTCAGATACACACTAGTCCTGAATCGATTTCTAGTATTTAACATATTGATATTTAAAGGTATAGTATTATATTATTATAGAACATCATATTTGTTTCGACACAAACGTGCTCTATCAACATTTGTTTTCAGCATCTCTTTGTGTTTTTCTTTCTTTCACAGTGTCATAACAATCACCTGCTTGTCAAGGGGTCTAAGTAAAATTAAATTGCAAACGTGTATTTTTTAAATTAGAGCAATTTAAACTTAATCGAGGGTACTTATTAAATTAAAAAATAAACCATAGGATAACTTCAAATAACAAGTTCTACTTTATTTCAAAATAATTGGATACAGAAATAGTCAACGAATTCACAATATCAAGAGGCATGTCTAATCTGAGGAGCAATAATAAATTAAAGATTTCAACCATTACTTTGCATACTGTGGAATACCTAACAAATACCTGTTGACAGCACTGATGATGACTGAATGATTAGCAGTGGAAAAGTTTTTAAAATCTGATGAAGTAAAATAATGTTAATAAATTTCATTTGTTTTTCCTTTTGTAAAAAATAGCAAATTACTATTATATATAGCTTCTATTTTTCAAAACTATTGAAATATTGTACAGGAGTGTTCTTTTACTTACATTTTTCTAACAAACTTTGATAATGCTGACGCAGGAGTAAATGTAACAAATGTGTAATTTGCATAAAAAAATTAAGGAAGAAACACCAACATCCAGCTTTTACAAGATGGAAAAATAGTACTTAAAGATTAATACAGAAGAATAAACAAAACCCACACGACATATTGTAAGTAATTTGTAATGTACTTCATCTCTATCAATATGTTAACTTAATTAATGATATATTTATTTTTACATAACATATTTAATTTATCTCAAAGGAACCTTTGCATTTCTTTTAATATCTTGAATTTAAAGAATTCCTTCTGGTATAAATAAGGGCTACTTCCTAATGTAGCTAAGCTAGTTCGGTATTTACCAACCTGATACTTAGTTTAAAAAAAATCGGATAACAACGTGGGAGGTCTGAAGAAAGCCTATTTTTACTCTAATACATAAAAACAACAAGAAGAAAATTAGATACTATTTTCAAGCTTTTGCATGCACTATGCCTAGCATCCTATGTGCATTAGCTCATATAATTCTCACAACAGCCCTATAAGAAACGTATTAACAGTCAATGGTACAATGAATGTAATTGAGTGGTGGAAAAATTAAGTTATCTGTGGTCCGAGGTCACCAGGATTCAAACCTAGGTGTTAGCTAATTCCAAACCTAGTGTGTCCAGCTTCTGCAGAGTTGGCCCGCCGTGAGATGCCACTTTCCCACCTCCCTAACTCAATCCCTCTTCTTCACTAGTAGGAGAAGACGCTGAGCACCTTTCCACAGACACCCAGGACTAGGCAGGCACTGCATCCCACTTAACTGAACACAGTTGTCTGACAGTATAAAATAACATGTCTACAGTGATATAGGGAATACCTCGTTCCTACCATTCTTCTCTGCATCTTGTTTTTTCTTCTCCAATGCACAACACGGTGGAGAAGGACACACTTTATTTTCTTACTCATAGGGAAGGAATACCATAAAATGAGATACCGTTGTGTTAATAGGTCTGAATAAATGGCCTATTCTATCATTTAAATAGGGCTTATCTTTATTGGCGGGACTACCTTGAAATTTGATCAGAGTAAAAATATACGATGACAATGTGAGAATAACCGTATAAAAAAAACTGGGAAGGCTTGTTCTAATTTGTACTGCTCTGTTTGCAGAAGCATTTATTAATTTTCAAGAAGTACTATTGTAACTGCTTTGGTGACAACAGAGCAACCTCTCTCACTGAAATCTTTGGGCATCAGGACAGGAAAATTTAACTTGGCAAACTAAGCAACTCTGCATTTCCCATCATGCGTATTGACATTCCAATAACGTAGATCATCACCAACTGCACATGTTAAAGACACATATATCAAAGTGTGATACCCTATGCCATGTAGGAAGTGCCATCACTTTTTAAAACTGATTTTTTCCCCAAAATGCATCTTTCCATTTTGTTTTCAAAAGACAGCATATACGTGTATTTCCTTCATTTTCTCTTTGTATAAATAGCAATTTCTTGTAAAATAAAAGAGTAATATTTCAATAGTTGTGATGATTCTATACAGATTAAATCCAAGTGGTATGTGTATATGTATAAAGGTTAGGCTTTAAGTGAAATAAAGTCACCAAGCCATAAGCGATTTGGTGTTTAAGATTAGATAGTCTAAGACTTAGAAGGATTTCCAACCCAGCTTGCCAGGCACAGTGAATTGAGAGGAGTTAGTGTAATGCTTTTTTATAAAAAGTCTTTCAATCCTTTCTTTCAGGTGGGGAGATGACATTTTGGTAAATGAGAAGTTGAGGGTGCTGGTGCCTTCCAGAAGATGTAAAACGCTTCACTTGGTACTAACATCCATAAAGCAATTAGTTACTTGTCTTGATGGGTGTTCCCTTGGGCAGTGCACTTTCCGCATTAGTACTTATATCTACATGCCATTAGATACTGGGTAGCACTAAACAGATGAGGTACGTTCAGAGAATTACTCAAGTCATGTACCATCAAGAAAAGAGATGCTCACAAACACTATTAGCATACAGGTGGAGTCAGATCGCTCAGACAGTTTCTAGTGAGATATTTATTTTTAAGTGCTTACTGAGAGTGGAACATTTAAACTGATTAATTAACCTTTAGAGGAAAAATACTTCATTATTAATTGGTAAATATTTTCAGCAAGTATTCATGATGAGTACAACAGTTTTATTAGAGGTCACTTCTTACCCTTCCCTGAAAACCCTGTCCTTCTCAGCTGCAAAATTCAAAAGTTTCTTCTGTTTAGAAAATATTACAAATTTATTGAGAAAAACTTAATTAAATGAGAGTCTATTCTCAGACTCACTTCCCTAAGGTTCATACTGTGTTTAGAACTTGCCACACTGTGACTGTGTGCCATTAACCTCTAGTTAGGTCTCTCAAAATTGTTCACAATGTATTTTCAGGACAAGTAGAATAAACCCATATAAATAACACTGACACAATGAAATGCTAAAACTTTGAATCAGAGTTATTACTGATATTTGTTTCAAGAATTTGAGAAGTCTTAGTTATCTTTCATCTAAAAAGCAAGGCCCTTTTCAAAATAAGTTCCCATGTTCTGTTATGGTGTAGGAAATGAAAGAATTGTATAACTGTCTTAGAAATATATGACTTATCTATAAAAAATATTTTTTAAAAATATAAAAAACATTTCTGTATTGCTACTGATTAGCAATACAACTAAATATACTCATTGTTTTATTGCATACTTGGAAATGTCAAATACCATTACAGAAAATAATATAAATGTAAGGCAACTAATTTTAAGTTTATAGACATACAGAAGTTAAATTTTAAAAAAACTTATCATATTACCATTTGGCTAGTATAAATTTTGGGTCTGTACATACCTACTTGATATTTGGTCATCAAAAATTGTCCATGGCTTAAAACATACATTTCTATAAATTATGTCCTGAGCCTTGGACATTACCTATCATGCCAGCTGAATAAAAGTCATTTTTACTCATTATGGCCACTTAAACAATAAACACATAAAGATAATTGAATTATAAAATAGGAATATATATATCTTAAACTCGAAAAAGCTGTTGCTACATGTGCATCGATGTTGAAATTCCTTTCTGGGCAGCACTACAGAGAGTTGAGGCATTACATACATGGAGAAAACACGCAGTGTCCTTGAATGATCTTTTCTATTATGAACGCTGGGCAGGGAGAATTTAGCCTTGAAAATGTACTCAAAGCAAAATCTACAGAGAATTAAAAAGGACTGAATGGTCTGGAAATATTTGCGAATCAACATCTCTCAAAATAACTCAAGGAGAAACATTCTTGCCAGGAAGATTTAAAATCCTGCCTGGGATGAGCCAACTCACACAGAATCTAAGGGTTGTCAGCCATACCTTTAACCAGAAAGACCTATGCAATCTTGTTTCTTTGTTGTTTTCTGAATAGTAATTATACAAATGTGCTTCTGAACACCAGCTTCAAGAAAAGTCTTACAAATTAGCTAATAATGTTACTGAGTTCATTGAACAGTGAATTACAAATATATGCAATATACTGTTGATTTTTTAAAAATAATTCAGTCATTGAAAGCAGAATATCAACTGTATCTATCAATTTCAGGGTCAAATGGGAAAATCCCAAGCTATCTTTTTTTCTAAATATTAGAATAATAATCAAGTCATTTTCTAAGTAAGCAAAATAATTATATTCCAATCTCTATGAAAAGCTGCTAATTTTATTTCATCTATGCTCACACACCAGGTAAGATTAAATACTAATTTCTGTACAATATTTCATTTATTATTTAAAAAAATGTCTCTCTAATCAAGTCTCATTTCAGGGCTATAAAAATAAAAGTATCAACTGAGTTATGGTTCATATTTTTACCTGGTTTTCTTTCAGTGAAGGAGAGAGGATGAGTTCAGAATTTGGCAAGCAGTCTATTGAACACATATTTATTGAGCAACCATTTGGTAAAACCAGTGGTTTTAACTAGCTAGTGCAAAAGGAAAATTTAGGGACCCTTGTTCAAAATTTAATAATTTCAAGATGAAGACAGAAGAGCATTAGACCAAGAATGGGACACTTCTAAGAGTGTGCACATGTGGAGCTGCACAGGGCACACTCTCATGAAGCCAGCTCTGCGGCTGGACAACTAAAGCTTGACATTTCATATTGGTTAGAAATGAGGAAGGGCATAGGGTGGAATACTATACTGCCCCTCACTTGGAAGCTAACCTTAATGATTGATTTTATTGTGGAGAATCAAGAAACATTTATCAAATAATTAGTATCAGAACAAGATCCTGAAAAATGTGTTGCATTTAGCCTGATGAAAATAGGGAAATGAAATTATTTTTGACAAGCTCATGTAACTGGGTATAAACTTGAGGAAAGAAAAGAGCGAGGTGTGCCAGACAGAATGTGTAGATCAAGTTCATGTAGAATAGACAGCAGAGAGAAAGTAAGAATTATAAATTGGGATCAAAACAAGAAATTACATGAATGCTACTATAGTGAGTTTGAATTTCATCTTGCAAGCAAATGGAAGCCTTGAGTAACATGATCTTAAGGAGGCTGCAGGGTGAAATGGGAGTAAAAGATGATGAGAGAAGCCAGGGTCTGATGTCTAATTAGTAAGTCTGTAATACTAGTTACCAGGGCCTGCATTAGAGAGACAGTACTAGAAGTGGCAAACAAAGAATGAATGTGAAAAGCACCACAAATGAAGTATGCATGTCTATGGTAGGACGTAGAGAGAGATATTTAAACAACCAAGACTCTCAAGCCACTCAGAGAAAAAAAAGTAAAGCAAGGTTTTTGGACAATTCAAAAATCATTCTCTGAAAAACTAAATGATGAGGCTACTAATAAACATGGAAATAGAAAATATGCAATGAATTAAGAAGGGATTATCTGAGGATAAACTAAAGTATAATGATTTTTTTTTAATTGAGGCTAACCATAAAATTTGAGAGCATGATGGTTCTATATGTGGGTAGATAACAGTTAAGAAAAAAATATTTTTGTTACTATTTCTTAGCAGGACAATCAAAGATCATGTACGTGCATCATACTGTCTGGGTTGAACATGTTCTCAGCAAATCTATCAACGTCTCTTTCTATATTAAATGCTATATAAAAGAAACGATAATCTAGCTATCCTTATTTTTGGATCTCTGAACCTCTCCTATTCTTTAAATCAACAAACATGTGTAGATCACTACAAAGTACCAGACACAGTAGAAAGCATCAGGGGAAAGAACATGAACAAGACAAGTTGTCATTGGGCAGCCACAATCCTGTAGGGAATACGGATATGATACCCATTGTGATAGCAAGATGGGCACCCAGTCTTTCTGAGTGGAAAGAAATCAAAGATTCTGTCATCATCCTAATCCTTGCATAGAATCCTTAAAGGGGTGACTTCGCCAGTCTTAAATGTACATTTAACTGTCCACATACATTAAAATGTTGTGAAATTTGTAGCAAACTATCTTGTTACAGTTCTTCCAAAGACAAATATAATAAAATCAAATGCTTGAGTAATAATAAAATATTTTCTGTTCAAATATTTTTTATAGCTGTTAATAAAATTAGAAAAAGTAATGCTTCGAAATTAAGAATATAGTAGACTAAGAGTACAAAGGCATAGTACTTGTCTTTTCTGATGTTACTTTTTTTTCATTTTATAAACTTAAAGATGTTTTTTAGGTCAAAATGTCTATTATGTACATTTTTATAACATGCTCAAACATCTCAAATTGAGCCATGTGTATTTCAGGACAAATATTGAGGAAGCAATGTTCGATCCCAGCGTCTATACCATTTAAACAAAGGGAGCATCAGGTAAGTAACAACATTTGGACAGCAAGTCAATATGACTATGAAAGGTCTCCAATAATGAGCAAATTCAGACCAATACACAGTTTGAGTATTTGGCCTTCTTATTGACAAAGGTTATTTTCAATCACACTGTATCTATTACCATATCAGTCATTACTCTAAATGAATACAACATTATCATTGACAAAGTCATCATTTAAGCTGAGAAAGTAAAGATTCTAAATAACAGAATAATGAAAGATAGGTTTTTTACAGCGGGAATGTGAAAAAAGTACACCGTAAGAATCTATTCACAAGAAAGTAAAAAATTGGGGACCAGAATGGGAAAAAAAAAGTTTACTTGCTTACAAATATCTTGAAATACAATATGATTAACATCACATTATTACTTATTAATGGGTATTTTCTTTTGTATACAAATTAAGATATGGACTTGAACTGATAAAAATGATTTATATGCAGGCTTAAAATATTGGCAGCTTTATAGAGTGAAATGTCACTATTTCACTATACTTTCCAGTTTTACATTTCCTTCTTTGAATCTCTGTCAGCCTTCATGAACTGTAGTTTAATCAATGTTTGGGGTAGCCAATAGCATTACATTGACTATTTCTCTTGCAAATAACCAAAATGATGTTTAGTGAACATCAAGTAAAACAATCCACACTTATATCCTTGTGATATCACAAATTAAATAAGATTCAATATTTTAAAAAGTGCTGTGTATTTAAAAGGAGCCTGCATTTCTACTAACAATAAAGAAACTGTTTTATACTTACTGCTATAGTCTAAGTCATTTGGCTTGCAATAAAAAATTCAAAGATCAGGAAATTCAAAATCTTGAAACTATATATATTTTTTAAAATTCTGTGATGCAAACTCTTGTAGAATGAGACTGTGTGTGTGTGTGTGTGTGTGTGTGTGTGTGTGTGCGCGCACACACATGAGTGCGTGTGTTTTAATGTTCTTTAAAGACTTGGGATTCGCTTTGCAATTTTGCTCCATTGTAAAAAAACATTCTATTAAGGTTCATTTTGATTTATAAAAGGAAAAGGGTATGTCTTGACATAAAGAATATGAGATATTTATTTAGATACCAAAACAATATTCAGGAAACAAAAGAGTGGGGGAGAAGGCATAAAATGACAAAGAAATCAAGAACAAAATTTCAAGCAGACACAGCCCAATGAAAAGGCCCACGTGGAAAATAGCATGACACATTCGGCCATTAAGGAGAATCATACAAATGAGTGTGAGAAATGGCTGGGCAATTTTATGGTGGGGAGTAGAAAGAGGGTGCAAAATGTAGAAGCATAAAGGTCACGAAGAAGGGAAATGGGAGGAAAGAGGCTTCAGCAATCTACCTTTATTAGGCAAGTGATTACTACTCACCTAGAAATTGCTTCTTGGGCCTATAAAAATTCTGAGCTTTTAAGTAAAAAGGAAATACTGTTGTTACTTAATGTGTTAAATGATCAGGATGCATATCCTCTTCAAAGGTTTTGAGAAAATATTTTAAATGGAAAGTGAGACTCCTTTTGCTTTCAAAATTATTTTTGTAGGTTAACTTTCTTTTGCTGTTATAATATGACATTTAAAGTATTAAGAAAAAGTTCTGTATAATAAAGAAAAAAATTTAAAAATTAGAAGGCAAGGTTTTTCAAATAAAAATTTTAATATATATTTTCACATAACACAAAACAAGAAAACGTATCTTCAATTTGTAAAAGAAGATAGATATTTTATATTTAAAACCTTAGTGATATGTTAAAACTAAACTAAATGCATTTTTTCTCTTGTAATTAATTTTATTAAAAACATTTTTCTCATAATTAACTCATGTCAGAAATTTTATGTTCTTTTTCATTGTCACATACCCCTCACCACACATCCTAGTTTCTCCATGCATATCTAGGTCATTGCCTCCTGGAGATGAATTATACAAGGTAGGCTAGCTAAAATGACATTGCTATTAACACCTTCACTTTTGCTCCAACTACTAGTACATTTTATCCTTGACTGTAACTATTTTTGCAAATATATGTTTTCACATATTTCACAGACTAAATATTTTAATAAGAAAGTAACAAACTAGTCCTCTAACCAACGGGACTAGCATTCAGCCCTGGTCTGGGCCCTTTCTTAAGTCAGTGTGGACCTCGATACAGCACCTTTCAAATCATGCCGTCAATGAAAACGTTTGTTATTTCATGAAACCTCAACATTTATGAAAGTTTTATGACACCCAATACCATATTTAATACCTCCTTTCGGAAGGACTAATTCATCATAACTAAAAAAAATGTGGAAAAGAAAACTTCAATGAGATATATTTTAATACAGAAGCTTCAAAGATCAGGTTACTCTACCAGAGAGAAATGGACAGAACACAGATTCCTATTTGATCACAATCTAGAAATGAAAACCAGGAAACAATGGGAGTGGCTTCTAACCAGTGTGAAGAAAAACACTGCATGCAGAGCCATTTTCATTTCCCCAGTATAAAGTACAAGACAGAAATTGTTTTAAAGAAGATATGTCTTAAATGTCTAAAAAAAAATCCCTAAAATGAGCAAAAAGATAAAGGGATTAGCAAGTAGAAAACATTCTTTTCTAATAGATTCAGAAGGAACTTCTAATACGGACACATTATAAATCTGATTCATCTAAGCCATAGCCAGTGAAAAGGAATGAGAGAAGGAGAAAATCTGAAAACATTTGATTTTTATACATAAGTCTCAGAAATGCCACCTCCTTAACAGCATAAAGGGAAAAGTAAAATGATGATAATAGTAGAGATAAAATAATTACATTTTTTCAAGCAGGATCTTAGAGACTCAAATATTGTTTGCAAATGTATTTATACATGCATATTAGAGCTGAAATATCTCAGAAGATTACTAGTTCTAGTAATCTAGCCCAGTGTTTCAGATAAATATGGTATTTGTGCCTTTATTTGATAGAAGAAATATCTGAGAATCAGAAAGCTTTTTAAAATTTATTGGGGTGACATTGGTTAATAAAATTATATAGATCTCAAGTGAACTTGTAAAAATAATTATAACAACAAAATAGCTACTAAGCATATAGCTAATATTAATAATAAAATAATAAGAGCTAATGCATATACCTATATAAACATTTTTACTTAATGCAGGTAGCATAAGTTTTCAAAAAAGCAGTTTTACAGATAATTGCTTTACTCAGTTTCTGACTATCCCAGTGTCTCCTAATTTCTACTTTTTGTCAGGATGCTGGATCTCTACTCTTCAAGAATTTAGTTAAAGCAGTTATGGAGGGGAATGTGGCAGTCGTTAGCCAGGGCAAGTGATCATTTGAAAAATTTGTCCCAGTTTATTCTACTTCAGATCATTCTAGTGCTGTCTCAGTTAGCAGCATATAGTGGCCACCCACCCAGGCTATGACAAAACGGGAATGGATGAATCTTCAACCCCATGAGAGGATGTTGAAGTAATGCCTACTTCTAGTTTAAACTAAAAGTGATCGAGAGGTTTTTTTTTAACTCCAGAAGTGTTTACTGAGGCACTCTGCAAGGCACTTTACATATGTGACTTGAAGACTTTACAAGAATCTTGCAAATCAGTTATTATGCCCATTTCATAGAGGAGGAAATTTAGGCTTAGTGAGGCAAGTGATTTGCTGTTGGACACGTGCCCCATGAGTAGCCCCTGCCTGTATGTGTTCAGAGCCCACACATCTCTACCAGTCCATGCTGCCTCTTATCACCGTTGTCAATCGTGTTCTAGGATTCTTTCATCTCTTCCCTATCTGATGATGCAGTTTTACAGTAATGAAAATTTGAGCCTAATGCCCAAAAAAGAAATATAAAGATAGGATATTAAAGGCCAATTAGAAATCTATAAATTATCCTATATACCATTACAGATGCTTCAAAAAAGAAGAAACTTTGATGAGTAATAGTTACTAAAGTCATAAAATGTTATCACATTGTAAATAATAATAAGATACACACCCCATACACACACACACACACACACACACACACACACACACACACACACACACACGTTCTTTTATCCATGTATTAAAATCTTATCCTTTTTTTACTCTTTAAGGTAAGATTTTTGTTGTATATGTATACAGTTGCTGAGGAAAAAATGCTCATACCTATTCTCTTGACTATCTGATGTAAGAAAAAGAATCTGGGCTTTAAAAGAATCTGGGCTTTAAAAACCTTATTTTTCAAAGCTTACATGAGTTTCTATATTTCGAAAAACAATAGAGGTCTTCAGTTAATGTCCTGACCCCCAGTTGTCTCCCTTTCCATATACATAACACTAAGATCACAGCTAGATGTGGGGCTGATTGTGAAGACCATGTGTGGCACATAGCAAGTGCTTGGTAAGGAGTAGGCTTCTCCTCTCTTTCGCTTCCCACATTGGTGACTTCTTTGCTCTGTAATGATGGTCTTGTTCTGTGTATTTGGTGTGCAGCAGCAAAGGCGAATCATTCATATTTCATATGTAAGTACTACCATAGCGTTATCAGCCAAATAGGGAAATAAAAAATTACTTTCTGAACTTACAGAACGAAGGCATCCAAGATATCGACTCTGAAACAAAGCCAAGAAATAGACACCACTTTCGGTGCTGGAGGAAGGAAAGCTGAAAGAATGAGGACCGATCTTTGCTGATACCATGGCAAATGACCAAGATGTAAGGATCTAGAACAGACTCCTTTTTCAAACAGGAGCAACATACCAATCAGTGACAAATCTTATCCCAGAAATAAAGACACTTATGCAATTTAGTGTACCTTCTTGTTTCTTTGATTATTATTTTTTATGTTTACTTACCTGCTTAATTCTTTAGATGAAAAAGAAAAGAGAAAGGGAAAGCACAGTTAGTTAGTTGTTTGTTCAAAATGATATATATCAAGAATCTGCTATGTACCAGACACCATTCGAAGTATCAAGGATGTCGGGACATACTGTTTAGTGATTTCATGGGAAATCTGGGAGTAATTAGAAAGAAAAGAATCTCAAACTAGGGGAAACGTTTATGGAAAGATAAACTGGTTCTTTACTCTTAGATACAGCTAGTTTTATTTTAAAGAATTGCACTTAAATGCTCTGTTTAGAATAAGGTTTATAGTTAATATGTTGGTTCGATACCAATTTTTAAATCTAAGTTTCTAAATCTAAGCCCTGCATTCTCACATCATTTGCTTGGGTCTTAGAAACATGATTTTTATTAAGATCAACAGGAATAGTGTGGCTTCAAACTCTAACCAGTGCTTTGAAAAATTACCCCTACTAAGTATTACAAGTCTTTCCAGCTGTTGATATTAATATTTACCAAAAGTTGAATTTGGAAAATTTCCACAGATGAAAACAATTTTATCAGATTTTTTTATCTTTCTTCATGCATAAACTAGCACATTGAACCATTTGTAGAGTGTTTGCAAGTAAGTTTTTCCATTGGTTAAGAATTGTCCTTTTTAGCAATTTAACAGTTTTCCTGTAAACAAGAGAAATGTATACCTTTAAAAACCAGCAAATACTAATGTTATGTAATCTAAAATTGAAAATATTCAAATCGATCAGAAATTTATTTGTAAAAATTTATTCCAATTGAAAAACTTTTCCTGAAATTCCATGGAATTTCTACATGTGGGAAAAGAAACAAGTTGTGCAGGATCCTTGTGAAGATGATCTATCATGAAGGCTAAACCTAAGGAATCTAAGCTTGCTCCCTTAAGACTGAGGTTCCCCAAAATAGAGAAATTAAGGCAATGCATTAGCATCAAATGAGTACAGAGGATAGCAAATGTTTTATCGTGAAATTTAGAAAGTTAAACATGTGTTACTAACACACTGTATCTCCTTTGCTCATTTCCTTTTCTTCCTCTGGCCTAAAAGAGTGTCACCTCCTTAAACAAACAATGGAGCTAGTTGTACTAATAGTAATTTAATAAAAACAATCACAACGTCTTGTTTTTATAAAGTATGTTACCACTTACAAAATGTTTTCTTTGACTCGCCGTTTTTCGTTCAATTCTTTTAAGAACAACTCCAGTCACCACATGTGGCCACAGTAAGGTGTGCTTTTTGACAGACTCTGATGCACACATGAAACCTACAATCACACAATCTGGAAGCCACATTTGGAGTCCATCCTCCATGCCCCTGGCTTCCACTGTCATGGCACCTGTTAATACATAATTATAAATGCTTTGTTAATATTTATCTTCTCTACTGCACTGTACATTTCCAGGCCCCATATTTTTCTCCTAAGTATCCTTTTCAGTAGGTTTCGATAGAAGGAACTAATGGATTCTTTATTTTCGGGTGCAGAAAAAAAGGTTATGTGGGGAAAAAAAGGACCCATTTCTTGGCGAACTGAAAACTTAATAAATGTTAGCTATTACTATTTTATATTTAATCTTCTTAGCTTCTAAAGAGTTCAGATGGCTCTGGACTTAAACAATATCTTACTCTTCCAATAAACTGCTGCTAAATATTCTCTGAAAAGTAGCCAGCTCTTATGCTGACCCTAGAGAATTGCAATATAGTTGTTCTTAGAGAAAGGATTTTTCTATTCCAAACATTTGTGTGCATATGTGTGTGTGTGTGTGTGTGTGAGTGTGAGTGTGTGTGTGTGTGTGTGTGTGTGTGTGTGTGTGTGTAAAACTAAGATACAGATTCATTTCATTCAAAGTTTTGGCAAGTTGTGCTTCCATTACTAAGGTAAAGGTGAACGTGGAGAACTTTTGTATCATCATAGGTGAATTGTTTACACCCATGTTTCAAACTTACAGTAGTAAAATTCTATTTGTTTTTAATTCAAATTATATCTTATTTAAAGCATATATTGATGCTTTTAAATAATACTCAGCTTTTCTATTCACCTTGAAATTATCTTAACAGAAAAGGAGGTGATAAGTTCACTCTAAATTTATATAAAAACTGTAATTTGAAAGAAAAAAAAATAGTCTGTATTTCCAAGGCTGTTACTAACAGCTCCGCATTTTCTTGTATCTTTTACTTCAATTTAGTTGAGATCATCTCATTATAAAAGCAATTAACATAACTCCTTTAACTGTTTAAAAACTTCTATTAGTTTGAAACAACATGCAACACTATTTAACACAATTTTGTCTTTCAACTGAGTGAGTGGTACATAGTTCAAGATTACCAAAAAGTCCTTAGGCTAAATATCATCTTTGTCATATGTTTGTGTTGCATTTTGGAAGCTACTGAGGCCTCTGAACAATTTAAATATTCTAAATAAAAGTTAAAATATAAAGCCACTCATCCAGATGTATGATGTTCATTGCATGAACTAACCAGGTTGTCTGAGGTGACCATCTGGCTTTCTCACTTATCTAGTTTTTTGACTTTTCATAAGCCTATTCTTAAATGATGCATATCACTTGAGGATACAAAAGAACCTTATTTTAGACAGAGTAAATAAAAACACAAGTCAGACATTATATATAATGAAGTTTGCCGTAATCACAGGACGATGAATTAAGTTTACAGGATCCTTTAATGATGAAGGGAATAGAATAAGTCATTGCCTTTTTTAGGATGATGAATACTTATTCAGAGCTGTCAGGAATACTTACAACATACTATGTCATGTTCATTAAACATGTTATATAGCAGTCTGTCAGGGAGAGAATCAAAAGAACTGCTAGAGAAAAATATGCTTCACAAGCAACAGAGGTCAGCATTAATTTAAAAACAGAATACTCCATTCAAAACAATATTTTTTTGTGCTCCTTGCCCAGCCCCCAACCGTCAAAATTCAGTAAAATGGCATCACGTATAAAGTGTAGCATGGATAAAATCCAAGATTTTCCCTCGATATGTATTAGAAAATTGGAACAGGGTGGTTGCATTCCTGATAGTTGAAGCCTTTAGTACACAAGATTATCAAAAAGAAACAAAATATATTTATATAGCATTTATGGCTCAAAAAAAACTGGTATCTAGCCAGTACTGACTCAATACACTACTCCACAGATTATATCATCATCATAAAATGTTGACAGAAATGAGAAGAAAATAAAGGGGGAGAAGGTGGGCAAGGGAGAAAGCAAGCATGTACTGTTGAGCTATGTGGAGGAGAGCATAGATTGAGCTTTCATCATCTTTCAGAGCTTTTCTGTTAGTCTCAAATTTGTATAACCTGATCATGGAATATTTATAACTTGTTTCTTTACCTGAGTATGATTTATATGTATTGGAAAAAGTCATTTCCTTTGCTTTCAATTTTTTCTTTAAGTTCTAGAATAATAGGAAATGTCTGTGAGGTTGAAAAGCAACCTAGCTTGGGTTATTTTTTTGATGTCAGAATGAAATTCTTTGGGAGGAGGAATCACACGATCTCTGTGAGCAAAGCACAGCACCCCAGGGGCATCTAGGGGTCAGAGTGCTGCATCTGGGAAGAGCTATTCGAAAGTGGGGAAGGACTGTGAGTGACATCACTGCTTCCTTCCCAAGAGCAGATGAACAATTGCTGATTACTTTCTGTTTTCCATCAAGAATCACTACAGTGTTAAAGTTAAAAGACCTGGATTTATTCAGGCCACCCACTCATTAAAATGTAGACAGTTTTTACTAAAGTTTGCTTTTCCTGATCTGAGTGTGGGCAATATTTTTCCTAGCCACAAAATCAATTTGTTGGCAATTATGTCGACATAATGCATGTAAAAACACAAATATTATTTCAGAATTTACCTGTAGTCATAAACCTTAAAAGACATAAAATGCTTTATATTGAAACACATTTTACATCTTTCAAAAGATTGCTAAGTGTTTTCTAAGTATCAGCTTAACATTTTGTATGGTGCACGGACTGAATGTATTTTATACTATCTTCAATTTGCAAATAGAAAAAGACATGAAGTAGGAACCATTTGGTAAATTAATGAAACATTTAACAATTATACAGATTATGTGACTCCAAATCAGTACATTAAGGCTTTTGGTTCACTTATCTTTAATTCATGTGTAGTTCATTGATGCAAATGTTTTGACTATAACATTTCTATTGAATCAAACATAGGGTGCATTAAAGACTCCATGTGACCTCCGGGCCTTATCTGACTTTTTAATGATGTTAATCATGGAACACATCCTTGTTTTCTGCAAAGTTTTAGAAACCTTTTATACTACTACTTAGGAAAATGATTGCTCGATAGCCACTGGTGGCAATTTTTGGTACGAATAAAACTCAGGTGATATTTATTTGCCTATTTAATTTACCTGATTGGCAAAGAGACAATTTCTAAAATTTGTTTTATTTTTAGTTTAAACTATAAAGTCCATAATGAATGTGTAGACAAAAAATGATATCAATAAGCAAGACCAAGGAAATTAGTCATTATTACTGAAAGTACAAGTTGGTCTATATATTTCCAGATATTTATATGTATGTATATACTTACGCAGTTATGTTGTACAATATGCTTTCTTAACAATAAATTGTGAACATTTCTTAAATTATTAAATATACTTCTTCAAAATTATTTTTAATAACCACTAGTATTTCACCTTATATATAAAAAAACAATGTTCTCAATCACTCTCTATTGAAGGGCCTTTTTATTAGTTCTAATTTTATTTATTAAATGATGTAATAATAATTATACTTGTGGTTAAATCTTTATCATAGTATTTCACTGCTTCCTAGCAATAGATTACTAAAAATAAAATTGTAGAATGTTCAAGTGTTTAGATATGTATTGCCAAAGTGATTTATTGAATGGTTCTATGGAGTCAATAAATTGACTTTCGACAATCTCCTTGTTCTGAAAATGCCTAGTTGTAGTTATTTTTAAGTTAAATTTTTCCCAAATCACTAAATGAAAAATGGTTTCATCTTGAAAATTACATATCTTTCTGAGTCAGTATTTTTTAATATGTTTATTGGCTATTTTTATATCTTCTGCACAGTTCTTATGTTTATTTTTTTATTTTAAATGAAATTTTCATTTTATCTTGATTTTAAATGTTCTTTATTATTTAAGAATATTAATCTTTATGTTTAAATTTTTAAATCTATTTTTAAATTTATAATTTTTTCATATAAAAATATACTGTGTTTGGAATGTAGAGGAGGCAAAATCTTACCTTTTCTTTCAGGGTTTTTTGGCTAGGTCTGAGAAATTAACTAACATAAGACCAATTAACAGGAAAAAAAATAAACAAATTTAGATAAGTTTTACATGACATATGAACCCTCATAAGGAAATGAGGCCCAAAGAGATGTTAAGACCTAAATTCTTTTATACTAGGTTGAACAGAGGAGGCCATTGTCTTACAGTGAATTTCATGACTATGGAAGCTAATGAACCACCAGCCACAAGGTTACTATTTCCAGAAACCTGGAAACCAAAAAGAAAGCCTCAATAGGAAGCAGATGATCACTTAGCCAAAGAGGAGTCTTGAAATTCTCACTTCCTTCTTCCCAGTCCTCCCCCTGTCTCAGGGACTTTCCAGGTATATGACTGTAGGGTGTGTGGGAGGATGGGAGAATTCTGTGTCACTTGTACAAAGAGATGTACTTCTAACACCACGCCCCAGATGCAATGAAAAGACACGAAGGCCCAGGCCTGAGACAGGCCTGCTCGGTAAATGGACTCATAACCCCCAGTAGTCACCATTGCCATCTAGCAGACCCAGGGGCATTGAGCTGGACAAATCAGCTCAGTTAAGCACTGCACATTGCTCCTGCTCACTACGAGTCCAGACTGTGGCACTATTACACAGTTGCAGAAGGGGTTAGCTCCAGAGACAGGCACTGTCGGAGTTCTGGCACTTGATCACCACATGCTGTGGGCAACTCACTCAACTTCTCTCAGTCTCAGCTGCTTCTTGGTGAAATTGGATGGCTCTTTCACATTTCTGTGCCTTCTTCCTGTGTATATTGTATCTTAATCTTGTCAAACCGTGTATTGATTTATTCAAATTTATAATGAGAGACAATGATGAGGCCGCCATCATTCTGGATGTGGAGTTGCTTGATGGCAACACAATCTGGTTTATTCTGCCATGACTACTGCCGCTACGAAAGGTTCAGCAACTATTTAACAGACTGATGTCCTTGACGACAGGCATAGCCTCCTACACGCCACCTCAGCTGAGGTTTCTCCATAAAGTGATAGAGATTCTAAGCCTTTTCCACCACTGAAAACAGCCAGGGGTCTCAGGGAAAGTCCATTTGTTGTTTGGGAGACTGAAGTGCAAGGATGATGATGACTATACAAGGAACTGAGAGGAGAAGGCAACCCATCTGCTCTGGGTGCTGCATTTATCGCCCCTCCTTCATTTCCTGTCATAAAATAGAGAAATGCATGCATCCAGTCGAGTTACACAGCAGAAACGTTTGATGTTCTCTAAAGAATACTCATGTACTTGGGAATATATCTAGGATAGAACATTGCCTGTCGTGAGCTTCATACAAAACGACTGAATGTCAGATCATGTTTGTCTAGCCCATTAGGAAATTTGGATGAAAGGGACAGAGCTACCGCTACATCTAGATGAAACACAGGATGCCATCTGGGTTTGTAAACTCAGGATTCCCAGTTATCAACATGACATGTGCTCAGCGTGACATGGGCCGGGAACACAAGCTCTTTGTTAAAGGAGAGGTTTGCAAATTAAAGAAAGGTGCAAAAGACAAACCACCCGTAATACAGTTCTTCTCTCTGATATAATCAGAAGAACTAAAAGATTTGGGGCGGGTGGGGAAGCAAAAGGTGATCTCTGGCTTGTCCTGGGTTAAAATCTGCAACTGTTATGTTTGCCCAATTCTAAGAATCTTTACATATTTCATCTTTTGAGCATACATTTATATACTCAGAAAATGACTTAATATGAATCTTGATGAGGAATAATGGGAAAATGAAATAAAGGACTCTCCTTGACATCAACTCTATTATTAAAAGTTAACTTGGTAAAACGGCAAACGTAAAAAAAAGTCTATAAAGTGGTGACAGCTGCCTGAAGTAATCTCTAATCTTCAAATTCCCCTATGTCAGAAACCAAATATTATACTTAAGGACACAGAATTCACATGAACAAATTATACGAAGAAACATTCCTTCAGTTGTTTATATTCCTCTATCATGCTAAACACATGGTTACCCACTGTTCTTAAAATTAAAACTATAGAAACCAGCACGAGTTAGAAACCAGCAACAATGAGGGAACATGTAATAACTGCTCAAAAAGTGGAAGGGACATTATCTTAGGTCTGCCTGAGAGCCAGGTTATAGCCAAACATAATTCTTGATCAAGGCTGAAATGTAGGTTGTTGTGATTATGTTTTCAGCTGAGTCACTTGGACAAATGGACATGGCAATCAAGGTTTTGTGAGCTGTCCTTAACCCGATTAATTCTTAACAGCGTGTGCTTGTGCACGCACATATATTTGTGCCTTTGGTTACCAAGGTATGAACCAAACTATACAAACAGTGGCATTGATTTGAAACCAAAAGTAAACCAAGTTCTTCTAAAAAAGTTAGTAAGTACTAATTCTTTACATAGCACCAAATTATGGTATGCATTCTTGTAATCACTTCTTAAGAAGCTACCTAAAGATTTATAAAGATTTATATTAGATTTTAGAGAGTATATAGTAATTTTACTAGAGTAAATTTGTCAGACCTAAGTTATAACCTCAATCTCATTCAATTGCTTAAGAAATTTTATAGAAATTCAACTTCATTATAAAATTGTTAAATTTTTTAACTCAAAGTATATAAATTAGTTAGTAAACTCAAACCTTTAAAGAGTATACTGTATTTCCAACTTACCATCCTCTTACACAAGAAATCAAGAGCAGACTAATTTCTATTTAACATATTTCCTGAAGAAATTTCTGAATCATCTGTTCCTTTTCCTCACTTTTTCTCTTTGTTTTGCAATATCCCCCCACACACACACACCTGACCATAAAATTAGAATTCTAAGCTGACACATGCATTTAGTGAAGAGGCATGTTCCTTAATTATGAAAAGTTGATAATTAGAAACTCATATATATCTTTTTCTCTTATCAATGAGTTAATTTACCGTTTATTCTTAACCACGTCCCAATTCATTTCATACTGTGGTTTTGTGCTTATATAAGAAAAGGTGCTCCTTGCAATTTTAGCGGTGATTGATATTCTCAATATGAAGATAGGAAAGGTCTCCATACCTTAGTCTTTTATGTTAGAAGGAACGTTTAGTTTTAAATGAAACGGTTTTATATGAAAGACTAAAAAGCATTTCCTTCTCAATGTTGAGTCAAGACAAAGCCCCTCAAGTATGTAGCTGACAAGGCCTTTTGAACAGTAGCTTTTGCTTGTAACCTTGTCTCTTGATACAAACTCAGCATTAAGCATGAACATTCCACAGTCTCTGTGTCCCGGTAATGTCCCTGTAACCCATGCCACATGTGGGATGCGCTTCTAAAGTCCTTGTAGCACTTCTGTCTATCTTGCTTTAGTAGATTAACTGCTAGTCTACTTTGGAAGTAGTCCAATGCTAGTCTACTTTGGAAGATCTTGCTATTTTAAGTGTGCCTTAAAAGAAATAATGGCAAGAGCAACAAAAGACTAGTCCAGGAAGCTAGATTTCAGAGTCATCTGCTGGCACTCATGGGCTCAAGTCCATTGTAAGCCTGGAATGGCAATGACTACTCTGAGAAGCGAAAAATAAAACACATTCCAAGGTGAACTGTGGAAACTCTGTTTTTTTTTTTTAATTGGATCATTTTAGATTACTTAGAGATTTAATTGTGAAGACATCATATGTAAAGTTTTTTTTTTTCTATTCTAATTCATATCAGATGTCAGGAAATGCATTGCACTGCAAAACCTTTACTGTAACACTCTTTACCCAACCCCAAATCATCGATGAACTTGGCTGGTCTCATTGTTGCTTGCTGGCCCACAGAGGTGGCTCTTCTCCCTTAATTAGGGATCGATCGAGGCATACATGTGCTGAAGACCCCTATCTGCCAGAGTCAGTCCTCTGCAGTTCCCCTCTGATGTCAGGACATTCTCTGGGCCATCAGCATTTTCATATATTCACATCTTTACCTACCAATCCTGAACAATTTGTTCTACTTCTATTAGGGTTGTAGCTTTTGACCAATAGAAAAATCTTATTTATAATTCTCATTGCCATTACATAGTTTTATTCTTCAAAACCTGTATATTAGAATCTTTGGCTTTAATGGAATCATGTGGAATGTGACCTGCAAGAAAATGGAATGGTCATTTCTTTCCATCTGGCTTTAAGAGGCAATGGTCCTTACTGCAATTTTTTGACATCATAGGCAAGTATACATTTGTGTTTTAAAATCCATCTTGTCTGTGTAAAGGATCTTTTCACCTTTCAAGATCCAATTTCTCTCCCTCCTGGTCTCCACTCTTGTCTGCTCTCATTATGACTGATAACTCTTCTGTGCCACATCTGGGCCTTCTATCGAGCAATATTGGGAAACTTTTAACACAAATTACAATTATTGGTTTCTCTGATTACCTCTTCTACTAGATAATGAGCACATTGAATGCAGTGTGTTTAGTTCCTAGAATAAGTAAGCATCAAATAAATGTCAATAGAATGAATTGATTAATGAACCACATCTGTTTGATTAGGCATGATTAATGAAAAAACACTAAAATATGAAACATCATTTAAAAAAATCTTTCAAATTCACTGGGGAAGTTGATGCAAAGTGGGAAACCTATTTCTAAAACTACAAAATAAAAATGCCTTTAATAATTATGAAAATATTTTTTTAAACTAAGATAAAGGTATTCATTGTTTTTTTTGTTTTTATTGTTTTAGTTTGTGGAGTTATTAGTATTTGAATCTATCCTGAATTTTGGCCTTTTTCCCATCATTTTCAGGTAGATGCATTAGAATTAAGCTAAGAGTTGAGAGCAATGACAGAAGATAAAACTTTAAATTTGAAGCATTACTTTAAAAATACAAAAATAATGTTTTTCTTAAAACTTATTAAAGTAAGTTTTTGTAACAGTGTTTTTAAAAGGCTTATGGTGTTCTCATTGTAATGTAACATTTTATAAAGGTGTACTTTGGTCAGGCATTTATAAATGACTTAAAAGGAAAAATAATATCATACCAGGACCAAATTTTGCACTGGGGCTTATTTAAGGCTATCAAAAAAGAATCCCATTTGGTTCCTTTGTACAAATACCACGTTATCTAAACACTGGAACACAAGACAGAAATACTGCGTGCTTACCCTGTAATTATATAATACTTAACCTTATAATTAAAGGAACAACAGTTGCCACATACACGGAAGTGCACTTACAAGAAGTAAGTGCACTATAAAATAAAGCAATTACTGAAATAAACTATGTAATTAAAAATCTCTTAAAGCAGCAACAAAGCTTTCTGAGATAATTCTGAAAGTACCAAGATAGTTACTCCAGATGCATTATCCTGCAGTTTATAAAGAATAGAAAATGTATCCTTTACAGAAGCATGTTTTCTGGAAAAGAACACAAACAAACCCTAACCTTTTAATTTGTTTCCAGAGCTGGTACACCCACCCTGCTTGGGGAGAGGCTGAAGTTAGAAGGGCATTTGAACACTGCTGTCTAAATGCATTTTTGATAGTAAGTGATGATTCACAGCAGACCTATCCATTGGCAACGAGAGAAACAGCATCTCTTTTTAAAGGCTCGTCCGGGTCACTACTATGTCCCTCAACTAGAGGAAACCCAAATATCGTTGCACTGAGATTTCTCTTTTGGAGAGCTCATATGCTTGACTCTGTCTCACCTTTGTTTCAAATAGACATTCAAAAATTAAATAATAGCCAGGGAAAAACTTACTCATGTTTCTCACCAACTTTCACTATATTTTATGTTTATACCCTTATTTTTACTTTTTTTTCCCAACTACTTTTAATTGCACCTTCTTTTGAGGAGAACAAGATCTTAGAAGGCCTCACTGAATATTTCATATCACAAATTATGCAGAGAGGATATCAAGAATAACTCTTAGGTTCCTGCTGCAAGTGAGAAGATGGAAGGTCCATTCACTGAAAGAAACAATTGGAAGAAAATCAGGTCACGGTGGAATGTGATGAGCTCTCTTTGGGACACGTTGGGTTTGAGATTATTTTAGAATTTACAAATGATATCTCAATTATGCAGGTGAATATGGAGAGAGATGAAGGCTACAGGGAGTAACTGAAGTCACGGAGCTAGGTCAGCTCCTGCAGAGAGAGCATACTGATAAGTGCACACATCTATGACCAAGGCTGAGCGACACCCAGAGGGAAAGGCCAGTAGAGGGGATGAGATACGACGGACGCTAAAAAGACATGACTGGTCTGGTAGGAAGAAACACAGGAGAGCATGGTACCAAAGTGCCAAGAAGAGATGGGTTCTCTAACAAGATAGGAAGAGTCAATGCTAAATGCTGCTGAGGCACAAAGGGATGTGCAAACTGAACAAATTTCCTTTCGATTTCATATTACAGTGGACGTCGACAACTATCAGAGTCACAATGGTGAAGCTTTACGGTGTTTCTATGAAACTGAGGACTTCTTAAAAAAAATCTAATTACTGTTCAGAAACCAGATTAATTTATGGTAGTTGATCACTGATAAAATGGGTAATAAAGATACTATTACTTCCAAAATGCTTTTGAAGGATTTTTTTGTTTAACAAACACTTAGAAATATGTATGTATGTATGTGTGTGTGTGTGTATATATATATATATATATATATATTATATAATAAATATATATATTATATATATATATATTCAAGCACTGTCATTTATTCAGACTGTGTAGTATTCATATGAATTTATGTTCTGCTTTGTTATGACTGTGGTATACTACCTTTGAATCAACTTTTAGACCTACTTAGTCAATTTAATATTTTTTCCAATAAGCAGAAATGGTTACATTTTTAAGTGTTGCTGTAATTACTTATTTTTCATTCTGACTCAATGTGAAGAGGTAGATGAAATCAAAAGAGAAATCAATTCTCCTTCCCTTTGAAGCTTTTAAATCTCATCATCTTTTTGTACGCTTTTAGTCATTTACCTATTATAATTAGCCAGTCCTTGTATTTTTGTTTCTTTTTATCCAGGATTTATATAACAGTAGCCCTTTCTTCCACTTTTCCAGAACTCTATAATCCATTAAAAGTTTTGGAAATGAGTCGAGTATGAAGCTATCTTCTTCCTGCTATTAAATTCTTTTTCATTCCTGGTATCTTATCCAGCAATTAGGCTTTCCCATCCAGGGAAGTGAAATGAGCTAGGCAATTAGTGAGTTAGGGAGAGGACACCCTCTCCGCTTCCCGCCATGCCCCTTCCCACAGGTGTCCCCGAAGCTGTCACAGGACCACTTGGAAGCAGAAATTTTGCTCTGCTACTCCATATTCTTAACTTCACGGAGGCTCTGAGCAGGTTGTGTTTCTCTAGCACTGGCCATGAGTGGGTGTGTAGAGCTATCTAATCTGGGTGAGCTTCACTAGGAAATACTGCCCACATGAGGCCCATACTTTTCAATATCACCTCCATAGAGGATGCCTACGCTTGAGTTCACTCTAGCTGTTGTTCTTTCAGGCAGGAAAAACAAAAAAAAAACAAAAAACGGCGTCATTCACAGCATCCTCCTAAAATGCCAATAAGAATGAACTTGGAGTGGGGTCCGAAGTCCTGGCTGAGACGCCAAGCTCCTCCCAACTTTAATTGCCGTTAGCAGTTAACTGAGTACCATTCTTTATTTAACTCTGCAAATTTTAGGTTTTCTCGAAGAAAAGATCTCTTGGGCAATATTTTTTTCTGTCGTTATTGTTAAAGCGAGTGCTGTTTCTTTGATTACAACATTTCAAATACAACATACAGAGTATGGTTATATTCTTCAGGTTACAAAAAAAAACCCTAATAATTTAGACTTTACTTGTCTTTTTAAAAATGTGTGGCTTCTCTTAATCTTAGCATACTGTAAATAATGACTAAAGTTGTGCTAAATGCAATGAAGTCATCATTAAAAGAAATGGGTGAGATAGGGGAAGAGGCCGCGATGCCAGGCCCAAGCGCTCAATTATCACCCCACGCCCACCCCGACAGCACGCCCTCACCTTAAAGTGTGGCCAATCTTGCTGGGTCCGGACATTGCACCTTGAAAAGGCCTGTCTGTCCAAGGAAAAAGTTCTCATCTAGCTCCGACTCTCTGCATTGAATCTCAAAGTCAATGACATTTTTCAGCTCCAAAACATGTCTCTCTAATGGAGCAGAGCAATGCAGCAGTGACATTACCAGGACAGTGGCATTCACAAGCCAGAGAGAATGAAGAGAATGGGGCAAGAACAACAAAAATAATGAGTTAAGATATTTTATTAAGAAATTGAATGATGTCAGCTCATAAATAAAGAGAATGCAATATAAAAGAAAAGATTCTGGTGTAATAAAGAACAATAAAGGCTTCAATAACTCAGATAATTCTGACAAACAAAATTCATTAGGGAGATTGTTTTGGAATGTCCAGTTGTTTTAAAAAAAGTTTTAAAATTTTATATTTTAGAAATCTAAATGCCATTTTTTATCATTCTTAAGTTCCTATTCTCTCACACACATGTGCGCGTGCACACACACACACACACACACACACACATGCATACTTATTCTTTAGAGAAAGATATGACATAAGATTTAAAAAATTTTAGGTATGGTTATTATGAGGATATTCTTTCCTTTGAATTTGTGTGCAACTTAAGTTTTAGCAAATGAACCTAATTGTGTTTTATCCTTATAGAACAAATTAAAGATCTCATTTGACATAAAATGGTCACACAACAAATATATTGATTAAATATCTGATTGGCACTGGCCTTAACTCTAGTTGGGTTGCAGAGGCAATTAATATGAAGTCCCTGTCCTCAAGACACTGTGTATCAGAGGAAGTAGTTTACATATGTCCACCAAAAAAAAAAAAAAAAAAAAGGAAGAAAGGAAAATATCTTTAGTTTTGAAACAAATAGATGTAAGATTTAGAATAGAAAGATGTAACTTCTCCCTGTGGAATTCAGGACAGCCATCTCCCCAAGGAGGCAGTGTCCCACACTGTCAACTTGCACAGACAGGTAAAATAAAATCAAAGGAGAAAAAAATTTGTTAAGAGATTTGCCAAACGAGAAGGCACTGGTGAGTGATGTTGGATCAAATGCAGTCTTGTCTTTGATGGGTCAGGGAGGAGTGAGATTGAAATGGGCCCAAATGTGAACACATCCACAAAAAAGTAGAAAAACCAGCTTACAGAGGTTGCTCAGGACGACAGTAGGAAGATTGTGAATGGTAGGCAAAAAGACTAGATTTTACCTGGTAGAGAATGGGTTCTGTCATGGGAGGCTTGTGTAAATATTGATTGTGCCAAAATTCAGTACCCGCGTTTATGAAAAATTCTCAGTAAATCAGAAATAGAGGGAATGAGTACTGGATTTTAGCACAGTCATCTGATTTTTCTTTTTCAGCTTGTTGATACAATAGAGTACACTAACTGATTTTCAAATGTTGAACCATTCTTGCATATCTGAGTTAAATTGCATTTCATCACAGTGTAAAATTCTTATGCATTGTTGGATTTGATTTGCTAATATTTTGTTAGGGATTTTTACATCTATGTTCATGAGTGACATTGGTCTATAATTCTCTTTTCTTGTAAAGGCTTTGTCTGGTTTTGGTATTGGGGTAATGCTTACTTCATACAATGAGTTAGGAAGTATTCTCCCTGCTTCTGTCCTCTGAAAGTGATTACAGAGAATTGTCATAATTTCTTCCTTAACTATTTGGTAGAATTTACCAGTGAATCAATCTGGGCTTAGTATTTTCTGTGTTAAAAGTTTATTAATAATTAATTCAATTTAATAAACAGAAGTTAATTCAGATTTTCTATTCCTTCTTGTTTGAGTTTTGGCAAATTACGTCTTTCAAGGAATTGGCCTATTTTATCTCGGTTATCAACTTTGCAGGCCTAGAGTTGTTCATAATATTCCTTTATTGTTCTTTTAATATCTATGAGATCTGTAGTGATGTCCCCTCCTTCATTTATAATATTAATAATTTTTGTCTTCTTTCTTTTTCTTAGTTAGCCCAGCTAGAGGCTTCTCAATTTTATTGAACTTTCAAAGAACAAGGTTTTTGTTTCATCAATTTTCTCTCTGATTTGTTTTCGATTTAATTGATCTCTGCTCTGATTCCTATTATTTCTTCTTTTTCTGTTTGCTTTGAATTTAATTTGCTTTCTTTTATAGTTTCCTAAGGTGGAAACTTAGGTTATTGATTTTGCATCTTTCTTCTTTTCTAATACAAGCATCTAATGCTATAATCTCCCTCTAAGCCCTGGTGTAACTGTATTACACCAGTTTTGATAAAATGTTTCTTTGATAAAATTTTCATTTTATTCAATATATTTTTAATATCTTGAAATTTCTTTTTGGACCATGCATTTTATTGAAATGCACTGTTTAATCACCACATATTTTGAGATTTTAGTTATCTTTCTGTTATTAATTTACACTTTAATTAATTTTATATTTTGATTTGTAGTTTATATTACAGTTGGAAAAAAGACATTAAATGCTTTCTATTCTTTTACATTTGTTCAGATGTATTTTATGGCCCAGAATGTAGTTTATATTGGTGAATGTTCCATGTCAGCTTGAAAAGAATGTATATTCTGCTGTTATTGGATGAAGTAGTCTATAGTTGTCAATTATATCCAATTGATTGATGGTGCTATTGAGTTCAATCTTACTGATTTTCTGCCTACTGGGTCTTCCATTTCTTAAAGAAGAGTGTTAAAATATTCAACTATTCATGTACTTTTCCTGCAGTTCTATCAGTTTTTGACTCACATCGTCTGATTCTGTTGTTAGGGTATTGATATTTAAAAAAATACAATATTTGTCCTCCCCACAAGACTGCACATTGCTGAGGATATTTTCTCACCATCAGTACCCACTGCCTGATATTGCAAGTTCCACAAAGTATATACTCATTCAATAAGTTTCAAATAAATTAATAAAAAACATTTTCAACCTATTGATTATACTTTTAGAATTGCCGTGGGAAAAATAAGATTTGGAAACTATCACTTGCATATTGTAGTGAGTACTGATCACATTAAGGAGTGACATTGATTTAGGCTGCCCTCGGGTAGGGCGCATATAACACCTAGCATCAAAAAATCAGTAGTTAAAATCAAGTGCTTACTATTTTTCTGAGTAGATTATTTTATTTCCACTGCTACTCTCCCGACAGTCATATAAAACACGTAATATTGTTATGCTTATTTAATAGATGAGTAACAGAGGCTTAGAAAGATTAAGCAATTTCTCCAAGATTAAACACGTATTAAGGAAAGATTTTGGGTACGAACCAGGTGTTTGGCTCTCAAAGCACTGCTCTAGACCGCTAAAGCAAGAGATCAGAAATCAGTTCTGTTCTAGCAGCTCTATGTTTGCCTTCAGAGGATTGGTCAACATGTGTGAGTCATTCAGAAGTCTAATAAGAAAAAAAAGTTTCTTCATTCTTGAGGGGGTTTGGCCTTCTCTAGGATGAAAAAATTGCTAGGATAATCCTTTATTGTGACAGGAGACCAGTTCTCTGATGTAGCTGTTGCATAAGTTTGGATTCCCAGTACCTTGGGTAATCTTAAAGTGAGACACTCAGATACTTGAAATACTTGGGTTACCTAAGTAAAATGTGCTCTAAACTCTCTGGGACTTAAATACTAAAGCAACTGCACAATCCTCCACTTCATCTTGGCTCTAAACATGGCCAACAAGTAATCGTGATGGTTTGTCAAAATGTGGTGTCTCTGTTTCACCGTTACTTCCTTTAAATTGAAGCTGCCATCCTTATTTTCTAAGATTATAGCATGATAAGGGTTATGGTTAACATGTTGAAGTGTGGTTTTACACACCAATGAACACCTAATAGCTTTTTCTTTTCCATAAATACAGGAGGAGAAATAATTTATGAATAAAATAAAAACTTTATAACAGTAGAGAAGTCTACTGGAAAATATATTGAGAAATACTTATACGCATATAGATTGTCTAATTCTAAATTAAATACTCAACATTTTTTAGAATCACTGAACTATCTAGCCACCTACCAAATCTATATTGTTCTTAAAATTTTGCAGCAGAGACCTTACAATAGTCACTGAACAAAATAGTAGAACAAAATGCACCAGGAACAGATAAAAAGACACACTAAGTAATTGAGAAAAAGTATTTTTTTTAATGAGTGTGACTCATCACAAGAAATTCAGTGTGTGAATAAAATGATCAGTATGTTGGGCATTATTTTGCTTTTAATCATGACTTATATAGTTCTCCTCAAGCTACTTCTTTGACATCACATAAATTTTCAGAGATCACTGAAAGCACTGCTTGGTTTGTGTCACCTACTGTGACTAAATTTGAAAGAAATTATCCTCAGTCTAAGAAAGAGACCTTAGCTGTAGCGACAGGAGTAATGAAATTGCCCAAATAAATTCTGGGAAGGGAAATTACCTTGACAACTGCTCATAAGCTCTTATTTCAAATCCTAAAACCCTAGATTGGGTAGCATCTGGAGCAGCTGCCAAAGTGCTGTGATGAACTTTAAGACTGTCATATATTCCATATAAATATTTTCTGCAATACTCTAATGCAGATGTCTCTCCAAGGCTGCCCTGAGAAATGTTATCACGTGGTCTAATCTACAACATTCTGAAAGCTTTTCTCTTTAAATATTACAAATGAAAGCACAGAGTGTATTTTCAAGGAAATAAGATTTAAAACAATTCTTTTCAATAGGTGACTTGAATTCTGTTCTGATCATGGTGTGAAAAAAATGATCATACAGCTGTGGTTATTGACTGGTTTTAAAATTAGTAATTACCAACTTTGTACTAATTGTGTTTAATCCTCAGTAAAGTTACAATTCTAAAATTTTTAAAATGACTTCCCATGCATGCCTTCAAATCTAATGTCTCTATTGTTTTTATTTTGTGCAATTTGGTGTAAAAATATGTTGTCTGGTCAGATGTCCTAGTTTGAGTGTCTGATGCCAGAGACTTGGGTGACCCAGCACCACTCAGAGTTTCCACATCAGAAAGTATAAATATACAGAAATTGCATTTGATAAGGAGATTGAACTGGAAAAGATGAAAATTGATATATTTTTGTTACATTGGGAAAATATAATTATCTGTAGGTGAAGTTCCCTGTCCTAGAGTGAGCTAAGACTTCATTAGAAAAGAGTTTTTTTTTTTAGTTTAATTTCTCTTTGTGAACTATAAATGAAAGTCTGAAAAACCTCACCAATTTTATCAATTGGAAAAGAACTGTTGTGATACATATTTCTGAGAAAGAAGAGAAAACATTTCAATTTCAGTATCAGTCCATGATAGGATGATTGAAGGGTCAATGACAGAGGAAAATGCTCTGCCATGCTTTCTGAACTTGAAATATATTGCGACAAATTCTGATTCTCGGTTTGACTAGTTTGCCAGTCACTTCTTATTTGAAAATTATTCACTGTTATTAAGGTCAAAATTGTTGCAGATATGCCCCCTAGAATAGTCAGTTTTTGGTTTCTGAGTTGGAAATAGAGAAGTTTAACATCTCAAAGATCTGAAGACAAAGTCAAATTCAGACGGAAGGAGCTTCCACTTGTGCGAGACCTCAGTAACGTTTCGAGTTCCCGAAAGCAGAGTAAGCGACCACGTCCCTGTACAAGAAAAAGCTTCCGCACTGACTTCCGGTTCGTCCATGTGACATGACCTGCAATCCTGGTGCTGTTTGTCTACCTCCAAGCTCACCCGGTTCTCTGAAGAGTTATGAACTTGACCTATGATCATTACTTGAAGCCAGATGGTTTGAATGAAAGTGTACATGTCCACTTCACACCTAAGTGCGCCTTCTCCCTTCCATTTATCTTTTAGTAACTCTTCTCCAGTATTCCCTCCAGTGGCTGTGGTTTGGAATTCTGATGAGTTAATCTATGGTGCACTTGCTTAGAAAAAAAAAATCAACTTCTTTCACTAAAAATTCTTTGAATCTCAGATAACCAATTTCATCACATTTTAGAGAGATATAATATTAAAAATGAGCAAGAATCATTTGGAAATGGGGCCTATATAAGTAATAGAAAAATGAATCTTTCATTTTTTTCCTCCAGTTTAATTGTTCCCTTAAAGATAAGCTAAACACTGATAGAGGATATTAAATATATTTCTAATTTGGAGTGATAAAGTAATCTCTTATAAAAAAAAGAGAAATGACTAAAATGGACTGTCATATATTTTCATAGGAAGTACTTGCAGAAATTGTTATACTATAACCATGCTACAGGCTCACATGATTTAACAAAATTTTTTTAAAAAGCATATGTTTATATATGTTTTTGCCATGTTTCCTTTGGTGTAAAGTTGTCTACAGATTGTTTGGAAGAGAAAAATAATGCTTAGTAAATTTTTTTTTCTGAAAAATATATAGACAGATGTGCTTGATTCAAGTACCCCAAATATTTATACTCTTAAAAAATTTCTGACTACTCATTCCCTGAGTGTAACACTTCTAATTTTATAAGTATGAAGTAAGTTGATCATCTAATCAAGTAATCACTTGCAAATTATATATTAAACAGATAGACTGAATGCCTAGTTGAACTAAAATATTTTTACTTTGATCTATTTTTAAAATTAGTTACAATTCTTACTATTGCCACTATAATCACCAGAGAAAACAATAGATTTTATCATGAATGATATTGCAACATTTAACTATAAAGCATTAACACAACTATTTGTTCCTAATGCCTTTAATTATAGCCTAGCCACATCAGATTATTAATCACAGGAAATAATTATTTCAAGCATTTGTGTATATTATGGGACTCTTAAGTAAACATTTTCACTTGGTTAATGATTGCACTTAACCTACCAAATCTATTTTCAAAGTACAATTATTTGGCAATTCAGCATGACATTCTGTACATAAATTCAGTCATCCAAACCATGAACCCCTATACATCTTATATGGTCCACTGGAAGATGGTTAAAAGAATAAAATGATGTCAAAAAGGATATAACATAATGAACTCAAGACTTAAATCATTTTGCTTTTCTTGTATCTATGTGATAAAACTGAACTTGGTGAAGCTATCTAAAGAATGGCTGAGTAAGCCTACACAAATTTAGTTATAATGTAAATGTAATACATATAATTTATAAAATAATAATGGCAGTTCACTTACTAGTGCAAAAATATTTCACAGAAAAATGTCTTAAACACAGAACTTTAGTAAAATTAAATGCATGGAGCTATTAAATTTTTATTAAAATATGTAAAATATTACAAATTACAGATGTATATGTACTATACCAGAATCTTTTGGCATGATAAAAACATGTTCAGGCACAGTATCATAATCTAATTTCCCAATGGCTGTTTTGAAGCTTACTTCTAATAAAAGCAGAATCATAACTATCTTTAAATTTTTAGAAACACAGTCTTTAAAATAATTAAATAAGATGTTGAACTACCTATAGAATCACTTTTCGGTCTATCTACTGATGTAATAAAAAACACAGAGCTTGTACATCACACAACTGTGTTTCCTTGATGAAGGAGTTCTAGTCAAAACAGCAATTAAATTTATGTCTTTATAAAAACCTTCTGTGGTAAAATGATGTTATACTTGACCCAAATCCTTATTTCAAAGAAATACTCAGCTTTTAATATATATCCTTATGAATACCTATTAATATTTTATATATGGCATCTTCAAAGCATTAGAACATTTAACAAAGTAATTATAGATTAGATTAAAATATTTTGTATATTTCATGTACAATTAGAGAGGTTGAGAAATAGGAGGTACCTCAAATCTACTTCATTTCCCTAATCTTTTTGTTTTTAATTTCCCAATCTCTCAGTCAATTTTTATTTTTTTTTAGGAAGAAACTTCAAATATTGAGCTGACATCTTTGAAGCATCATCTGGGACACTGAATCTGAATAGCCTTTATGACAAAGACTTGAATGTAGGATCTCGCTAGGCTCAAAAAGAAAGTGACCCGGCCGCTGCTCCTTGCACAATGAGGGTTAGGCATAGTTTTGCATGTACGATATAGCTACCTTTGTAATCTCCTGCACTCTATGGCATGCTTAGTTATTATAATAAGTCCAATGACGGTGAGCTTGCAATTTAGAATCTAAGTGAAAATTTTTAACATTTGTCAATTTAAAATACACATTTCATCAAAACTGGAACTCATTCATAAAAGAGTTGCTTTTTACTATATGCCAACCCATTTTTTTCTTATTAAGAATGAGCTTTAATATAGACAAAGGGGAAATTGTTTAAAATAGACCAGGAAACAAAGTCGGCACTTCTTATGTTGAAGAAATAAAAGAATGAGTCCTTGCTCCAATATTCATCTCTTGAATAAATTTCATTGCAGACTGTCTTGACACAAGCATCTGCATTCCACTGACCTTTATTTTGTAGTCTAGAGAGACTTGGACCACACAATTGGTGCCGTGATAGCTAACTGTACTTAAACTTTGTGTCTGATCAACTTAAGTGTATTGGATTTGAAAACAGTTAGTCAATTGTTTCTAGTCCCTAGGTGGTGGTTTATGGTAATGTTTGCATCAATACTAACAAAAGCCATACCACAGTACAAAGTACATCAAGGAAATGAAAGACAAGTCTGCCCGTTGTCAGTTCTGTCTACAATAAAGGCAGGATTCAGAGCTGGGGCAGAGATCATTAGAGAAACACAAAAATGAATGAACCACAGAAATTGTAGGGCTGACGGTTCACATCAAAGGTTTGGGGGCTGGCTAATGGGCAAGGATGCACACAGGCCACAAAACATATGGCCTGGACTTGTTTGGCCATACAGGAAGGTCACCAGAAAGAAGGGGAAAGGCTCATAAGATAGCTTGAAGTAGTCTTCTGGAGAAACTGCATAAAGTGAAGAATGCCAGCATTAACAATGTTGTGTAAATTACAGCTTTGAATGGTATATTTGGTGAACAGATCTATTTATATTTTTATTGCAGAAAGCAAAATCTTTAATATTGAGAATTAGAATATGATGCTTTATATTTGCTGGCATATTTTCTGTCCCTATAAGACAAATATAATACTTAAAGTGTCAATTCAGTGAAGTTTTAATACTTTGAGCCTTACTATATATAAATAAAATGGTCCAGAATATTTTCTTAATTTCAAAGAATCATGCCTGGCAAACAACTAGTGTATTTGTAAGCTGATGTGTAGAAATAGAACAATAACGATAACAGAATTGATTCTGATATTTCTCTCGCTTTGTCTGAATCAGCTTATCATGTATAATTTTAAAAGCACAATTAAAGTAACTAAATGCTACAATAATATGACATAGTTGTACAATGGCATCTATTAATGTAAGAATGTAGTTATCCTTTATTTGAAGCCTACCCTCCAGATACCTGCTGTGCTGCTAGATGCTAGAATGTCAAAGAAAAATAAGTGAAAGCATATCTCATCATGGGGTAAATTGCCTGTTGAAAAGAAATGTACTTAGTTTCTCATTTGAATGCTGCTTTCAGTTAAAAAAAATAGGAAGGATTGTTATCAAGGTAAGGGCTTATCTTTCTTGACCCAAAAGAGAGAGAAAGAGGAGAGAGACAGAAGAAAAGAAAATGTTCATTTGAACAAAAGCAGCATTCCAGAAAAAGAAAAAAAGGCCAATATTGCTTTCCATTGTATTTTAGGACTATTTTTAAGCTTTAATCAATTAAGACAAGGTAAACCCCATTTCAAATGAAAAAGATGTACAAAGTCAGTGATTTCTATTATAAAAAGAAAAATATTTGTTATAAAATTGTATATGATTCTGATAATACCATTTAATCACATTTGCCTGATAGTCATTTAAAATACGTGAAATATATGGCAAACTATAGCTTCTTATTTAAATGCCATACATTAGTCATACTTCAAATAGGTAGACATCCCCGGAGTCCCACTGATATGGATTTAGGATATAAAGATGTATATTTACAGGCAAAGCATTTTGGTAAAGCACATTTGCATTGAAAAAATTACTTAGTACTTTGTAAATAACATTGCATCATTTCACTTGAAATATGTTTGCTCTATCTTTTTCCTAGAGTTCATGAAATGGCATATGTTTTAAAGTAAGGAAATAAAAACGATCCTTTCTCTAAATTGAAACTCATCTGCATTAATATTTAATATGTTCATTTAATATTAATAGATTAGTAACAAATTATTATAAAAAGGAAAAAGAAATTTAAGTAATGCCAATGCTTTAATAATTATTATCAAATTTCCCTGACCTGCTTTACATGCTACAAAGCACCAGTTCCCTTGAGAGCTCTGTAACTAATTTATTCAACAGATTTTTCATCAATTCATAAATATTTTTTATAATTTCCTAATTTTCAATTTGCCTTTAAGCATATTTTTAAAAGCTCATGAATTTGGCATTATGAATATAGAAACATTCATTCTTTTTAAAAAAGAACACTCCACTTAGTAGCTTAAACCCCATGTTGTTTAGACATAACAGAACAATCTTAATTTTTCCAGAGCAGTTTTTATACTCTGTTCATATGTTCCACGGGATTATATGATATATTTATGATATTCCAGTGCTGTCATTTAAAATAGTTTCACCGAGAGAAAAAGATAACACTTTTCTGAAACAAGTTATTAATGGATGCTTGCAATAACGAGATATAATTTGAAACTACCACATAAAATTTCATTAAAAAAAATGTTCACAAACCTATATAACAAACAAACAAACAAACAAAACCCAATCCATTTAAAATAAAAGAATGTGTTTGTCCAGATATTTAAAAACCCAAGGATGTTTGAACGTTAACTGTCATTATGGTCCAGTTCACTGTTTATTTATTTGGTATGCATCTCCTGACCTGTATATAAAATTCATAGTTTCAAAAGTGACATGTGCAAGCCTTGGACAACTGGGGAAAAGGCATATTTCCTGACCTTGTAACCATAGCAACCACTTGCTGATTGGTAGCAGGCAGGCTTTCCATCCTTAACCACTGAAGAGGAGTATGTGAGGTTGTTGGCTTTGTTTGTGACTCTGCCTTTATTTACATGCAAACAGGAATACCAGACTGGAAATCACTGTTTTCTGCTAAGCATATGATCATAGAAGTGGTTGGGGGGGGGGGGTGCGGGGAAGGAAGCCTTTATTTCATAGCTTTATAATAATATCACAACTACGATGGAAGCAGAACACATTTTCTACTAAAGCATATATATGGAAGCTTAACTTAGGAGTCTTGTTCTCTTTAGCTCTGCACCCACCCTTAATCCTCTACCCACAACAGCAGGAAAAAAATTTGTATTGCAATAATAACTTTTTAAAGATTTCAATGAAAGCAGTATACTATTTTATTTGATAAGATTTATGTGTTAGAAAAAATAATAAAGTCCTTTCAATTATGCTAATGACAGAGACTATTCCATAAACCACCTTAAATGATTATTAGGCAAGCATTTATGTATTAAGTTTGCATCCCCGAGAGGCTAAGCCTTTTAGAGGCTAAGCTTAATTCCCTTCTGGAATAACCTAACAACAAACGTCTCTGGATGTCTTTGCTTCATATGCAGGTTATTTGCCTTTAGAGAGTAGAGACCTTTCTATTTATTTTCCTTTCCCCAACCCATTCCACTTTCTTCTCATAACCAACTTCTCTCTCTCCTGAGATATAAATGAAAAATGGAATTTTATAAAATTCAGTTTGGTGATTGTCTGCTCATGGGATTCAGGGGGATGAAACAGGCACACACTGAATCCACCCCAACCTTCCAGCTGGCTCTCCTCTCTCATGTCAAAGTTCTGTGTCATGATAGAAAAGTGGGATGAAAATTCGTCTTAGCAAATCCTTGCTTGAGTACAGTATAATGAAAGAATACGGTGTGAGACTTGAACATTATATTAAAATATACTTACATGCCACCTTCTAAAAGTCAAGTCTTAATTTTTATATAGTGTGTGATACAGTTGGTATTTGTTAATGAAGTCTGTTAGAAACCATACAATGAAAACAATTCCATGATTTACAAAAATTACATTTTCCTGAAATTCTCTAATAATTAAGATGGATAGACTCACTATTGTACTAAAATGTTCTACATTTGCTTATGGTATGAGCACATTTTTACAGATGCATGCATGTTTAAATTATATTATGCAATAAACATGAAATAAAATATCTCTAAAAAATTACATGAACTTATAAGTAAAATATATTTCCAAGAAAATACACATACAAATGATTTCTAATTATAAAGTTGATTTGAAGTATGAAATTCATCTTACTTTGCAATAATAGTAAGATAACAAAATATAAGCAAAAATTCAGAATAAAATTAATTTTTAAAAATTATTATACTGGTGGTTTTATCAAATTAGTAAATAAATACTGGTTTTAAGCCTAAAACATACTCTGTAACTTACAAAATACATATTAAAATAAGATTTAAGAATTCACTATACATGTTCACAGTCTCTCTGGGACCTACTTAACAATTCTTATACATAAAACTGTCACCTTTACTTGTTTTCTTTTTTCTTTTGGAAAGGTCATTTTCTGATTTATTTGTATTTTAAAAATAGTCTTCAAAGAGACAGAATTTTTTTTTTTGCTTAATGAGATAGTTTAAATTAATAGTTTAAATTAATAATTTTGTAACAAAGCCCTATAATTTTTTCATAACATTTAACATGTATATTTTAAAATTTTAATACTTTATAGTATCATATTTCTGTGTGGTATAAAAGAAAGCAAAATGGTTGCCTCAGTATAAACAGTAAAAACACAATTCTGTACTAGCGCTTAGCTAAGATTGGAAAAGGTTTTTTTTTTTTTCATTTTTGTACATAATGGTAGTATTCAGACATAATTTGATTTCAGTATATCTCTGTAAGGTTCTTTCCCTGCCCTGATGTACTATATAAAACATTTCTTAACTCATTAATGTCAAGTATAAATTAGTTTTATATTGGAATTTTAATAGTCTGGCCTCCACGAGCAACATAAAAACTAGACCATTGCCAGAAATGGTGTTAGGCTGCATGCAAATTTAAACCAGGTGTCATTTATCATCAAAGAAAACACAAGATGTATTAAACTTTCAGATGTCCGTACCACACTCCTCAGTATCACGAATTATTCTGGTTCCTCTACACTTTAAAAATATCAACAGTTTTTGCTGAACATATGCACAGCAATTTCAACAATCATATTTTAATGTGCTCCCTGGGTTTACCAAATCAGAATATGACTAATAGTCAATGTTCCAATGTCTAGGTTGCATTTTTTTTCATACATATGCTCTGAATATATGAACAGGCATGTTGTATTGCATTAATATCATAATTCAAAGGGAAATTTATTAACCCTCCAGTATTCCCGTCATTGCTAAAAGTGGCAAATTTTAGGCGGCAGAACCTAGACAGTAATATCAAATTTTAATAACAATTCCTCTTCTTCAGTCAGGGCTATACTGGAAAAAAACATAAATTGCTGTGACTGACCATTGGTTGTTAGAGAAGAAATCTGACTTCTCCACACCCTTATTTCAGTGTATCTGCTCTGACCCTCAGCTGTATTAATGCTAGCATGAAAGGTCACATGATAAACGAGTGACAAAAATATCAAAACTTATTAGCCTGTAGCTTTGTTATCAGTGTATGACAGAGATGACAGAAAATTGTATTTTTTTCCCCTGAATAATTTTGCGTTACATTTTGCTGGCTAGGCAGAGTGAATTAGGGAGAAATTCCTGCCTCTGACTGTTTGTCTCTTTTTCTGACATACTTGAAGTAATAATATACATTAATAATAGGGACTGTTCTCAGGGAAGGCATAAGAATTCAAGATCTGACAGTCTCCATTCCATAACCTACTCACTTGGTGTTTTTTTTTTCTAGCAAAAACAAATTTTCTCTAAAAATATGCATAGAACTGAACATTATTAATGTTAATGATAATAAGCTATTACAGAATGTAGACCAAGGAAGTGAATCATTGAACAATTGTCGGGGGGAGGGAACAAAAAAAATCCTAAACAGAAACCTAAAGGCTTCATGACATTATATATAGAACTGTACTATTTTATATTTAAAGAGAAGCATGTCTACTAATTAAATAAAGTTAATCTCAATAATGTCTGATCTATCTTGTTGAGATGTGGACCCAGTAATTATAAATTAGAGGCAGAATTGATACCTGCTGGTTTACAGACTGTCAGGGATTGTAAACCCTGGGGAGATGCGATTTGCAGTCTTTGAGAGATTTCAGAAACTGGTGAGGGCTTAACACCCTATAGAGCTGGGTGTAGTCCCCAGGGGCAAACTTGGTCCTGTCCTATCTGAGCCACCCTTTCCTGGGCAAATAACAACGTGGCCAACCCAGTCCTCTGCTTCTCTTAAAAGACATCTGTACTGAATTGGTAACAAAACTATGGAATATTAATTTAGGAAGACTTTTCTAAAAAGCCGATTCAATGCAATTACAGAATATTTATATGGGCACATTTGACATCAAATGTTAAAAAAATACTTTAAGCTTGTAGAGATGAAGTATTTTGATATTATAACGAGAATCAATTTGAAAGAAAGGTATTCTTATGTTAGTAAATATGAGCCAGGCATTGTGCAAAATGTGGGTGATGACACAAGTAAATGAGACCAAATGCTTAACTGCAAGGAGCTTAAAATCTAATGAGGAAGACAGACTACCTGGCTATTTTAATGCAGTGATAAATTATAAGTCTCATGAGAGAGGAAACACAGGAGTACAATAGGAAGCTTGCCTACCTAATTGTATCTTTTAACTTCAGGGGAAGCAGATTTGAGGATACAGCTGCTGATTTTCTTGATATAAAGCCAAAGCCCAGAGATCCCCTCATATTTCAGAGAAAAGGAATTTTCTCTTAAATAGATCCATTTTAATATGACAGGTTCCTGTTCAATTCCATTAGCAATGTATTATTCTAGAAAATGACCTAGAAATTTTCTTTGAAATAATTTTGACCTATTGAAAACGAAATAACAAAAAAAAAAGGGAAAAGCTAAAATAAAACCCCCAAAATGACTAAAACTTTTTAATTTGTTTATTCCTCTAGCACTTCTGGAGTTTTAATAAGGGCACTAATTAAAACAGGAGTAACGCGTGAATAGAATCTTCAACCTTGAGGGAACAGAATCCAAGGGGGTTGACAACTGTGCGAATACAATTTTTTACATGTCCTTCTCCCAATTTTTTTTCCAATGAAACACACTAACAGAAGAATTTGATCATACACATGAAAGATTTGAAAGAGGTGAGTTTTACTACATATCAAAAGGAGATAGGAGTTATTCAGAAAAATAAGTATGGGGTAGGATCCTGAGCAGGAAGCTATCCTACAAAAAATGTACATGTGAAAATGATTACCATGTTTGAGAAAGGCTATTTAATTCTATTTGCAGATACGGCACACTGGCAAGAATTAAAACAGATGAGAGTGGAATAGTAGCTGATCATTTGATATAGTTTATGCTACAAATAACAGAAAAACCATTAACATTGGCTTAAACCATGGGAGAAAAAACACATTTATTATTTGCTCAACCAGTAATCCAGAGTCAGAGGGGTTGCTGATGTCATCAAGAATCTAAGTACTTTCCATCCATCCCCTCCAACATAAATATTGATTTTTATCTCTGGGTTTGTCACTTGTGGTCAAATGGTGGCCTTTGCAGTTTCACATGCCATGTTCTTCTAATGACCAAAGCAGAAAGGTCAGTAAGAGCAAAAGTGGATCTCTTTAGAGACATCTCTCTTTTTATCCTAGAGAGAACTTGGGTCCAGACAACTCTCGGGGTTTCTTTGTCCAAAGCTGAATCACATGACCACTTCTATCTGCAGTGGGAGAAAGAAAGAGGATTTATCTGCCTCTACCACATGACAAAGAGGGCAAGAGATGAAAGAGTTGGAGACGGCTGCTGGGGAGGTAGACACCCTTGTCTGTACCAGCAGGTCTGCTTCTGAAGGGTTGTGTGTACCATGACTTGTTTGGCATTTACTGAGACTGTGAGAGGATTAGTGTGATCTTAGAGAGATTTAAGTTAAATTCCCACTGAACTAGTTATGAGCATCAACGTGATGCATGTAAAGTACGTGGCACCATACCTAATGCATTAAGTAGATGGCTAGCATGTACTGTGGTCTTTTTCTTTCTTTCTTTTTTAATTCTGTAGATAATGGGGAGCCACTGAAGCTTGGTAAACGTGCTAAAATGGCCCTGAGAACAGTGACTACTAGGAGAAGAGACCAGAAGCTCCTGAAATAATGTAGAGGATGCTGCTAGCCTGGTCAGGGGATGACCACCAGAAACAAATTCGGCAGTATTTTATAGAAACCAAAATCAACAAAATTCACTGAGTGATTTATTCTACATTATGGAATGTATCAGGATGTACATGATCATGAAAGCCACGTGAATTAATAAGAATGCTTATAGAACAGTTTTAATCAGGGGCTTCTATGAGTATGGGAAGACTGCAGGGAACAGTTAGTGAAATAGAACTGGAACCGCAGATGTTCAGGGAGGAGGGAGTTTTGAGAACATACAACAGAGAAGTAAAATGCAACTAATATTGTTTTAATGCACTTTGGCCAAGAAGATATCATTTTTTGAGCTTTGAACGAACAGTTTTTCTACAATGGTGAGGCCAAATGCCAGATTATACTGGGCTGATATAAAAGAGAAAGGCAGAGAAGAGAGAGAAAAATTAAGACTGCAATGAATGTGATCTAGACGGAAACTATAACATTGCCTGAAGCATCGTTTAACATAATTTTTCATTAGTTATTTAACATTGGCAAGTATTATTTATAAGACCATTTACTCTTATACAGATAATTATTATATTTATTTTAGAGCTCATTCTTCATTCATTTAGCATTGCCAAAGATAAGTATTTATTTATTATGTCTAACAATTACATACTTTATTTCTGTTTTGTGGCCCTGTGTTCACTGATAATATAAATTAAGCTTAATAATTTAAATGACTATTTTTAATGACTACAAATAAATACCTTAATATCTGTTTGCCTTATAGATAATGTCTAAACTATTCCTTCATCTCCCAATGGCTTAGCAATAGTCAATGAAGTATAATTACATCTTAATTATCCATTTAGAGAATATATATTACTCTGAAAAATTATGGAGTATTTATGGAACTACAGAAAGTAATTTTACTTACAAGTTTTTTTTCTTTAAATTCCCAATCCATTTAGCAGTGTAGACAATATTGCCTTAAAGAATTTTTTTCCCAACTATATCAAATTAGATCTTTTTAAATTACTGGTACAATAATTTTCTCTATCATGATTCTTCCTATCCATTATTTATGTAGTATAATTGTGGTACATAATATCTTATAATTTACAATCTAAATTGTATTAAAGTCATGGGCAAATCATGTATTTAAATTCTTATCTAATAATACTGAATACTAATTCCTTGAATTTTCCATGGGGATGAGAGGTTAAATTTCAATGCATGGGCAATTCATAATGGCTTTGCTTCAGATCAGATCTCTGAGGAATTTCTCAATCCCTGATTATGGTTCACACATCACTTACCATAGAAGTAATGGGATTACAGATGGCCTTCTAAATATTAGGTGGTACTAGCATTTGAAGGATATTATTTCATATACAAACATGCAAGTAATATACACACATATACATACATATATGTATATACTATTTAAATATATGTTCATGCACGTGAAGGAGAGAAACGAAGAGGCCATTCTACTTTTTATATGCAAGACCTGACTCTTTACACACCACCACTGCTGATATTCCATGGAATAAAACATAATAGGAGAACTATGTGCACCTGCAGAGGATGAACTGGCTATGTGCCCATGTGGCTCATTATACCTGGGCCCTTACTCCTAAACTAGAAAGGATGGGCTGAGATATCTGTTGAGCAAAAAGCTGGTTCTGCCATTCATATGCTATCCAATTTAGTCCTTGCAAATGGTCATTTTGTGCCATTCACAGACGAAAGAACTGAAAGTTGGTAAGTAATTTACAGAAGGTTACGTTTACCTCTGTAATACAAGGTCATACCCAGTATGCCTAATTCCAAAATTCATGCTATTTATTACTGTATTATACTTATTCTATATACTAGACATAGTTCAATAATATGCTTTATTAGGATTATAAAAGTTCTCCCATAATAACCAGAATTAAAGTTTTAATTAAGAGGTTTGTTAATCAAACAACAGTGAAGCTATGTTAATACACTGTTAAAGAAAAATTATCTATGACAGTTGTTAAATACAGTAAGGTAGATTTTATTTGAGACCACTGCAGTAGGCAACAGCTCCACTTAACAGAGTCTTCTAGTGGGGGAGAGACTGGGATCAATGCCAAATGCAGAACGGGCAAGTGGGAGTTCATAGCCAATAAGCAGGATGGGAGTCAGTGGATGAAAAATTACTAAGAGGAAATTTCATGGCCAAGGTGGGATTCTGGCAAAGCCATCTATCAGGACTGCTGCTGCAGACAGGCCGGGGGGAGAGTGGTGGAGGGTGAGGAGCCTGTGGACACGTTAGGGGTAATCAAACACCAAGGGGGTCGTGGGTTCTTGCTAAACTGGCCCAGCAGGGTTTGGTCAAAGCTGGATTTAACAGGAAAGTGTCCAGACGGGTCTAGAAGAAGACTCAGGAGCTTGACCAGTTTGGCCAAGCAAAGAGTCCTTGTCAACTTGAGCTGTTCTGACAATTACTCATGTGTTATAAATTATTGTTTGAAAAAAATGTATTAAGTAAAGACATTGCAAACTGAAGATCATATATGTACACTTGAAAATATGAAGCTAAAAGGAGTAATGCAAGATAATGGTATAAACAGCACGCCCAGATTTTTAAATACATATTTGAACTGAAAAATTGCTCTAATAGGATATTAGCTTAAAATGACTTGCCACATTATTTTTTTTGAAAAAGTTAAAAGATTGCTTTAATTATAAACACATAAATATATACAGTCCTAGAGAAGCAGTACTGTAGCAAAAATTTACATGAAGTCAGACATTCTTGCCATGTCAACCATTTACCAGATGTCTGAGTGTTTTTCTCCCTTTTCCTGCTCTCTGGCGTTCTTGCTCAGAGTGTTGGCAGACTGCATTTTTCCATAGGGTGAGGGCTGCCCACAGAAACTCCCAAGTTTATATCAGGGGCTTAGCAAACATCAAGGCAAGAATTTTCTTCCCTGGAGTTGTATCCAAAGGTTTTAAAGAATTCTGTAGGGTATATCTAGGGAAATTTTTAATTTGCTAGTTTAAGCTTATGCCCACTCTTGAGTCCGAGGGCATGGGGCTTTTCCCATCAGAGTCATGTGGAGTAAGAAAGAAATAATCACTCCCCTAAAAAACCCGAAGGTAAGTTTCTATTTAGTGGAGAATCAGGACGAAAAAACATTTTCTGTAGGAAAAACGCATATTTTGAATGCATTTTTTGAGATTAATAAACAAAAAATAGTAATACCCTGAAGAGGTGCAGTAATTTTATTTTATTTGAATTTCTCATATTTTTAAAATTGTCTTCCACAAACATGTTATTTCTGTATCTAGAAGTTATTAAAATATAAAAGAAATAGCAATCTATATAAATACCTAATCGTTATGATGTACAACTGAAACTAATGTTTATGTCAATTATACCTCAATTAAAATAAAAAAGGAACAATTTAATCATTTACCAGAATTATTAATATTATCATTTAGTAATTAGTATTCAGTAAAATAGTCATTGTATAATTAACGACAATGGCCAATAACTATTTCTTTAAACATTATATGAAAATAAGTTTGAGATTGAGAGCTATTTCACATCAATTCCTATTCTATTACAAGTTTTGCTTTCTAGATTTTTGTACAACTAAATATAGTTAATATTCTGGTACTTTATGTGATAATTCAATTGAATCATGTTTGCAGATAACTTGTAATTAATATTTTATGTTTTTTCTTGTTTTTTTTTCCTAACAAATTTCTAGTATAAACTAGTATAAACTTCTTGTACTTTCATCTAAATCTTATCTACTTTACAAGATTGAAGTGCAAAAGACATTTTCTTGACTTTTGAAACATATTTAGTTTCTTTTAATTTACATCTTTGATGAACACCTCATTCATTTCCATTTCAGATTCCATTGTATGACTAAACCACACTGTTTATCCATCTTATGCTGGTGGACACTGGATTATTTTCAGTTTAGACTAAATATAAGCAAAATTGGTATAAATACTCTTCTATAACATTTCATCATTTTTGTTCTTGATATATGTTATTATTTCTCTTGGGTAAATATCTAGGAATGAAATACCTCAGTCAAAGGATGCAAGCATGTTTAACTTTAGAAATAACTACAAGAGTTTTCCAAAGTAGCTGTAGTATTTATACTCCACAGGCCATTTACTAGAGTTCTTACTGCTCCACATCCTTGTCAATATTTGGTCCTGTGTGCTGTAATTTTAGATATTTTAGGGTATAAAGTGGTAATTCGGTGGTATAATTTGTATTTCTGGGATGGGCGATGACATGAGCTGTTGTAGCATGAATGCAATAATAGACATTATAGAAGCAAAGAGGCATGATGGTGTGGTAGCCTGTGGGTCATATTCTGACAAATTCTAGTTCAGAAACATGTTAAGTATAAACTACTAATATTTTCTAGATATCTTATTATCATCTAATTTAATGATTAATTGGCCTTTTCATCATTATAAAATATCCTGCTCTAAATCTGGAAACATTCTTTGTTTGAAAATCTATTTTTTTTCTGATATTAATACAGCTAGTTCATATTTCTTATGTTAGACTTTACATTGCATATTATTTTCCATTTTTTTCGATTGAACATACTTTTTTTTATATGTTCGTGCCTCTTTTCAAACAGTATATACTTTGAACTTGCTTTTTTATTCAGTCTGACACACTCTGGAATGTTTCATTCACTGATATTTGATATAACTATGGATGTGATTGGGTGTAAGTCTACTGTCCTGTTTGTTTTCTAACTGTCCTGTTATTTGTTCTCTTATTGTTCCTTTCCTTTCATTTTTTCAGTAGTTTTTTACATCTTTTCTTTTGGATCTTTAAACTATACTTCTTTATTATGTTGTTTTCTTATTGAATTAAATATACTAATTTATATTACAGTCTATTTTATATTTTAAGTCACATGAAATGTCTATTTACTCTATCTTTTGTCAATTGTAGCCATATATTTTATTTCTATATAATCCTTGCAATACATTAACAATTTTATTACATTTGAAAATAGTTATTTTAGTTACCCACGCATTTAAAATTTTAATGCTACCATTCCCTTCGCATGGTTCTGAATTTCCATCTGGTACCGTTTTCCTGCAACCTGAGGAACTTTCTTTGACATTTTTTATATTGTATACATACTTGTAATAACTCTAATCAACATTTTGTTAGATGTAAATGGGCAGCCTTGATTCTAATCATTTTCCTCAGCATACAAGTGTCTTTACTTTCTGGCTGCTTTTAATATATTCTCTTTATTTTTAGTTGTCAACTATTTGAATGTGATGTGCTCAGGTGTGTCTTTATTTGTGTTTGTCTGGTTAGTGTTCTTTGGGTCCCTTGGCTATAGGTGTTTCTTTAATAAAATTTAAAGATTATGTCCAATAGTACTTCTCATGAAAACATTTGTCTATGCAAAAACCTGCAACTGAATATTCATGTCATCATTATTTAAAATAGCCAAAGAAATGGAAACAACCCATGTTTCCCTTAATCGTGAATGGATAAGTATATGGTATATTGATACAATGGAATATTACTCAAAAAAAAAAGTACTGGTACATGCCACAACATAGATAAGCCTTGAAAGCACAGTGTCTAGTGACAGAAGACAGTCACAAAAACAGGTATTGCATGATCTTATTTATATGAAATATTCAAAATAGAAAAACTCATAGAGACAGAAAGTAAATGATTAGGGGCTACCCAGGGTTTGAGTGGCAGGGAGGGTGGGGACTGGGGGCTGGGAACAGCAGGACTGGAGAATGACTGCTCCTGTGTATGGAGTTTCTCTTGGGATAATAAAAATCTTCTCAACTTAGGTTGTGCGGATGGCTACACAACTCTGTGAATATGCTAAAAGCCACTGAACTATACACTTAGAATGGGTGAATTTTATGGTATATGACATGCATCTCAATAAAGTTGTACAGACTAATTTACAAGACAAGCCATACTAGTGGTTCCACAGGCTTTAATGTGTTTGATGGTAATAAAACTCAGAATTTTTTTGTTTGTTTTAATGTTGGCAAGATGTTTTATTACCTAAAAGCCATTTATAATCCAAACGAAGCACAAAGTTTGCTCAAGTCCCCACCAAACTTGCATCTGCTTTTATGTTTCATATCCTTCCTGTTCTCCTCTATAAATGAAATTTAATTGTCATCATGAATTAGAACATCTCTTGCATTTTGTCTTTGTTATTTGTTTAAAGGATAATGACATTTGGGCTTTATGACTAATTTAAAGTGTTTTTCAAGTACAAATCACTAGTACTATGTGTATATGAGTAAATCCAACAATGATTCTTCTCAAATAAAATTTCTGTCAAAAGTGGTTGGACAATACTATATAGTAAAGAATGTTGAAATGATTAATTAAAAAAAAAAAAGTCATGAAAACTACTATCTGAAAAGATGAGTGTGACAGGGGCGTAAACCATGACCAGAAAGAAAGGTAAAAAAACTATTTCACTCTCTCTCGACTGTCTTTCTTTTGGTAGAGATGAGTCAAGACAGGCTGGGTTGGATGCCCAGTACCATGTCATGTTCTCCTTATACTTGAAATCACAAAATTGTTCACAGAGTGCAAGACAGCTTTGCTCTGAGAAGATTTCGATGCTAATATATTTTAGTATATTTTAAGTATTAAATCATAATCACAAATGAGTTTTGAATGTGGAGAGATAGTGATGCCATTAACATTGTTTTTTAAATTGAATCACAAAACTCTCTAAAAATTTTTTTGACTAAAATAACATTTTTAAAATTATGTAAAATTTAAGTTAGTAATATGTCTGTACATACCTTTGACATAATAGGAACTACTTATATATTAAATGAATTTACCTGACCAGGATCACAAAAACTGCTTAAAATGAAGAAATAAAGGTGTTTTTTTGTTGTTGTTGTTGTTTTTTTGTTTGTTTTTTATGAATGAAGAATTGAATTTAACTATAAAAGTAAATTCTAAGATATAAATTGGTCATATTTAACCCATATAATATAAAATAAAAATAAAAATAAATTCATACATTTTTATTTGAAAGTGAGATTTATAGTCATAAATTATTGAATTTAAAGCATATTTCTCAAAGAAGATAGAAACAATGCAACGCCATGTGAGATCACTGCACAAGCTTCCTTTTCTATGTGTAGAATAACAACATGTGCAATACACTCTAGACATTTATCCAAAATCTATGTATTTTTAATATTTCAGTATAAGGCAGAAATCGGCTATTTGTGAGAAGCAAACATTCATTAATGAATGTCTGAACTATCTTCCTAAAACCAAAGTTTGGCAGAGCCAATTTGCTAGAGATAAACCATAAAAACTTACTATATATCCAACATCTCAAATTATTAAAATGCTACCAAATCCTCACTAATGTATGCGGATGATTATCTTTCCCAGCACACACAGCCCTGGAAACAATAGAATTTATCTCTCTATATCACCATGCTTCTTCATAAACCAGCTTGACAGAAACTGCCAATGTTGTAGTTAGACACCACATTTTGTAATCCAAATTTTTATTTTTCTTCAATATTGTATATTTTTTCATTACTGACATTTTATTATTTTGGTTGTTTATACATTATCACATTTATTACATTACATGGAAATTATAACATTCTCTCAATTGCTTTAATCTTCATGGAAAATTCAAATTGTGACAGATGACTTTATAAACCGTTCTGGAGCTCCTGGGCTTCCCTGATCCCCACACTGGGTGACACTGATGGGAAGAAACGGCAGGTGAATTTAAACCCTCTCATCAAAACCTGCACTGCTTCCCTGGGAGCAATGGTGACACACTGTACAGAATTTCACATTTCTGACAATCAATTTTACTGTTTTGCGCTTACTTTCCCCAAGTATAATATTATAGGTATATAGTTAAGCATAGCAAGAATCAATAAAACTTCAGTGATCCATTTACAGGGTTGGGCAACCCAGCCAGATTCTATAAGCTGTCCCTCACCTCCCAACTCTCAAGAGCCATTTCTCACCAAATTCTCCCTTTGAGTTATGGTTTGTATTCCTGCAATAAATGGAGAATGCAAGATATAGACCATCTGATAGGCACAGATTCATGGTTTAGCCACTCTCTACTACCAAGCAAAAAATTTTATCACTGCTTTTCTCATTTCACAGGGATTTCTAGGGAACTGGCTTGTGTGATTAATTCTTATTTAAAATTCAAATGGACAGATTCTGGTTTCTTCTGGAACTTATCTGTTTATCTTCATAAATATATCACCAAAACTCAGAAAAGATATGGTAAGTGCTCCTTTTCTTTCCCTTCTTTCAACTCTCATCATTTCCTCCAACATAGCTTCTTCACCTATATATTCTGACAAGGCGAAGAGCTATGTGAGGTGACCCCCAGAATTATTTGGCGATGTCACTCTGCTCCCAGTGTTGACCATTCCATGCCTTATAAATGAAGTCTCTTGGAAGACAGCACACAGGCAGCCAAGATGAATGCGTGAATTTCTCATATAATAATTTAAATTTTTTTCTCAGTGTCTTTTGTAGACCAATTTATTTTTCTCTAACTAAAAAAACCATCTTCACCTACCTTTATTCTCTTCTTGGTTTCTGGGGGTTTGTCAAGCCACTTCAAAAGACCATTGTAAGAATGTAAAAGAAATATCGAAAGCCCATTATAAATACTTTAAAAATATTTTAAGCCTGAGTTTTTAATATTTCAAGAATTTTTTAAAGTAGGGTTGAAAGTGATTATTAAAATTTAAAATATTTTCAAATAAAGAATAACAAATCCTTCAGTTGTAAGCTACAAAGCACAACTCCGGATATAAGCATCACTTCTAAAATCCGGATGACACTTTGCAAACTCTAGACAAGAGAAGAGCAGAAGCTAGTTATGGACACATCAATCCCCTAAAATATAAACTTAGACTATATTACCTAGAATTTTTGCAACAAAAAACACAAAAAGTTTTTTTTTTTTAAGTATAAGTGTTAAGCTTTAGATGTTTACATCAGTTTAAAATTTATGTATAAGATAGTATATAAAATGTGGTTGAGACCTCTAAAAGTTTTGATGTTTCACTGGAGGATACAAAGAGGGGCTAATAATAAATGAACCTTCTAAATGTTCTGTTCATATTCATTTAAGCAGTATTTACTGAATAAAGCAAATAAAGCTATCTTTCTAAATGTAATTAGCATTTACATTAATGGAACCAAATAACATAATAGAAAAGTTATATTATTATCAGATGCCATAACATCACAGAAACAAAAGAGAAACTTAAAAATATAATTCAAAGATAATTCAACTAAGTAAATTATACCATAAGTTCTAAATTCTCAAAGGCAAAAAAAAAAAAAAAAAGATTAAGAATTAAGGGGAAATGGTGCTCTAAGCAGAGTTCAGGTGATGTACTGTCATACCTGCAAACAAGAACTCAGAGTCTGGCACAGAGTAAATACACACTAAGTCCAGGTATAAAGAGATGATGCAAGAAATCAACAGCTGAATGAAGCAGATGGGTGTGCCAGTCAGTTACATGTTTAATTTTCAGAAGAACTGAATTCTACTAAGGTTGACTTTTCTCTGAAAGTGTTAAAATTTGGTCAAAAAGAAGTGGAAATGTTTCAGAAAAGAAACTTTTTCACTTAAAAGCTAACAGAATTTTAGAGCTAAAAGCATCTTTCAGTTCAAGACATAATGTATGAGAGCAATGATGCCTAATCAGCTCAGGGACTAATTTATGAACAGTTTCTAGTAAGTATTCCAGGAAAAAACCACACACACACACACACACACACACACACACACACACACACACACACACACACGTTCACACACACTTGAGTACACACACACACACACACACATGCACACACAGAGAGGTAATTTTCCAAAAACACATTTCACGGTCACAGAGAAAAAATCTTCCATACAGTGTCACCAGCAGTAATTGTATAAACAATTAGACTTCTGTATGAGCACACTATGGCCAAAGGATGCTCGCTGGGACTCCCAAGTTTGGAAACCAACGGCAGTTTCCTCTTATTATTTTTGGAGTAGTAAATGCACATAAATTTACATTTCAAATGACTTATGGTTAAAAGTAGTAGTCCCCTGCTACACCTGTATTCCCCAGTGTCAACCACTATCAACTCTTATCTGTTTCTTTTGCCATTTAGCTTCATATTTCTAAATGGCCAGCTAATTCTATTATTATTATTTTTTGTTTGTTTTACAGGTTATCACTTGACTTCTTAAAATTAAAAATAAAAGTTTGCCCTCTTACTCTCCTAAACATCCATCTCCTATTGGACCAGTTTTGGATAAACCAATCATCATATTTAGATGATAATTATAATAATGATGATGATGATGAAGATGTTTATATTATGCACAGTTGGGTCATGTAGTATACAATTATATTGAATTTTTATAATTCTTTTTGTTTATCCTAGAGTTGATTGCTTCATCTTTTAATTTGTTCAATATTCTAAGAACCTATCACCAGTTTCTCCACAGACTTTACCAGAAGTGTACATTTCATCTTGATGTATGCAGATGAAATTATCTGTTTTCTTTTTCTGAGAGATATCACTCTTATGTCCTACTTTACTTCCATCAAATCAGCATTTTAAATTCATATTATTTATTCATGCCTCTTCATAGAAAGATAATTTGCTTTAAGATTATATCTTCTCACCAGAATGGATATCCCACGAGGTAGAGACTTTGTCTTGTTCACTAGCGGTTCATGAATGAGTTGAACACTACCTAGCACCTAGGAGCCACTCAGTGAATAACAACAAACTCCATCGGAAATTCTTGCTGCTAGATCTTTCTGTGACACCTGGCTACTCTGCTTGACACTGCTCTAGTTCTCCATTGACTAAGGCTAAGTTTATACTCTTTAACTGGCCTGCAAAGCTGCAACTCAGCTATCAATATATTCTCTTCCCTTTCACTCTAGACCCCTCACTTCCCCAGCACTGCTGTCCAGGTTACTCCTTCACCATTTGTCGTTACCTTTTGCAATGCTTTGCCCCTGTTCTGTACGTGACAATCTACTGCTGGTTCTGTAATGTGTAAATCACATGAAACCATATTCTTCAAGAGTTTCCAGATTTTTAGGTAGAGTTAATCCTTTCTCTTCTACTCACCCCTTTAACTTTGCTACTCAAAGAGTGTGCCACAAAATGCTAACATTGGCATTTCCTGAAAATGTGTTTCAAATGTAAAATCCTGGGCTCCAAAACAGAATTACCATCTCAAATTTGCATTTCAGGAAGATTCTCAAGTGATTTGTATGCCCACTGGACCTTGAGAAGTACGTTTTAGATAACCTCTGCAGTTCAAATAAATGTTTTTCCCCCAACTCATCACTGGTAAACTGAACTGTGATGTAGGTAAGGGAAATTTCTTATGGATCCTATATCCTTAAGTATTAGCTTGGTTTCCTGGCATGCAGTAGTTTTTCAGCAAATGTTTTTAGAAGGAAAGAAGGAAGAAAGGAAGGAAGGAAGGAAGGAAGGAAGGAAGGAAGGAAGGAAGGAAGGAAGGAAGGAAGG